>CM071926.1:116899391-117061671 GCA_016081115.2 Rehmannia glutinosa
ATTTGATGGTGATTTTAGAATATTGTGTGAAACCAAGGGGTATGCACACAATTTTTGGCTCCAAGAACTCCACAACAAAATGGTGTTGCCGAGAAAAAATCGGACTCTTCAAGAAATGTGTCGGTCCATGCTCAACAAATTTTCACTTCCAAAATATTTTTGGGCCGAAGCCATCAACAACACTTGTTATGTCATAAACCGGGTATATTTTCGTCCCAAGTTGAATAAAACACCTTATGAGCTTTGGAAAGAATGAATTCCAAATATCAGTTATTTCAAAATATTTGGTCGCAAGTGTTTTATTTTGAATACCAATGATCAATTAGACAAACTTGATCCTAAGGCCGACGGAGGAATATTTATGGGGTATTTGACTAAGAGCAACACATATCGGGTTTATAACAAGACTATCATGGTGGTCGAGGAGTCTATTCACATTAAATTCAATGAAGCCTCTGGAGTTGAAAGAATCCCAAATGATGAAGATTAAGTTGAACCAATAGTTCTAAATGATGCTCAAAATGATCAACCTTCCACATCAAATGATCAACCTCCTACTTCTAATGTTCAACAAGAGGATAAGGGTGACAATTTGGATCTTCCCCATGACATTGATGTTTGGGAGTTGGTACCTTGTCCTCCATTACAAACAATTATTGGCACAAAATGGTATTTTGAAACAAACTCGATGATCAAGGCAACATTGTTTGAAATAAAACAAGGTTAGTAGCTTAAGGGTATTGTCAAGAAGAAGGTATTGACTATGATGAAGCTTTTGCACCCGTAGCACGTTTAGAAGCTATTCATATTTTACTTGTCAACTCTTGCTTTAATTTTTTTCAAACTTTACCAAATGGATGTTAAATATGCTTTTCTAAATGGTTTTATTCAAGAAGAAGTCTATGTCAAACAACATCCAGGGTTTGAAAAATTTTCAAGGCCAAATGATGTTTATAAACTTTAAAAGGCCGTATATGCTTTAAAACAAGCACCCCGAGCTTGGTATGATAGACTTAGCTCTTTTCTTTTGCAAAATGATTTCTCAAGAGATAAAGTTGATACTGCTCTTTTTGTTTTTGAAAAGGGCAATATTGATTATTAGTGCAAATTTATGTGATGATATAATTTTTGGTGCTACTAATGAGTCTCTATGCAAGAAATTTTCTAAGCTTATGCAAGGTGAATTTGAGATGAGTATGATGGGAGAACTTAATTTCTTGCTTAGATTCAAATAAAGCAATGCCAAGAGGGTATTTATATATCTCAATCTAAATACACCAAAGAGTTTCTAAAGAAGTTCGGAACTGAAGAAGGACGAACCGTTTCTACTCCTATGACAACAAATATCAAGCTTGACAAGGATGAGAAAGGTAAACCAAATATCGAGGTATGATCGGTAGTTTACTTTATTTATCCGCAAGTAGACCTGATATTCTTCATGTTGTACGCCTATGTGCTCGATTTTAAAGAAATCCCAAAGAATCTCACTTAAGTGCTATTAAAAGAATTTTTTGATATTTGAAAGGCACTATTTTCTTATGGTTTGTTTTATCCAAAGAATGAAAAATTTTCTTTAAAATGATATAATGATTCAAACTATGATGGAAATACTGATGATCGTAAAAGTACTTCCGGATCATGTCAATTTTTAGGTGATTGCCTAGTATATTGGTTTTCAAAGAAACAAAATTGTGTATCTTTATCAACGGCCGAAACTGAATACATTTCCCCGGCCTTTTGTTGTACTCAACTTCTTTGGATGAAACAAACTCTAGCGGATTATAAATGCTTTTTCAAAAATATTTCTATTTTTTGTGATAACACGCCCGCTATAAACAATTTCACAAAATCTGATTCATCATAATCGAACCAAACATATTGAGGTTCAACATCATTTTTTAAGGGATTGCATTTCAAAACAAAAAATTGAGATGTGGTTTGTTCCGTCTCAAGATCAACTCGTGGATATTTTTACAAAATCTTTACCCGTCAAGTTGTTTACCTCAATTCAAGCTCGTCTAGGCATAATGCATATTAAATAATATAAATATTTATATTTATGATGTATTTCAAGAGTTTTGGGTTGAATTATAAACTTGAAAAACTTATGGAGTTCATTGTGCAATTTTCGAAAAGTTTTTTTAAAGAAGGTATTTGTCGAACAGGTACCGATCAACCTCGAGGTCGACCGGTTGACCCCTGTTTAGATAGATAACAGATGTTTCAATTATTTTCTTGAAAACAGACTTCAAACCCTCTTTTCACACAATACGAACCCTAGAGGCAACAAACTTTAATTTCTTTCAAAAGTTTCATCAATTCTTGCTATATCTTCATCATATATCACAACTTCTCTTGATTTTGTGGCTCCTACTTGTTAATCTACCGGAAATAATCCTCAAAGGAGGAAAAGGAAGCAAAGAGGGGAATCTTCCTCAAATCCCCCACAAGAAGCAAATGTCGAAATTCCTTAAGAGAACGATCCCACTAGGCTATCAAAGAAAGAAATTGTGGCTTTACGGGAAGGTATTTCGAGCTCCCATATTCATTGGGATAAAAGTAGGTCCAATCTTATTTCCAAGCCTCCTTCAAAAGCTAATAGGTTTCTTTTCATAAATAAGCTTGCCGAGGTTCATTACGAAAATATGAATTTGATTTATAAGACCATTGCTCGTACACGTATATGTCGTTTTCAATCAATTCACAGTGACCATCAAAAAATTAGGGCTTATTTTAAAAATCAAGGTTGGGTGTCAATTTGGGACAATCCTAGTATTCACTATGATGATGAACTGATCAAATTGTTTTATGCGAATATTTGGATTGTTGATGGGAAGCTAATGGGCCTTTGGAATTGCACTCATTTTGTAAATGGTCGACATTTTTATTGGACATATGTCGATATTTGTCATTTGCTTAATGTGCCAAATGAAGGTGTTATGAATATGACTTGCAATAAATGGGACAATGCTAGTTTTGGGTTGTCTTTGGAAGAAGTGAAAACCTATTTGGGAGTCTTACCACATGCACCGTCCAAGCAATGCAGGAAAATTATCGGATTGTGTGTCTTATTTGCTCATACTGTGTTTGTGCAAAAGAGGTTAAACTTCCAGGCAATCAAGATTTTTATCTTACTTATAAGATTGTTTGAGGGGAATGAGTAAATTACGGAGCAGTACTTATACAATGTTTGCTTGAATCAAGGACTCTAGCAAAGAAGCAATATACCTTGGGAAACTTGATTTGTCGGCTTGTTTTCTTGTTGGGTTATCCGCAATCAGAAATGAATACCCAAATTATACACAATGATTTTAACAATGATAATATTCTCCAAATGAAAAGAATGAGGAGAAACATGGTTCAAGCTCCTACTAAATCCACCCGAGGACATGCTTCTATTCCAAATCCTCATCGTGTTGATTTATTTGATGATATTAAGATTGAGAACTTGATGACGGGAGGAGGTAGTATTCTGAACCGGAGGATAACGGGGGAAGGAGATGGTGAGAATGAAGAAGAATAATACCAGGGAAGAAGATGGTGAGGATGAAGAAGAATAATACCGGGAAGGAGATGGTGAGGATGAAGAAGAATAAGAAAGAGTAGGAGGGGATTCACTCCTTAATGGTCGAATGGACACCCTTGAGACAAATACTAATTGACATTTTATCTCATTACGAAGGGATATTGAAGAGGTAAAAAGGGAAAACACAAAGTTGAATGGAAAAATGAGCAAGCTTAAGAAGTTCATCAAAGAGCTCCTACCGACGTCATGCTTCTCATCAGATGAGGATTGATGTTCCCCACCCCCTTATTTTTTGTCTTTTCTACTTATTGTACACTTTTTTAAAATTTGATAATTTATCTATTAGTATGTCGCGTTTTTATTACTTTGATACATTTGTGTTGACTAATGAGTTATTTTTTACGATTTCAAAGGGGAGAAAAAGCAAATAAGCTAAAGAGCTTATATTGGTAAAAATAAGCTAAGCTATAAAAGCTAAGCTTTTGGTGCTAAGCTATTGGTAAATAAGCAAAAATGCTTATTTGGTTTAAACGTACTTGATGTTAAAAGTGATTTTGTATATTGTGTTTCTTAAAAGTACTCGGTAAATAGTGCTTTTTTTTGATGAATTGTTGGCTAATGTACTTATTTGATTTGCATTAACTATGATATGCTCAAAGATTCGAAATTATTTTTTAAAAGTGATTATTTATTTGGACATATGATAATCCTTATCATAACCATTTATAAGTGTCCAAAAAGTGATATTGAGTTCATTGTTTGATAATTTTTATATATATCTCTACATGAGCAAAAATAAAAAATTGATAGAATGAATAAATCTTGTTGTTGCTATAAAAGTGATTATTTTTTACAGGGGGAGGAAATATTGATAGGAGGAGCTTTTTAAGCTATTTCTAAAAATACCATGTCAAAAATACTTTGGGTTGAAATCACCAAAAAGGGGGAGGAAACATTGATACCGGGAGTTTTTTAAGTTATTTATAAAAATACCCTATAAAAAATGCTTTGGGTTGAAATAATCAAAAGGGGGAGTTTGTAAAATCGAAACCATTTTTGATTTTGAGGATTTCACTTTAATTATTTTTTGATTATTCAAAAGGGCTTTTTTGGGCATTATAAAACTTGTTTTACATCTGTTAAAGTATTTTAAACTATTACTGAATACCATCAAGGTAAAACGGAGCCCAAAAGACTTAGTCAAAATTTTTACAGATCAAAAAATACCCCTGGACTAGGTCAACCGGTCGACTAGGAGGTCAACCGGTACCTGAAGATTGATTAAAACTTCCCTCCCTTTTTTGTCAAGTCCCAGGCACAGGCCGACCTCGAATCAACCAGTGGGTCGACCGGTCGACACTCCCGGTTGACCCACGGGATGACCTGTTCCAAATTAATTTTAAACGGTTTCAAAATTCAAAATTTTCTACTGGTGGACCGGTTGACCCACCATTCGACCCGTTCAAATCTGAGGATTTTGAACCTATGGAAGACAACAAGATTTACTTTTATCCCCTTATCATTTTTGTACATTATTTGTGCATCTTGTGATCTTTTTTTTGCAAATAAAATTCAAATATGAGGAGCCTATGTTGGGATTCAAATCATGAATCTCCTCTATAAATAGTTGAAAGAAGATTTGATAATCAATACAACACAAGCATGCAAAGCAACAAGAAAATTGTGCAAAATTCTTATGCTTCCTTGTCTATATTCTTGTTGTATTTAGCCTAAGCTTTATACTTGCATATATTTAGTATTAGGCTTCCTTCTAGATTACACTTGCACTTTTTGAGTTGTAATATTTTCAAATAAAGTGTAATCTTAATTGTAATTCTCAAATCATCCAAAACAAGAAATCCTTGTTAATATTCTTGTGGTAAGAACACACTCGGTTGATTCTAGGTGTTGAAGAGTTTGGTGCTCTTCATTGTTGAAGAAGATTGTGGTAATCTTCATAGGTGGTGCAGTAAGAAGATTGTGGTACTCTTCAAGGTAATGGTTGTATTTTTTTGGTATCAATAAAACCTTTTCCTTTTCGAAATCCATTCGGATATATCGGGTGGTAGAGCACATAGGCCCTAGGTGGGTTGAAGCTCTATAAATCATTGTGTGTTCATCTTTCTGCACTTTTATTTGTTTATCATATTTACATTCGAAAAAGAGGGCGTAAATCAGAAAATCGGATAAATCTATTCACCCACTCTAGATTTTCGTAGCCACTTGGACTAACAACGTGGAGGGCTGAGCAAAGTACAGTGCAAACAAAAACTACATGTCAATAAATCAATTAGAGTAAGTAATTGAAAAGGAATCTAATAAAAGCAATAAGTCAAAAACAGGTGGAACAGGTGCTTGAAAATTACTATTGTTATAAGATACGTTAAGAATCATTGATTTACCTAAAATGACGCTTAACTAGTTGTCAAAAGCTTAAACTACATTGCCATGGAGAATATGTCTGAAAAGAATGTGAGCCTCGATATTGCAGCACAAGAGGATGCAAAGACAAGAAAACTACAAAACTAGGGTTGTTGGGAGAGAAAGAAATTTTCACTCCCAACAAGGAGACGTGGGGACGTCACTCTATATGAAGTGTTGAGTTTCTCTCTTGGAGATAAGTTATGGTTCTTTTGGTGGAAGTGATGAAATGTTAGGGATAATGCCCTTAAAGCAATTGTGAATTATTTTTTATTATAAATAAATGCTAAATTATTTTCGAACACTTATGACCATCATGAAAATCCCGAGTTTATTTAATGTAACCATAATCTCAGTATATAAGTGTTATATACTAGGGGCGTGCATTGTATGGTACGGTTCGGAGATTAAAATCTCCGGAATCGCACCAAAGTTCGGATATTTCAAAAATTAATATCTAGAACCGTACCGTGGCTTATAAATATCTGTAGCGTACCATCCCAAATTTTGGGACGGTTCGGTGCGGATATTCGGTTCTAATGAAACAGTTTGGTTCAAAATAAATAATCAGAGAATCAAAGATTATCCATGTTTTAAAGAGAGACAAAAAAGATAATCAACATGGAATTATTAATTAAATTTTACTTTAACTATTTAATCCATCATACAAAAACATAAATTACAATATCAATTGTCAAAACATCTCTAGTAATACTGCTCAAGTTTTGATATCTAATGATATTAACTTCCCACCAACCCAACATATTAAAATCATGTGTGTATTTTTTAGAAAACTCCTCAAGATACCTCTGCAATACTCATTTGGCAGCCACTTTTTGCATATACTCATTTTCTACGAATAATTCTTAATATATGAAGTGAAAGTTTATATAAGTTTATAGTTTCAATATCTCAATTTTTTGATTAGAAGAATACTCTAGTTTAGGTACACTTTACTAATTATTTAACCAGTTTTAGTATCAATTAAATATTTTTAATAAGATAATGACTGATGAGTCTAGTTATGATCATTACTAAGTCAAATATAATCAAATTAAAATATTTTATTCAAATCACATATGATTTTTAATTTAACTTATTGAGTACACTTAAATAAATTTTTAATATGACAACCATTTTTTGATAAATAATTAATACAATCTAACTCTTGGTGAATTAAATTTCTATTCAATTATTCATTTGATATATTAATAAAGTATGCTAATTTTTAATTTGATAATTTTAGTATTATGTTTAGTATAGTATTTAATTTCAAATAATATGTAACAAATTCACAATCAAAACATAAATAAGATAATAATATTACATATATATGTGAAGCCCCGATTTTTCCGAGCTTATAATTGATTCTTATTGTCGTCTATGTATTTGATCGACTATTTTATCGCGTCACTTTGACGGGTAATTATTAATATATATATATATATATATATATATATATATATATATATATATATATTTTGTATTTTATTTCATTTCATTTATTACTTGTGATCATGATTATCATTAATTCTATTTTGCATTTATGATCACTTGATTGATCATTATTACTATTTTTGTATTTATTAGTAACCTTAGAATTTTAAGAGACTATTTATTTTAGAGACTTTTACCTTATAGAATTAAGATTTTGATTTAGATTAAGTGATCATGAGACTTATAAGTGATCAAGGAAATCACTAATTATTTTGGAGATTGATATATTCCATCTATTATCATCAAAGTTGGGACAAAAAAAAATATATAAAATTACCATAATGCCCTTATTATGGACGGCCATGGTGATGATTTGGAGTAAAAATATCATCCAACTCTTGTACACTTACATCTTATATTAGTCATCTTGTGTATAATTATACCATTAATTCAAACATTATACACATCATCTCATACATCAATTCTTTATTATTAATTTTGCCAACATGTTGGAAGTCTTCCAACATTCCATTCAAACCATCTCATGCCCATACCTTTGACCTCCAAAATGTCTCCCATGCAAGAGGCAAAATGCAAGACACAAATTAATCAAAATTTTTCTCCCCCCTCTCAAGCATGTGGACGGCCACATGAAGGAAAAATGAACAAATTTGTTCATTTTTCATCCAACACCTTCATCTCTCAAAGCTAATTCTCCTACTTCTCTCTAAACTTCCTACTTCTCTCTACTCTTTCTTCTTACCTTCTTCTTCAACACTTAGAAAAAATTTCAAGATTTTTCCTCCTTATAGCCAAAAAATTCGAACACCCCCCTTCACAAGGTAAGAAATGTTGTTCTCCAATTCATCTTGATATCATCTACCTACCTCTTTTCACTTCTTGACTTAAGTTAATTTTGGGTTTTGGAGGTACATTTAGAAGACCTTGAAGATTAGAGCTTGACAACATTTTTGAAGAAGGACTTCAAACTTGAAGAACAACTAGTAGAGCAATTTGGACTACAAGGTAAGAATTGAGTACTAGACCCCTTCTTTCCTACTCTTTCTATGTTTTTCAAATTTTAACACCCCTTTTTCATTTTTGAGAAATAGGGGCTGACCTTAGGTGATTTTGGAGTTGAACCAAAATTTCCAATTTTTAAGCTTCAACTAGTCTCCAAACACCTACTACACAAGGTAAAGTGTAGTCCTTCTCATTTCCTTATTTCCTTCTTTTTCTCCTTAATTTTTCTCTCATTTTTCTAACTTCAAATTTTGGTATTTTTTTGAATTAGGGGCTGACCTAAGCCTCATCCAAAAATTGTGAAATTATCCTTTATTTCACAATTTCCAATTTTAAGGTGGGTGGAAAAATATTTTCCAACTTTTAGGTGTTTTGATTAAATGCATGTAGAAAATTTGATCATGAGCCTTGAGATATATATAATATATGTATTTCATGTCAATTTTATGTATCAAGTCATGAAAATTCTCAAGAGTTGCTTAAATTTGCTATTTATTGAATTTTAGGTGCATGCATGTGCAATTTAATGTTTTAATTGATGAATTCTTGTATGTATTGGACATGCATGTGTATGATCTTTAAAATCTATGTTTTGGATGCCTTATAACCTGGAAAAGTCGAGCATAATTGATTAAATTTCAATTTTGGACTTAAAAATGTAAAAATGGAAAGTTGGTGGACTAAATTGCAAGAAACAAAAGTTAAAGGACCCCTCTGCAAATTTCGAAAATTGGGACTGTACTCAGGTTCAAAAATGACTTTTGGATATTTTAATAAAGTTTTAAGAGTTTTAATATAAATAAAATCAACCTTTAAAAGCCCAAGGACTAGAATGTAAAATTTTGAAAGTTTAAGGGCTACTTTGCAATTTTTAAAACTGCACCAGGACTAAACTTTAAAATTTGAAATTTTTACTCTTAAGGTACTGAGAATGACATATTTTAAAAGTATTCCAAAAATCCAAGTGGTTAGGGCTTGGAAAGTAAATTTTACTAAAATTGAGGGACTAATGTGTAAAATACTAAACTTGAGGACCCAAATGAAATTTCCAGGACTTATGCAGCCCATGCACCTGGAAATACTAACTTAACTATAACTTAATTATATTTTGGACCCAAGGTTCAAAATTCATGACAATTGGACCCTAAAAGCCTTAAAGGCAATTATTTCAAAATGGGACAAAAATGATATTTTCAAAAGTTAAAGGACCTACACATATTTATTTTAAAAGCTTATTTTTTCCCAATATCCCACTAATCGTAATGACATTTTCCAACTGGAATCACATTAAAAGCCCTTCCGGTTTGTGAGTTCCAATTATTTTAAACTTAAGGTCCGAATTGGCAATTTTTACAAATTTGGGGCCAATGTGAGAATTTTATAAAAACTAGACCTCCAAACTTTAAAAACCTGAATCTCTGAACAATATAGAGAATTTAGGAACTGACCTCATAATTGTTCAAGGTCGGGATATTTATTTATTCAATTTTTAACCCCAAAAGTGTTGGTTTTTATAAAACGGGGCTAAATTACAATTTTTCTTTTATAAATGACCTAACTCAAATTATTTTCTCTTTTACTAAAATAGCCCTGGACCCTCTGACTTGGAGATTTAATTAAAGTATTTTACTTTCCCAAAAACCTTGGCTTATCGGATCAATTTGACCGATTAATACCCGATCGCGAAGCGGCTTCCTCGCCTTGCGATTTTGAATCTATAACGGGACTTATGTTCCACCTAATCTTTCAAGATATCGAAGGTTGCTTATCCTTCCGATAATCATCTTCATCGAAAAACTCCACCAACGCCAAAATTGCTACTTGCGAATTTTCAAAATTTTTCTGAATCGCTTCCCCACTGAATCAATAATACTCATTGCTGGTTGTTCTGTACTTGTAATTACCTTCCCTGCGCCGAAGTCAACTTGGTGTGTCGAGCTCACAAATCGAGAATGGATACGTCGAGGATGGAACAAGGGCAGCTCGGCTGCTATTCCACTCTTCGGCCCCATCGCCCTAATCCCCAATCGAGGGACGGAGTGTCCAAGGGAAGCGGGTCGTAGTACTTAAGGCATAATCATGATTATGACAGATCCGAGCCTTGCAAGCTCCACTTTGTGGATTTTGTCTTTGCCTATGGAGCGATAAGGTGCGGTCTTGGACCATCTTGCTCGGGAGTTACAAGGAAAAACGAAGGAATCATTTGTCGATCCACACGATTCCGGAGTTATCGGACCTGTTTAGTTGGCGCTACAAATCCGTACGCAACCGCTACTTGTTTTGCATTGGTTGGCGTTACATATCCGTACGCAACCATTAATTAGCTTGCATGGGATTGGCGTTACATTTCCGCGCAATCTACTGTCTTGATGAATCACATAGTGCTGTGTGACCATGAATTTTCTCAAATGTATAAGTATATTACTTAAATATATTTATCATGACGCTTGTGGACTGTGTGTGAATTCATGCATCATACTCACGCGTTTTCATATAACTATTTTCTCACATTAACTATATTGCGCCACACTTGCACATGATCACCCCATCCACTGATATTTATGTCTCATCCCCACCTGTTTTCTAACCTTTAAATATGGACTTCGTTGAAGATGCTGAACCGGCCTTGGATTGAGCCTTTGTACTCCGCTTGTTGGATTTACTACTTCTTGTTGTTGTTGATGGACTTATTTCTTTTGATTGCTGTTGGACTAATTTGTTTTCTTTTCATTCCGGTTTGTAACTGAAGGGCGTAGGACCCTTTGACTTTTAAGTTGTTATCGTTTGTGGGTTTTCGAGGATGTAATTTGGATTGTGGATTGTGGACTGTAATTTGTACCTATTTTATTTTATTTCCGCTGCTAATTTGACTCTGTTTCATTGGGTTCTCGTTGATATTCGTCTAGACTGTTTGGTTATTTGTATTTAAGTTGTGGATCGTCGTCGCGTCCCGTTTGGGGCCTGACAATATATATATATAAAAAATTCTTTAAAATTGGTTCTAGTTTCAGATCTTTGGTTTGGTATGGTTCGGTGTGGTTCGGTAAGAATATTTTAAAAAATTCTAGAACCGTACCAATACAAACTTTGGGACGGTTCGGTTTGGAAAAGACAAAAAATCAACGGATATTTTTGGTTATGATATATTTGGTTCAGATATCGGTTCAATTTCGGTAATTCCCAAGTCTCATAAACACCCCTATTACATACAAGAGGATTAAAATTATAGAATATAATGAACTAAAGTTAAGCCCGTGATGAAATTAAATAAAGTATGAGATTTTTACTTAAAATATCACTAATGTGGCCCTAAACATATGTGATCGTGTTATCCAGATCGTCGATGTGGAGACATCTTAGTGGGGGCATTTTTATATGATTTGATCATATAGGACTTGGACCGATTTAATTTGAACTTTTCATACAAAATTTGTTGTAGAAATGGAAAATTAAATTAAATCAGGAGATGATCAAATATGGATAAATCTTAATCCTCAAAGATTATAGACTAGGGATGACAACGAGGTAGATTTGGGTAAACCCGAGACCCACCCCGCTAAGGAGAATCTGGATTGGGGATCCACCCTGCCACAAACCCGCCCCCCGCCTTTGACCCGTAACCCAGTGGGTCCGACTCGCCTGGAAAAAACTTTTACAAACCTGATGTTTTATTCCATTTCTGCTAATAATCTGTCATGTGAAAAATATATGGCAAGGTTTATTGACCACCAACTAAAGAAAGGAACATTTATAAATAACTATTGAAGTCATCTTATCAAAATTCTAAAAGGTCAAGCAATGGAAATATTTACATTTCATCACAACACTGACATATGAATGGCAAGAAGATAAAGAATAGATGGGTTGAGGCTTGAGAGAGACGAGTCAGAGTCACGAGCTCACAATTGAAGATATGAAGAGTTAAGAACCCTTGTTGATGTAAATATTAAATAATTAGTATATATATATATATATATATACATATATATCTGGGGTAGGTCCAACCAAACCCGTTACTTGCCCCGAACACAACGGGATTTGGTCAAATGGGTTTGTGACCCACCCCGGGACCTATTTGACCGGTTTAGACCCATTCTTAAAAAGACGGGTTCAACGCGGAGCGGGTTTTAACCGCCCCATTGTCATTCCTATTATAGACTACTGTTTATTTTTGTATGATTAGAAATTATCTCGTTTAAATTTATCCTACGATATTCCTAACACTTGCATTTCGAATTTGAATTAAATATGTGAAAACAGAGATGTTAAATTGGTTGCAGCCCGTTGGCCCGGACTGTTTAAATTGGAAAAAAGGGTTAGGGCTGAATTATTTTGACTCGTTTAAATCTGGGCCTTTTTGGCCCAAACCGTTTAGACGAGACTTATTAGGGCTAGCCCGCAGGTTAACCGGGCGAGCGCTACTTGTTTTTTAAATATAATTCTAATATTATACATCTAGTTCATTACATATTACCTGTTACTGAATAGTTTTTTTTCAAATTAATATTGTGAGGCCCCGATTTTTTCGAGCTATTAATTGATCCTTATTGTCGTTTATACTTTTGATCGACTATTTTACCGCGTCATTTTGATGGGTAATTTTTAAAAATACATATGTTTTGTACCTTATTTTATTTTATTTAATTACTTGTGATCATGATCATCATTAATTCTATTTTGCATTTATGATCACTTGATTGATCATTATTACCATTTTTGTATTTATTAGTCACCTTAGAATTTTAAGAGACTATTTATTTTAGAGACTTTTACCTTATAGAATTAAAATTTTGATTTAGATTAAGTGATCATGAGACTTATAAGTGATCAAGGAAATCACTAATTATTTTGGAGATTGATATATTTCATCTATTATCATCAAATTTGGGACAAAAAAATATATATGGAATTACCATATTGCCCTTAGTGTGGACGGCCAACATGGATATTTTTGGAGTAAAAATATCATCCAACTCTTGTACACCTACACCTTATATTAGTCATCTTGTGTATAATTATACCATTAATTCAAACATTATACACATCATCTCTTATATTATTTCTTTAATAATATTTTTGCCAACATGTTGGAAGTCTTCCAACATTCCATTCAAACCAAGTCTTGCCCATACATTTGACCTTCAAATTGTCTCCCATGCATGAGGCAAAATGCAAGACACAAATTTGAACAAAAATTCCTTTCTCCCTCACTCACTTGGACGGCCAAATGGCCATTTTTGTGTCAAAAATTCATCTCATTTTTCATCTAACACATTTACTCCCAAGCAAATATCCTCCTCCTTCTCTCTACTCTTCTTCTTACTTTCTTCTTCCATACTTAGAAAATGTTTCAAGAATTCTCTCCTTATTCTACACAAAAGTCGAACCAAACCATACTACAAGGTAAGAAATTTTATCTTCAATCCATTTTTGATATCACATAGTTCATCTCTTCCACCTTCTTAACTTAAGTTTGAATTTGGTTTGGAGGTACATTTAGAAGACCTTGAAGATTAGAGCTTGACAACATTTTTGAAGAAGGACTTCAAACTTGAAGAACAACTAGTAGAGCAATTTGGACTACAAGGTAAGAATTGAGTACTAGACCCCTTCTTTCCTACTCTTTCTATTTTTTTCAAATTTTAACACCCCTTTTTCATTTTTGAGAAATAGGGGCTGACCTTAGGTGATTTTGGAGTTGAACCAAAATTTCCAATTTTTAAGCTTCAACTAGTCTCCAAACACCTACTACACAAGGTAACGTGTAGTCCTTCTCATTTCCTTATTTCCTTCTTTTTCTCCTTAATTTTTCTCTCATTTTTCTAACTTCAAATTTTGGTATTTTTTGAATTAGGGGCTGACCTAAGAAGCCTCATCCAAAAATTGTGAAATTATCCTTTTATTTCACAATTTCCAATTTTAAGGTGGGTGGAAAAATATTTTCCAACTTTTAGGTGTTTTGATTAAATGAATGTAGAAAATTTGATCATGAGCCTTGAGATATATATAATATATGTATTGCATGTCAATTTTATGTATCAAGTCATGAAAATTCTCAAGAGTTGCTTAAATTTGCTATTTATTGAATTTTAGGTGCATGCATGTGCAATTTAATGTTTTAATTGATGAATTCTTGTATGTATTGGACATGCATGTGTATGATCTTTAAAATCTATGTTTTGGATGCCTTATAACCTGGAAAAGTCGAGCATAATTGATTAAATTTCAATTTTGGACTTAAAAAAAAATGGAAAGTTGGTGGACTAAATTGCAAGAAAACAAAAGTTAAAGGACCCCTCTGCAAATTTCGAAAATTGGGACTGTACTCAGGTTCAAAAATGACTTTTGGATATTTTAATAAAGTTTTAAGAGTTTTAAGATAAATAAAATCAACCTTTAAAAGCCCAAGGACTAGATTGTAAAATTTTGAAAGTTTAAGGGCTACTTTGCAATTTTTAAAACTGCACCAGGACTAAACTTTAAAATTTGAAATTTTTACTCTTAAGGTACTGAGAATGACATATTTTAAAAGTATTCCAAAAATCCAAGTGGTTAGGGCTTGGAAAGCAGTTTTACTAAAATTGAGGGACTAATGTGTAAAATACTAAACTTGAGGACCCAAATGAAATTTCCAGGACTTATGCAGCCCATGCACCTGGAAATACTAACTTAACTATAACTTAATTATATTTTGGACCCAAGGTTCAAAATTCATGACAATTGGACCCTAAAAGCCTTAAAGGCAATTATTTCAAAATGGGACAAAAATGATATTTTCAAAAGTTAAAGGACCTACACATATTTATTTTAAAAGCTTATTTTTTCCCAATATCCCACTAATCGTAATGACATTTTCCAACTGGAATCACATTAAAAGCCCTTCCGGTTTGTGAGTTCCAATTATTTTAAACTTAAGGTCCGAATTGGCAATTTTTACAAATTTGGGGCCAATGTGATAATTTTATAAAAACTCGACCTCAAAACTTTAAAAACCTGAATCTCTGAAAAATTTAGAGAATTTAGGAACTGACCTCATAATTGTTCAAGGTCGGGATATTTATTTATTCAATTTTTAACCCCAAAAGTGTTGGTTTTTATAAAACGGGGCTAAATTACAATTTTTCTTTTATAAATGACCTAACTCAAATTATTTTCTCTTTTACTAAAATAGCCCTGGACCCTCTGACTTGGAGATTTAATTAAAGTATTTTACTTTCCCAAAAACCCTTGGCTTATCGGATCAATTTGACCGATTAATACCCGATCGCGAAGCGGCTTCCTCGCCTTGCGATTTTGAATCTATAACGGGACTTATGTTCCACCTAATCTTTCAAGATATCGAAGGTTGCTTATCCTTCCGATAATCATCTTCATCGAAAAACTCCACCAACGCCAAAATTGCTACTTGCGAATTTTCAAAATTTTTCTGAATCGCTTCAATCAATAATACTGATTGCTGGTTGATACTTTTTGTACTTGTAATTACCTTCCGCCGAGTCAACTTGGTGTGTCGAGCTCACGTCGGAATGGATACGTCGAGGATGGAACCAAGGCAGCTCGGCTGCTATTCCACTCTTCCCCCATCGCCCTAATCCCGCAATCGAGGGACGGAGTGTCCAAGGAAGCGGGTCATAGTACTTGAGGTATAATCATGATTATGACAGATCCGAGCCTTGCAAGCTCCTTTGTGGATTTTGTCTTTGCCTATGGAGCGATAAGGTGCGGTCTTGGACCATCTGCTGGGGAGTTACAAGGAAAAACGAAGGAATCGCTGTCTGATCCACACGATTCCGGAGTTATCGGACCTGTTTAGTTGGCACTACAAATCCGTACGCAACCGCTACTTGTTTTGCATTGGTTGGCGTTACATATCCGTACGCAACCATTAATTAGCTTGCATGGGATTGGCGTTACATTTCCGTACGCAATCCTACTGTCTTGTTGAATCACATAGTGCTGTGTGACCATGAATATTTTCTCAAACTGTATAAGTATATTACTTAAATATATTTATCATGACGCTTGTGGACTGTGTGTGAATTCATGCATCATACTCACGCGTTTTCATATAACTATTTTCTCACATTAACTATATTGCGCCACACTTGCACATGATCACCCCATCCACTGAGATTTCTGTCTCATTCCCACCTATTTTCTAACCTTAGATGAGGATTTCCTTGAAGATGCGGAACCGGCTCTGGATTGAGACCTTGTACTCCGCTTGTTGGATTTGTTACTTCTTCTTGTTGTTGATTGGACTCTTATCTTGTGTTGTTGTTGGACTTTTGTATTTCTTTCCATTCCAGTTTGTAACCGAAGAGCGTAGGACCCTTGACTTTAAGTTGCTATATTTTGTTGATTTTTGGGATGTAATATGGATTATGGATCGTAGACTATAAGTTGTATTTGTACTTGTTATTTTATTTTCCGCTGCTATTTAGACTCTGTTACATTGGGTTCTCGTTGATATTTGTCTGGACTGTTTGATTATTGTATTTAAGTTGTGGATCGTTCGTCGCGTCCCGTTTGGGGCGTGACAGTTAGAGTGGTATCAGAGCTCGGCTAGTAAGATGGAAACTTACACCGAGCTGACCCAGGATAGGACCCTCGGTCTGTGTTTTGGGTAGTACCGTGACTTGACCAATTAAGTGTGAAATCGATTTCAAATTGGCATAGAACCGTCTTATTGATGTTCGAACTAAGTTAGAATGCATATTTTGAGACTTCATAGTCATACTTGTCTTGACTTAGTTGATTCTTGACTAATTTTCCTTATTTGTTCTTTCCTTATTCTCTTCTTATCTTTCCTCTACCTTTGACTGATCCGCCTTAGTTTTGTTTGATCAGTATGGAGCCAACGCCACTTACATGGTGGGATGTATTCCATGCCCATGATGAGCGGGAATATCACCGGGCACTGATGATTCACTGGCACCGGGAGAGTGATCGCGCGACCACAGAGCTAGCCCAGGAGCGCCAACGTAATAGGGACCTGACTCAGCGCTTGGCGATGAGCCAAGATGAGAAGAGCGAGCTGACCACTGTCATCAAGGACCGCGATAACACCATAAGAGCGCGGGAGGACCAAATACAGAGTATCCAGGAGCGCCTGGATAACATGCGAGAGAAGATGAAAAGGGCAAGTGACGGCCGCCAGAAATGGGAAATTGACGCCCGCCTATCCCGCGACACCGTCGAGCGCTTGGAGGAGACCCTCATCAAGCAGATGACAGTCATAGAGGACCTTACACAGGTCCTAGCTCAGAGAGACACCGCACTAGAGGCTGCTTTGGCAGCCAATGCTCAGCCGTTGCCACCGCCCGAGGTGGAACCCGTACCTGACGCCGAGGAGGATCCCGAAGAGGATCCCAAGGAGGATCCAGTCGACATTGGAGAGCCGGAGGCACTCGAGGCTGCTCTACTCGATGAGGCTCAGGGATTCGAGCAGTGGTTGGACGTCGTGGATTGGCCCGAAGTTGAGGCGCCACCTCAGCCCGACCCAGCTCCGATTATAGACATAGCTGCAGGCGACGATGATGGCGATCTCACTGATTAGTTAGCTGATTCTTAGTTGTACTTCTGTTGTTGTAGTCGCGTATTCCAGTGATGTACCTTACTTTCTTTTGTACTAGATTCTGATGTATTTTGGTTCCGATGTATCTGACTTAGTATTTCTGCTGTTGTACTTTGGGTATATTCAAGTTTTACATTAATGGATATGCCTTTTGCTATTTATTCAGTGTCTTGTGTTGATGTTACTTTCCCTGCGATATTACTTGCTTTACGCGAATAATTATTGTATTCATTTACTCGTGAATCGCAACTAACGCTTCAAGATACAGAATGGCCGAACATCGAGGATGTGGGAGACCTCGTCGCGTTCCACGAGGAGTTGATGATGTACCCAGGGACCGGATACCCTCTCCTGAATTACCACCGCCTCCTCCACCTGCTGCAAGAGACAATTTGACCGCGCAAGCCTTACAGCAAATACTGGTTTTTATGAGGCAACAGGCAGAGCCTCAACACCGTGCTCCCGAACCCGCCAGAGAGGCGAAGGATCGCACGTTGGAGCGATTTCTGCGATTCGACCCACCAGCCTTCTTGGGAGAGCCGAATGATTTGAAAGCAGAAGAATGGGTAGAGAAGTTGGAGAATATCTTCTATGGCCTTCAATACTCCGACGAGCAGAGAGTAACACTCGCCGAATTTCGTCTGGAATCGGCTGCTAGAGACTGGTGGAGGGCAGTTGGAAGGAGATGGGAATAGGATCGGGTAGTCAGAACATGGGGAAATTTCTTGGCTGAGTTCAATGAACAGTATATTCCACAGGTTGTGAAAGAAGCGCGCCGAGATGAATTCCATAGATTGAGGCAAGGGAACCTGACTATAGCTCAGTACGAGTCTGAATTTCACCGATTGTCTAAGCATGCTCTGGGGACAATCAGTACCTAAGAGGATAAGCTTTACAAGTTCACTCGAGGATTGAAAGCGGAACTTCGAAACAATCGCCGATCGTTGAATCGACAACCTATACTGACCGCGGTAAAGGCTCAACGCATTGAGCCAGGAACCGTATTGGACAGATTCAGCAGAATAGGCCATCGAACAGTCTTAAGAGGACAGTTGTGGGACAACCATCTAAACCGCCTGCTAAGTTTCAGAAGGGACCAGTTAACAAAACAGATAAAGGAAAGAGACCAGTACAAGAAAAGCCGGGTCAAGTGTGTGCACATTGCCAGAAACCGGGACATACTGCCAACGACTGTTGGCGTAAACAAGGAAGGTGTTTGCACTGTGGTAGTAATCAGCACCAGCTGCAAGATTGCCCGAAGTATAATGACCGAACCAAACAGACGCAGCCCTAGAAACCGGGAAGTGGCCATGGTAATCGGGCAAGGATGCCCGCTCGAGCATTTGCACTAGCTGGACAGGAGGCCCCGGAGGCAACATATGTGGTGGAAGGTACGCTTCTAGTATCTAACCACTACGCTAAAATATTGTTCGACCCTGGATCAACGCATTCATTTGTTGCACCGCATTTTGTACACAAACTGCATGCATGCATGGAACATATGCCTATATGTTTAGAAGTGTCAACTCCTATGGGTGCAAGTCAGATAACAGATATTATCTATAATGCATGCGAAGTTAAGATTGCTGAGATAAACTTTCCTGCAGATTTGATCTTATTACCTATATCCGAATATGACGTGATATTGGGGATGAACTGGTTATCAGCACACCATGCACAAATGGACTGCCATAACAAGTCCATTAAGCTATGTGAACCCGAAAAACCCGAAGTGGAAATTTCGGGGAGGGCACGAGTTAAGATTGCACCAATCATTTTAGCAATGAAAGCGAGGAGGGCGATCACTAGAGGGGCTCAAGGGTACTTGGCGTTTGTAATTAACAAACCCAAGGTTGAGACACAAATCAACCAAGTACCTGTAGTGTCAGAATATACGGATGTATTTCCACAATAACTCACCTTGTCCCTCCGGATAGGAAGTTGAGTTCACCATCGGTGTTGCCAGGGACTGCCCCGATTGCCAGAACACCGTATAGAATGGCTCCTCTTGAGTTATAGGAGTTGAAAACGCAATTACAAAAACTGATGGAGGTGGGATTTATCCGACCGAGTACGTCTCCGTGGGGAGCACCTGTGCTGTTCGTCAAAAAGAAGGATGGTACATTAAGACTATGTATAGATTATCGTGGTCTTAATAGCATGACCATCAAGAACAAATATCCCCTCCCGAGGATAGACGAACTATTTGATCAACTTCAAGGAGCGACGGTGTACTCGAAGTTTGACTTACAGCAAGGATATTACCAACTGAAGATCCGCGAGGAAGATATTTCCAAAACTGCATTTCAAACCCGATATGGACACTACGAGTTTGTAGTAATGCCTTTCGGTCTGACGAATGCACCAGCAGCATTTATGGACGATGCATCGAGTCTTCCAACCTTATTTGGATCAATTCGTAGTGATATTCATTGATGACATACTCGTATACTCTAAGTCTAGAGAAGAGCACGAACGTCATCTGAAAATCGTTTTAGAGACACTATGAGAGCATAAGTTGTATGCCAAATTCAGCAAGTGCGAATTTTGGCTTAGTGAAGTCGCGTTCTTGGGACACATAGTATTCGGCACTGGGATTTCAGTGGATCCTTCAAAGGTACAGAAAGTGGTTGAATGGAAACAACCGAGTCTCAGCGGAAATCAGGAGTTTCTAGGACTATTTGGATATTATCGAAGATTTATCCAGGATTTTTCCAAGATAGCGGACCACTCACTCGACTAACCGGAAAGCAAGTCAAGTTTGAGTGGAATGATGAGTGCGAGGCGAGTTTCCAAAGAGTCAAGAAACGACTTACTACGACTCGAGTCTTAGCCCTTCCAAAGGGAAAGTAAAACTTTGTCGTCAACGGTGATGCATCAAAAGAAGGACTAGGAGCAAAGGTGCTCATGCAAGAAGGAAAAGTTATCGCTTATGCATCACGAAAGCTCAAGTCGTATGAGGCCAATTATCCAACGCATGACTTGGAATTGGCAGCAATAGTGTTCGCGTTGAAGAAATGGAGACACTATCTCTACGGAGCAACATTCACGGTTTTCACGGACCATAAGAGCTTGAAGTACCTATTCTCTCAGAAAGACCTCAATCTGAGGCAACGGAGATGGATGGAGTTGATTGAGGACTATCACTTTGATATTCAATACCATCCGGGAAAGCTAACGTCGTAGGGGAACGCTCTAAGCAGAAAGACGAGCTTAGCGGACTTATGATTCGAGAGTGGGAATCATCAAGAGCCGAGCAATTGGAATCGACGAGAACCAAATCGAGATTTCATGTGCCAACATTTCAGTCAAACCCGATCTGCTGAAAGAGATCAAAGAAGCACAAGAGAAAGATACACATCTTCAAAAACTGAAGGAGAAGATACTTAAAATAGAGAGATCAGAATTCTTGGTACCTAAAGATGGAGTTATCAGATTCCGGAATCGAGTGTGTGTACCGAATGACGAGCAGATTAGGAATAAAATCCTAACAGAGGCACACCGTTCAAAATACACTATACATCCTGGAGGAAACAAGATGTATAAGGATTTGAAAAGGAGTTATTGGTGGGTGAACATGAAAAACCAAGTAGCATAGTTTGTTGCGAGATGTTTAACTTGTCAACGAGTAAAAGCAGAACACCAACGACCATCTGGTTTACTACAACCGTTGAGAATTCCCGAGTGGAAATGGAAACACATAACAATGGACTTCGTGACGGATCTACCAAGGACCAGAGGAGGCCATGATGCTATTTGGGTAGTTGTAGACCGACTCACGAAATCGCACACTTTTTACCCATCAAGAAAAGCGATAGCTTGCGAAACTTGCACAAACTTATATCCGAGAAATCATTCGACCGCATGGAGTACCTGGGTCGACATAGTATCGCACAGAGACCCGAGGTTTGTCTCCAGATTTTGGAAGTGCTTGCACGAGGAATGGGTACCTCGCTAAGTTTCAAAGACAACAAAGACATCCACAAACCGATGGACGATCCGAGTGAACAATTCAAACCCTTGAAGATATGCTGCGAGCTTGCACATTGGATTTTCAAGGAAGTTGGGATTCGCACTTACCATTAGCCGAGTTCACCTACAATAACAGTTATCAAGCCACGATTGGGATGGCACCCTACGAGGCATTATATGGGCGAAAATGTAGATCCCCACTACACTGGGAGATTGATGACCAATGGACTCCGAAAGAGAAATGAAAGTCGCCCTCGATTCCAAAGGTCGACTTAGTTCAGGAGGCCATGGAGAAGGTCAAGCTGATCAAGGAGCGGATTCGCACAACTCAGAGCCGCCAAAAGAGTTACGCGGACAAGAGAAGAAAGGATTTGGAATTTGAAGTCGGAGATGAAGTATTTCTCAGACTCTCACCACGGAAAGGATTGATCAATCCGAAGAAAGGAGGCAAGTTGAGTCCGAGATATGTTGGACCTTACAAGATTTTACAGAGGATCGGGAAGTTAGCCTACCGACTTGAGTTACCAAAGACCATACGCGGGAATGCACGATGTATTCCACGTGTCGGATCGAAGAAGTATAAACCGGATCCCGAGCATATCATCACCGAGATACTCCGCTCTAATGGAAAATCTATCCTACTCCGAAAGGCCGATCCGGATCATTGATCGGCCAGAAAACGACAATTGCGTAAGAGAGAAATCCCGATGGTTAAAGTGGTGTGGTAGAACCACAACCGAGACGAAGACGCAACGTGGGAGATGGAAGAAGACATGAGGAATCAATATACAGAACTATTCTGAAGAGAATTTGGGGACCAAATTCTTTTAAGGAGGGGAGGATGTGAAGCCCCGATTTTTCCGAGCTATTAATTGATCCTTATTGTCGTTTATACTTTTGATCGACTATTTTACCGCGTCATTTTGACGGGTAATTTTTAAAAATACATATGATTTGTACCTTATTTCATTTTATTTAATTACTTGTGATCATGATCATCATTAATTCTATTTTGCATTTATGATCACTTGATTGATCATTATTACCATTTTTGTATTTATTAGTCACCTAAGAATTTTAAGAGACTATTTATTTTAGAGACTTTTACCTTATAGAATTAAGATTTTGATTCAGATTAAGTGATCATGAGACTTATAAGTGATCAAGGAAATCACTAATTATTTTGGAGATTGATATATTTCATCTATTATCACCAAATTTGGGACAAAAAAATATATATGGAATTACCATATTGCCCTTAGTGTGGACGGCCAACATGGATATTTTTGGAGTAAAAATATCATCCAACTCTTGTACACCTACACCTTATATTAGTCATCTTGTGTATAATTATACCATTAATTCAAACATTATACACATCATCTCTTATATTATTTCTTTAATAATATTTTTGCCAACATGTTGGAAGTCTTCCAACATTCCATTCAAACCAAGTCTTGCCCATACATTTGACCTTCAAATTGTCTCCCATGCATGAGGCAAAATGCAAGACACAAATTTGAACAAAAATTCCTTTCTCCCTCACTCACTTGGACGGCCAAATGGCCATTTTTGTGTCAAAAATTCATCTCATTTTTCATCTAACACATTTACTCTCAAGCAAATGTCCTCCTCCTTCTCTCTAAAAACTCCCAACTTCTCTCTACTCTTCTTCTTACTTTCTTCTTCCATACTTAGAAAATTTTTCAAGAATTCTCTCCTTATTCTTCACAAAAATCGAACCAAACCATACTACAAGGTAAGAAATTTTATCTTCAATCCATTTTTGATATCACATAGTTCATCTCTTCCACCTTCTTAACTTAAGTTTGAATTTGGTTTGGAGGTACATTTAGAAGACCTTGAAGATTAGAGCTTGACAACATTTTTGAAGAAGGACTTCAAACTTGAAGAACAACTAGTAGAGGAATTTGGACTACAAGGTAAGAATTGAGTACTAGACCCCTTCTTTCCTACTCTTTCTATTTTTTTCAAATTTTAACACACATTTTTCATTTTGAGAAATAGGGGCTGACCTTAGGTGATTTTGGAGTTGAACCAAAATTTCCAATTTTTAAGCTTCAACTAGTCTCTAAACACCTACTACACTAGGTAAAGTGTAGTCTTTCTCATTTCCTTATTTCCTTATTTTTCTCCTTAATTTTTCTCTCATTTTTCTAACTTCAAATTTTTGATATTTTTTGAATTAGGGGCTGACCTAAGAAGCCTCATCCAAAAATTGTGAAATTATCCTTTTATTTCACAATTTCCAATTTTAAGGTGGGTGGAAAAATATTTTCCAACTTTTAGGTGTTTTGATTAAATGCATGTAGAAAATTTGATCATGAGCCTTGAGATATATATAATCTATGTATTGCATGTCAATTTTATGTATCAAGTCATGAAAATTCTCAAGAGTTGCTCAAATTTGCTATTTATTGAATTTTAGGTGCATGCATGTGCAATTTAATGTTTTAATTGATGAATTCTTGTATGTATTGGACATGCATGTGTATGATCTTTAATATCTATGTTTTGGATGCCTTATAACCTGGAAAAGTCGAGCATAATTGATTAAATTTCAATTTTGGACTTAAAAATATAAAAATAGAAAGTTGGTGGACTAAATTGCAAGAAAATAAAAGTTAAAGGACCTCTCTGCAAATTTCGAAAATTGGGACTGTACTCCGGTTCAAAAATGACTTTTGGACATTTTAATAAAGTTTTAAGAGTTTTAAGATAAATAAAATCAACCTTTAAAAGCCCAAGGACTAGATTGTAAAATTTCGAAAGTTTAAGGGCTACTTTGCAATTTTTAAAACTGCACTAGACCTAACCTTTAAAATTTGAAATTTTTACTCTTAAGGTACTGGGAATGACATATTTTAAAAGTATTCCAAAAATCCAAGTGGTTAGGGCTTGGAAAGCAATTTTACTAAAATTGAGGGACTAATGTGTAAAATACTAAACTTGAGGACCCAAATGAAATTTCCAGGAATTATGCAGCCCATGCACCTGGAAATACTAAATTAACTATAACTTAATTATATTTTGGACCCAAGGTTCAAAATTCATGACAATTGGACCCTAAAAGCCTTAAAGGCAATTATTTCAAAATGGGACAAAAATGATATTTTCAAAAGTTAAAGGACCTACACATATTTATTTTAAAAACTGCTTTTGTCCCAATATCCCACTAATCTTAATGACATTTTTCAACTGGAATCACATTAAAAGACCTTCCGGATTGTGAGTTCCAATTATTTTAAACTTAAGGTCCGAATTGGCAATTTTTACAAATTTGGGGCCAATGTGAGAATTTTATAAAAACTCGACCTCAAAACTTTAGAAACCTGAATCTCTGAACAATTTAGAGAATTTAGGAACTGACCTCATAATTGTTCAAGGTCGGGATATTTATTTATTCAATTTTTAACCCTAAAAGTGTTGGTTTTTACAAAACGGGGCTAAATTACAAATTTTCTTTTATAAATGACCTAACCCAAATTATTTTCTCTTTTACTAAAATAGCCCTGGACCCTCTGACTTGGAGATTTAATTAAAGGATTTTACTTTCCCAAAAATGCTTGACTTATCGGATCAATTTGACCGATTAATACCCGATGGCGGAGCGACTTTCTCGCCTTGCGATTTTGAATCTATAACGGGACTTATGTTCCACCTAATCTTTCAAGATATCGAAGGTTGCTTATCCTTCCGATAATCATCTTCATCCAAAAACTCCACCAACGCCAAAATTGCTACTCGCGAATGTTCAAAATTTTTCTGAATCGAATCTCAATCAATAATACTCATTTGTCTTGTAATTACCTTCTGCCGAGTCAACTTGGTGTGTCGAGCTCACGGTCGGAATGGATACGTCGAGGATGGAACCAGGAAGCTCGGCTGCTATTCCACTCTTCGGCCCCATCGCCCTAATCCCCGGAACCGAGGGGGAGTGTCCAAGGAAGCGGGTTGTAGTACTTGAGGTATAATCATGATTATGACAGATCCAAGGCCTTGCAAGCTCCTGTGGATTTTGTCTTTGCCTATGGAGCGATAAGGTGCGGTCTTGGACCATCCCGCCTCGGGAGTTACAAGGAAGAACGAAGGAATCGTTTGTCGATCCACACGATTCGGAGTTATCGGACCCGCTTAGTTGGCTACAAACAAACCGCACGCAACCACTACTTGTTTTGCATTGGTTGGCGTTACATATCCGTACGCAACCATTAATTGCCTTGCATGGGATTGGCGTTACATTTCCGTACGCAATCCTACTTGTCTTGACTGAATCACATAGTGCCTGTGCGACCATGAACTGTTTTCTCAAACTGTATAAGTATATTACTTAAATATATTTATCATGACGCTTGTGGACTGTGTGTGAATTCATGCATCATACTCACGCGTTTTCATATAACTGTTTTCTCACATTAACTATATTGCGCCACACTTGCACACGATCACCCCATCCACTGAGATTTCTGTCTCATTCCCACCTATTTTATAACCTTAGATGAGGATTTCGTTGAAGATGCGGAACCGGCTCTGGATTGAGACCTTGTACTCCGCTTGTTGGATTTATTACTTCTTCTTGTTGTTGATTGGACTCTTATCTTGTGTTGTTGTTGGACTTTTGTATTTCTTTCCATTCCAGTTTGTAACCGAAGGGCGTAGGACCCTTGACTTTAAGTTGCTATATTTTGTTAATTTTCGGGATGTAATATGGATTATGGACCGTAGACTATAAGTTGTATTTGTACTTGTTATTTTATTTTCCGCTGCTATTTAGACTCTGTTACATTGGGTTCTCGTTGATATTTGTCTGGACTGTTTGGTTATTGTATTTAAGTTGTGGATCGTTCGTCGCGTCCCATTTGGGGCGTGACAAATATCTCATCATCTGTAATAGGTTTAAATATAATTTTTAAAATTATGACTTATAATCATATGAGTAATTTCAAAAAAAACATATTAATTTTTTTTTCAATTTTTTTGGGTATACAATGCTATATTTTATTATTATAGTTTTATTTTTAAAATCTAGATAATAAAATATTTGAATTTTATAATTTGTTAATGTTGTGTAATTATAAACTATGTATGATTTGTTTTATAATGAATACTTGAACTTAAAATATTAAACTTAAATATTATAGATGTTCGAGTCTAAAATTTTAGATTTAAATATATATGTTTTAAGTTTTTGACTTATAGCCCGATAATGACCCGTTTAGTCCAATGCCCGCTAGGGTTAGGGTTAGGTTCCAGTATTATCGGCCCATTTAATACAATTCATTTAGCCCGAAACCCGTTTAATCCGAAGCCCATTAGGGCTGGCCCAAAATTACTAGGGCCAACCCGTTTACCATCTCTAGCTGAAAATATAAATTCACAGATAAAGATGATTCTCTCATTTGTTATTCGTGGAACTGAATGGTTTGAGATATCTAATTTATAACCTGATTATAAATTAACCATTCACTAGTGAATTAATGGTAAATGAGGATAAGAAGTAATTGAATATGTTTAATAGATACTACCTAGTTTCAATTGCAATTTGTGTCTGGAGAATTAATCTACATGTAATGATTAGATCAATGGATTGCTCAAATTCGTAGAGTCAGATATTTTATAATTACAGGAGTGCAATTCTTAACTTATGGTGGAGTAATATCAGAATTAAAAAGTCAAAAAAGTTAATTAAAGAGTTTAATTATCTATTTGATTTATTGGATCTTAAAATTATAGGTTCATGGTCTCTAGTTCGCCTTATGTAGAGTAAACGAGTTAGAAATAATATTTTGGCTTCTTAAGTGTTTACGGAAAAGAGTTATCAATATTTGGGCTAATATATTAATATCAGTTAACTCCGGGAATATCTGATATTCTATAGTTTTGACTATATTAGGAATTAAATAAATACAAGATATTAATGATATTAATATAATTACTAAATTAATAATTATATTCGATAATTATCAATAAGAGTTAGAGTTTGTGCAGAATTATGAATTCTAGAATATATAAGAGACGGACTTGGAGTGAAAAAGTAATTTAACAAGGCCTATAAAAGAAAGACCAAAACCCTCGCTTTGAAAGAGAATGAATTTCCGACCAAGTCAACTATGTGATTCTCGGTCCCCATTGTAGCAATTAAAAAGCAAATCTTGGCCAATTAATCTGAAAATGAATATTTGACAACTTTGAAAAAGCTTTCTTTGGTCAACTGATAAGTGGTTATATGCATATATATTAGGGTGATTTTAATTTGTAATTGACAATCATGCATGTATATCGAATGTGTTTAGGTTAGTTTTCCTTGTTGGGTGTGATACAACATTTTCTAGGTATTTTTATAAGATACGAAGCAAAATCGGACGGAAAGAGGTAGCATGGCCCCAAAGAAATATCAAGAGCCAATGGACGAATAAAGACACAAAGGAAACAAGAAAAAAATGGAGCACATGGCCTACCCATGCGCACGGACACACTCATGTCCATGTGCAACAGAGGCAACTTTACAGAGCAAAATACCTAACCGACCCATGTTTATGGGCACGGTCATGTGCAGCTGCAACATAGACAGTTTTCCGAGTGCAATTTACTAGACCTATGTGAAATGCGATGTTGTGTGGATTTTTATTTCCTTATTATGCGAGGACCAAAAAGAGGATCCAAGAATGCACCTATAAAAGGGAAAATTAAACCTAGGAGCATACACAACACATTAGAGATAAGAAAGACGGCTTGGAACAAGATCTAAGAGAACAACATGAGAGATAGATCAACTACGAAAACACAAAGGTTCGGGATTGTGAAGATCGATTCATACACTCATGGGGGTTTCATAATCATAGTCTAGAGCTTCCAATTCGCGTTTATCTATGTTTACCTCTTTGTTCATGAATTTGTCTATGTATTTGAGAAAAACTATGTTAGGCTGATTTCTTATCGATTCTTGGATGTGATTGAGATTGTGGGTTCATATTATTTCTAATTTGATTATTTCGTTGTAATAGTTTCCGTTGATCTATTTGTCAATTCATGTGCTTATTTCTTATGGATTATTTGGCCAATTATTTGCATGTTTAATAGTTAGATCATAATCCAAGAGATGAGTTCTAACATTAGATAAAGAATTTACAACATAAACGAGAGTATACTCGAGAGGTTTACGATGTTTGTTGGGGTTTTATTTAATTATCTATTATTTTGGGAGTTGATATTGATTGTTGAGTAGAGATGCTAGCATGTTGATATTAATCTAAGGTTTGTTTGCTTCAAGAGAAGGAATAAACTACGATAAGAATTAAACTCATAGATACAGAGAAACACGTTATTGTGAAACGCAACTTGGACTATGCTGACTCAGACTATGCTGGATGTAGAGTAGACATAAAAAGTACATCAGATACCTGTCAAATGCTTGGAAATAAATTAGTTTCTTGGTTCAGCAAGAAACAAAATTCAATAGCTATATCCACAGCTGAAGCAGAGTACTTAGCTGCAGGCAGCTGTTGTGCCCAAGTGTTATGGATGAGGCAACAACTGAGAGACTACGATATAGAAGAAAAAGAGATTCCAATTATGTGTGATAACACAAGTGCCATTACAATTACACAGAACCCAATATTGCATTCAAGAACCAATCACATTGATGTCAGATATCATTTTATAAGAGATCATGTTCAAAAGAAGGACATCACATTGGAATACATATCAACTGATAAGCAGTTAGCTAATATATTCACTAAGCCATTATGTGAATCCACATTTTAAGAACTCAAAAATGAACTCGGATTGATTGAGCTAAGTTAGGAGTCTCAAAAGACTCATTCAACAGAGTCAAAGTAGAGAGTATTGGAAATCAGCAAAGTTTTATTTTTCAGCAAAAGTGAAACAACCAAGACGGCTAGTCAGCTGTATCAAGTTAGTTGGACAGCCGAGTGCTCATTAAGTGTATAAAGAAGCAGAGTCAAGTTACTTATAAAGATAACTGAGTTATTTATGAGCTAAGTGACAAATGCAGGCATTTTCTGCGAGCGGGAGTGTTTTGGGCTTGACGTTAGTAATAATGATGGTGTTAGTAAAAATCTTGTACCCATTTGACCTATGATTGGATATAAATGTTGTTGCATTTAATGTGGGGAAATAAAAAGAATCAAGATACGATCTCAACCGTTGATCAAATTTGAACCTTTTTGAATTCCAAAAATTGTCCCCTTACATCCCACATATAGAGGAATTTCATTTCTCTATCCTCACACTACTCTCATTCATCTCAAGCAAGAAAATGCATTTTCTCGGCAACCAAGCAAAACCCTAGTTCTTTATCTGTTCAAATCTTCAAGTTTAATCTCAGAAATGGCTTCTACTTACGAATATGTAAAGATGGCTGAGGAAATCCACACAGGATCTACGGTAGATTTTGAAGGATTAGTCAAACTGGTGGTTGACAAAGCACTAGCTAAGAAAGTAGCTGAGAAACTCGAGAAGTTCAGTCTCAAGGAGTTTTTGTCAATGGAGTTTTCACATACTTATCTGGAAGAAGTGGCGATGTTCTATGTGAACACTGAGGTTCACGACGATGAGATTCTCTCATCAGTCCGTAGCACAGACATAAAGATAATTGTTGCGGACTTAGCTGCAAACTATCATCTACCTTCGTCTAGTTTGAAGGAGATCATAGAAAAGGACATGAACCTGGCTGCTGCATGGAAGGAGATTGCAAAGCCAGAGTCAGCTGCGAAGCTAGTCTACACAACAATGAAGTCTTTGATCAAAGATGATTACCACAAGCTAATGGATGTGGTCGCTAAGTGTGTGGACATGAAGTTTGACAGCTTCAATCGGTGTCGAGGACTAAGCTAAGCTGTGATGCTATAATAGAGGAGAATAAGGTGAACTAGGCTGAGTTCATCTTTGGGAAGCTGTGATAGAATGTGATGAACAAGACCATTATTGATGACGGCCTATTTGAGAGTTCACTGGGATATGACTTGGTGATAGGTCATTTGATGGAGGTGAAGGACATTACTATCAGGAATGGGAAACCCTTCCACGTGAACAAAAAGATGTTTAGGGCCAATCTATCAGCTTCCCAAAGACACGCCCATGCTAGAAAAGCTGACACAAGTGAAGAAGAATCAGCTGACCCTGTCCCTGAGGACACAACTGTGACTGCTAAGGCTCCTTCTCCCAAGCTTGTGTAGAAGAAGAAGAAGGCCCTTGCATCAAAGTCAGCACCTGCCCCTGCAGCCGTTGAAGACCCAACTCCTGCCCCCGCAGCCAAGACCAAGAAGGAATCCCTTGCACCTTCTCTTATTGTAAAGAAGAAACGCCCAGTTGATGCGGAAGCCAGCTGCAGCAAAGAAGATGAAAGTGGTAAAGCTTGCTGCCGTAGAAAAGGAACAAGAAGAGCATGAGGTACCTCTAGTCAGAACAAAGAGAATGTGACTTGTAAAATAGTTTACCTTAGCCAAGCCAGCTGAGTCTGGCACAAATTTTGAGAAGAAGGCTGCTAGTGGAGAGCAGTAAAGTTCAAAAGAGAAGGGTGGTTTGGAGACCACAATTGAAGAAGAGACTATTGTTGGCAAACATCAGAGGTTGGAAGAAATTGTTGTCGATGCAAAACAGAGTTTAGAAGAGACAACTGTCAGGAAGACAGGTGAAGAAACTGAAGTCCTTATAGCTGACCATGGTGATGAGTTAGTTGTACGCTCTCCTCAAATAGATGCAAGGACAACTGAGGAAGAGAGGGCTCCCCTTGAGCCCATGCATGAAGATGAAGAGGATGATGACCAGGTCATGCTATCTCTTGTGTACCCGGATGTATAGGAGAGACTCAATGTATGGAGAAATTGGAAGTTAAGTCATACCAGAGTTCCAATTCTAGAGCCTGGAGTTCATTGATGAGGAAGAAGGACTCCTGAGCTTTTTGGGAAACATTACGGTCTGGTCGGCATTGGACCCGTAATTTTGTACCACCATCCTTTATCAAAGGAAGGATGAGGAGAAGCGAAAAGCTAAGGCAAAGGCGATTGAGGAATCGAAGGCACCTCAACCCTGCTCATTTGAAAATGTCCCAGAAAGTGCTATGCTGCAAGCCACCAGCAGTGATGAAGAGGAAACAGACCCTGCTGATGCAGTCGAGAAGGCAGAGCTGAAGCAATCACTTAAATAATCCAAAGAGCTACATGAGAACAAGTTGCTAATGGGCCCGGGAGAGTCATCTTCGATTATAATCTCTCCTAGCCCTGACATTATGGAGATGGTGAGGGTGATCGATGGCACTACCTCACCAGTGCATTCTAAGGGACAAGGTACCAAGAGGACTGGCGATGAAGCTAAGGATGGAGAAGAAGAGGGCACCTTAGCTAAGCCTACCCTTAAATAAGGTATTGAGGCATCTGTCCTATCGGCTGATCACTCACATAGAAAAGAAGCCGACTCTCAGGTTTCTAGTGATCCCACTGCACGAGACTCAACTGGTGTGCCAGCTGAGGGGAAAACTAAAACCACCACATCCGGGTTAGAGGAGGTTGTGGGAGACAATACTCAAATGAAGTTTGAAGGTAAAGGTGAGAACATAAGCGTATGGCAGAGTGGGGTTGATGATGGTCATAATGGTTTCGACTGTCTCAGCTGAAATCCCTGCTACATTGCAGGACGATGAAGCTGCTGATGCAGTAAAGGCAAAGGATGGAACGTAAGCCACATGAGTTGAGACTCTTGGCTCTGAAAGTGCAATCAAGGAATCCAGACAAGACCCTAAAGCAACCTAGTCTGATGAAGGGATTGCTGAAGACCTTGCTGCAGTTAAGACTACAAAAGGGAATGTAGAAGGCCCATTAGTGGTTGAGACTGCTGATGGTAAAGAATGCTCAGTGGAGATTGAGACTTCCATGGGTAAGAAAGACAAAGAAAAAATGTCCACCCCTGAAGAAGAGTTTGCTGAGAACGAGGAAATCAGTTGATTACATGACTCGTAGGAACATGTCTCTATGGAATTCTTAGATATGGATGACGAAGCTGAGTCTGTCCCTCAAGACAAACCTGAAGAAGACCCAGCTGCTGAGGAGGCCTTGGCACAAAGAAGGAAAGCAAGCGACAAAGCTGACTTCTCGAAATTTGCATTGGTTGATGGCCCACCACCTATGGTGCCATCACTATCCCATGACACTGATAAACTAGCTAAGGAATAGACAACTCAACAAGAAGAAATAACTGATGCCAATGACGCTGTTAAGACAGCCGATGGTCAGTCAGCTCCGTAGGCTAACACAACTGCAAAATATGCCGATGATGTCGAGACAGCTGAGGCACACAGAGTTGAAGAACATTTAAAGGAAAAGGGTAAAGCTCCTGAAGCAGAAGGGGGAGAAATTCCCATTTTCCCTGAAGATCGTTTTGCGGAGTAGTTTCTGTTTGTGGCAAAAATAGCCTTGGAGACAGAGTCAGCTGCTGAAAGTGCAAGATATAATGTCCAAATCCTTGCTGATGAGATTGGAACTCCAGATGATCATACAATTGTACTGTTTGGTTTTGACTTTGATGTTGTATGGCCCAAGGAGCAGTCCGCTGATGCAACCAAATTCAGAAAAGCATTCAAGGCCATCTGTGCTGAAATTGAAATATGGAAAGAGGTTTTGCAGCACTTAACCAGCGGTTGAACAACAAAGATGCAACAATCATGGGAGATATCGAGGAACTGTGCTGAGGATCAGGGAATGACAACACAAACAAAAGCACTCAGGCATGAGCAAGTTACATATTTCAAGTCTCTATTTGCCAAGATGGTAATTTGGAGCGCCGAGAACACCAAATTTTGGTAGAGACAGAGGGATCACATCTTAGGATAGACCAACCACATAAAATAGATATGTAGTTGCTGAAGGCACAACATAAGGGAGACCTTCTTAAAATTGAAGCCACCATGAGAACATAAATAATGGTGTGTGAGACGAGAAATGAAGCGATGGCGGTGCGGACGAAGGCTCTATGATCAGAGTTTAGAACAACACACTCCGCAAGTCATAAGAAGATGGACATAACTAACAAGAAAATGGATCTTATCTTGCGAGTATCCTCACAGTCGACTCTCCCTCCTAGTGATGATGCCAAAAAGTGGGAAAATAGTAGCAAGGGGGAACTAAATGAGATGAAGAAAACTCCTTTGAAGATTATGCTTGCCCAAACCCCTCAACATGGCTCAGTCACCGCCTCTCTCCTCAGTCAGCTTCCACAAGATTTATCAATAGAAGAAAAAGTTGGTTTGGCTTTCAAGAAGTCTCGAGAAGCCATTGAGGCTGATTTTGAGAAGGTAAGTGAAAGGCAACATGACAGGATTGAAAGCTTAAAAGTAAAGTTCGACGGCCCCCCAGCTGGATTATTGAAGGATTCCCCAGCAGTGAAGCCCCATCGGGAGTTAGCGATTTCGATGCGAGGATCCGAGACAAGATCCTTAAAGTAATTTCAAACTCTCGCATCGAAGGATTTTTCGGAGAAATAACTCTACCTCGGTGTGGGGCAGCATCTTGGGAAAAGGGTTTAGAGCTACGTCAAACCGCCAAAGAGCAGCAGAGTTTGAGTAGTCAGGAGACTTCTAGGGCACAACCCGTGCAGTATACTCCCAGAGGAGGAGAAAACTCTGGAAAAAGAAGGGGAAGCTTGGTGATGGTGGAAGAGGAAGAGGTACTCCACCACAGCCAATGCCTAAAGATGTTTGCTATGTAGATCCCTAGAAGAAAGGGCTGATCTACTGGGCTGGGCTGGATGAACTATCTAATAGAGAGGTGATCGGGAAGGATGAAGAAGCTAGAATAAGGCAAGAGGAAGAAAATGATAGGCTAGATCATGAATGGACAGAAAGACAGTAGAGTGAGGACCTTGCTGCGAAAATAGCCTACGAAAAGAAGAATAGGGAGGACGAAGATAGAAAAAAGAGAAGAGTTGAAGAAGATCGATGAAGAGCAGAGGAGGATGCTGAGATAAGAAGGAAGCAACTGAGGCATTGAAGACGACTAAACCTATTCATGTTGTATTTTACTTAAAGTTGTTATGCTGAAAGAGTGCAAAAAGCAAGTAACCAATGAGATGTACCTGAAATACTACAGAGGCTAAGGAAAGGCTGCAAAGCATTAAATTCAAGGTACGGTCTCCATAAATGCTTCAAGACAAGACAAGCCAACAACCTACAAAGTGTAGTTTGAAAAGTATGTCTATCTCTTCAACGGACATATTTTCCAACGTGCACTATAAAAGGCTAAGGAGTCATTTGAGAGAAGGTTACCAAGATTATCAAGAAAATAACTTACAAAATATCTCTCAGGTATTCAAAGAAAACCCTCAAGCCTAAACTTGAAAGAAATTAATCTAACACACTTAGTGAAGGAAAGATAACTTCATCAGTTGAAGAGGAAAACTTATTATCAAGAACAAGGTGTCTACTCTCGAAGGTTGAAGGAGGTGTAGAACCTTATCGAACCAGTGCTTTGAACCTGTTAGAGGGCTAAGTTATCAAGTCCAAAGGTTTGAAGGAAACTGAAGTAGCAGGGCAACCGTCTTGTGAAGAAGCTGAGTCCCAGGGCCGCTAGCTTATGTGATCAATCTGGCTGGGACTGATAACCATTTTGTAACCAAGTCAAGTTACTTAGTGGATTCCTCTAGGGGTTGGAGAAGAGTGGATTAGAGGAATTACCTCATCCTCGAACCACTATAATTACTTGTGTCCATTTACTTTAAGCACACTTAATTTCTTGCAATATCTTTATATCTGTTGTTAGTTAAATTGCTTAAGTCTACTAATAATAACCCTGCGAAAACAAGTGTTGAAAAACATACTCAAAAATTCTAAGGGTGAAAGTCTTCCGCTGTTAAAAACCAAGTCAACTGCTATTTTAAAGTGTTAGCTGAAAACAACCAAGTTATACTATCAACAGCTGAGTCGGGTCTGTTGAGTGGGTAACTTTGCTGTGTAAGCCAACCTAGCTGTCCCTCAAGGACTTAGCTGACTTGAGTCAACTCTGAAATTGTTTAAAGGACTAAAATAGAAAAGTTATTAAAGTTTATTCAACCACCTTCGAAACTTTACTTATCTCCCCTTGGGATCTAGACAACTGTTGTTGGGTCTTCATCAGAGTTGGCATCCACCTCAGTCTCCACCGCTAGGATTGCAGTTTCAATGTTGGCAGTAGTCTCAACTTCTGTAGCTCCAACATCTAATACAACCAACGCCTCTGTTTCAGTAGTCTCAACCACTGAAACTTCATTGGCCTGCATATCCACTCCAACTACTTCCTCCAGAAATTAAAAAAAATGTGGGGGGGCATTTTCGTCTTTAAAAGTTAATAGGTACTAGTTTATAAAAAAATATGAAGTATGGGTACTAAATTGGTAACTCCGAAATATCAGGTACCAAACCAGCAAAGTGCATATAGGTTAGGTACTAAAAAACCAATGACCCTAAAAGAAAAATGTGGTCAGAAGCATGTTTTTCAATATGTTGCACACAGGCCGTGGGGAATTTAAGTAACCAATTTTGGGATCCAAAAATTCTGTCAATTCTCTCTTCCACAAATTCTTCTCCCTCCCGATTATTGGCCCACGTGAAAGGATGACCACGAAACTTAATTTCTCCCATTCCCATTTCCTCAATGAAATGATTAAAATCTTCAAAACTCGACTGATTTCTCAACCTCCCCCCTTTCTTATCCTCACCACACGTTATATCATTAAAAGCTCCCCCCATGAACCACATTTGGCCCCACTTTTCTTTAGCCTTTAAGATAAAACTCCACTGTTCTCTTCTTGTATTTCTATCCGTGCTAGCATAAATAAACATAGCCCACATAGTCTCACAGCACCCTTCATAACAGAATTCAATTTCCACACAAAAATGGGTGCTCAAGATATTCAGAATTGTGATTTTTCCTGACCAAAAGATAAAAATGCCCCCACTAATACCAACCGGATCCACACAATACCACCTTTCCTCCAATCTAAGTTTCTTACAAACAGATTTTATAAAAGCCTTCTTTTTTCATAGTCTCACACAAAAATACCAAATCCGGGAGATGAAGCTGAATTGACTCCTTAAGTTGAGAAATTTTAGAGGGTCCTCTCAATCCTCTACAATTCCATACCCCAACATTCATTGATAACTTTGGGCCCATTTAGGCTAGCCACCTCCACCTTTTTGCTGTAAGCATTTTCCTTATTATTATCACTCTTGAGTCTTTTCTGCATCTCCAACTCTGGCCCTTCAACCTCATGTATCAATTCAAAATTCCTTACTTTTACCATTATTGGGTCTGATTTCTTCCTCAGTGATGTCCATAGGTTTAGGATTAGAGAATTTTCCCACAAAACTTTATCTCACATTTTATTTCCCTTCTCAAACTCCTTTTATCACCCTTAATCTGATCCCCCTTCTGTTTGATAAATGTTTTTATCATGATTTTGACGATTTTGTTTTTACACCAAAACAATGTTTTTAAGATGTTGTCCAAATACTCCTAAATGATTTAAATTGTTTCTACTAATTTTCCGGAGTATTTCTTCAAGTTTATTTTCGACATTAAATTGGACAACACTTTTTATGATTTTGAGTTAATGTGTTTTTACATCAAACAATGTTTCCAAATGTTGTCTAAATACTCCCGATCGGTCTAAAATGTTTTCACTATTTTTTAGAGTATTTCTTGAAGTTTATTTTCGATATAAAATTGGACAACACTTTTGTTTTGAGGTCAACCAGTCGCCGTATAGGGCAACCCATACCTGAAAGTTGTGCAAAACAGAAAACTTCATGTTTGCAGAAAATGGTGAGGGTGACCGGTCACCCTACAGGGCGACCGGTGACGTCGATCGGTCGACCTATAGGGTGACCGGTACCTGAAGGTTGGTTCAAATTTGCAAACTTCCGTGTTTCGATTTTTTGAAGAGGGCAACCGGTTGGGGTGGACGTCGACCAGTCAAGGTGTACGTCGACCGGTCACCCTGTGTTATTTTGCTGTGTATTTTTCAAACGTCTATTTCTGTGCGACCGGTCGCCCTATGCTTTGACAGCAAAATTCTAACCGTTGTGCAGCAGACAGATTTTCTCTAAATTGTGGGATTGATTTCTAACAGCTATAATCTTGATTTTAATTGCAATTTTTTTGTAGATATCAGATTCCAAGAGGAGCCTGTCAAGTATCAATCATCTCCTATAAATATAGGAAGATTTGAAGCACAACAATAAGAGAGAAAACTACAACACAACAAGATACACTCAAGAATACACTTGTTCTTACATTGTCTTATTTCTTGTTGTAATTTGCCTAGCTATTCACTTTCACATTCTTGAGGTCTAGGCTATTCTTGATTACGCTTGCACTCAATTGTATTATTCAATTATCGAGTTGTAATCTTGAATTTGTGGTCGTCATTCAAACACAAGATATCCTTGTGAGTGTTCTTGTGGTAAGAACACACTTGGGTGAACTAGGTGTTAGGTGTAAGAAGATTGTGGTAATCTTCTTGTTGAAGTGTTGAAGAGTGTGGTGCTCTTCAAGGGTGAAGATTGTGGTAATCTTCACAAGGTGCCGTTTGAAGATTGTGGTAATCTTCACAAGGTGCCGTTTGAAGATTGTGGTAATCTTCAAGAAGAGATTGTGGTAATCTCAAAGGTGGTGTTGAAGAAGAGTGTGGTGCTCTTCAAGGTGTTGGTGTAAGATTTTGTTGTAATAATTTGGTAATTATTAATAAAATCTTTTTCTCTTTTCGAAACCCATCCCGGATATACTAGGGTGGTATTTTGTTGTAATAATTTGGTAATTATTAATAAAATCTTTTTTTCTTTTCGAAACCCATCCCGGATATACTGGGGTGGTAGAGCACGTAGTCCCTAGGTGGGGTGAAGCTCTATAAATCGACATGCGCTATTTAAATTCCGCACCTTTGTTATTATCTTTGAGCATTCGGTTTGAAAAAGAGGGCAAAATCGAAAAGATGGAGATAATCTATTCACCCCCCCTCTAGATTATCGTAGCCGCTTGGACTTACAAGTGGTATCAAAGCCAAACTCTTTGGCAAGCTCGTTTCACATCGCGAGTGAAGAGGAACGATCGTCGGCTACGAACGAAGCTCATCTTACCGGCACATCCACCACCAAGCCACCACTATTTGATTCCAAAAATTTTACATTTTGGAAAGAAAGAATGGAATGCTATTTACAAAGTTGCGGGTTCGATATTTGGAACATCGTCATCAATGGAGAATCCATTCCGACGAAGAATACACCACACACCTCTAAAGGCTTCAAAGAGCTCAATGATGAAGAGAAGAGAATCATCTCCTTAAATGGTAAAGCTCTTAGTATTTTGTATTGTTCACTTACTACTTTGGAATTTGATCATGTTGTAGATATTCGATCGACACATGAAGTATGGCAAAAATTAAAAGCCATCTATGAAGTGTATGCAAATGAAAGGAGCAACTCAAAAGCATCTACTTCACAAATGGGTATAACATCAAATCCAACAACATGGGATGAGCCTTCTACAACCTCCCATGATGAAGAAGTTGAACAATGCCTCATAGGCATCGAAGAAGAAAACGAGGTATGTCTTAAACCCTCTACTTCCTATGATATTGTCATTCAAAATGATTATAGTGATTTGCAAAATGATTTTGATGATCTTCAAAATGAATTCCAAAATTTACTAGTTAAGTACAAAAATTTGAAAAAGGAATTCAAAGTTTTGAAAAATGAAAAGGAAAGTTTATTTACTTCCTATGAATCACTATCTTGTGCTCACACCACCACACTTGACAAGGTTAGAAACCTTGAAAAACAAAATAGTACTCTTGTTGAGGATATTAATTGCATGAAAAATGATTTATCAAAATCCAACTTGAGTACCAATAAATTGCCCAATGTTGTAAATGTTAATGGTTGTGATAGTTTGAATAGTGAACTTGATCATGAGCCTAATATTGTCAAGCATATGAAAAAGAATCGAGTTTCTATGCATGTTAGTAATATTACTTGCTTTTATTGCGGTAAGAAGGGTCATACGGTAAATACTTGTCGGGCTCGAAATAGCTCTAATTATTGTTGGAGACCTAAAAGTCTCAAGACTAATCCCAAAGGACCCAATCACTTGAGGGTACCACAAAACAATGTCATTTTAGGTACCCGGCGGATTAGTAATCGAAGAAAATTCATGCCGCCAAGGAAACATCAAATGAACATCTCATTTGATCAAAGAAGGAGAAAACATTTTCAACAAAGTCAATTTCCAAGAAGAGGATATAATCAAAAATGGGAAGAACACAATCCTTGGAAATGGCAAAGACATCATCAACAAGATGATTTTCCAAGAGAAAAACATTTTCGAAAATTGGAAGGCTACAATGCTTGGAAATGGAGAAATTGGAGAAGCCATCATCAACAAGATGATTTTCAAAGGGGAAAATATCATCAACAATGGGAACGACACAACCCATGGAAATGGCGAAATTGGTAAACCGTATCTCCCTATTTAAATATGCATTTTATTTTCTTTGCATATTTTTATTTGTATCTTTATTGCAATATGAGTTTTCATAATTTTAAAATTAAGGTCTTCAATATATATATTTGTGGTTTTAAATACTTTTGAAAAGAAGACATTGCATGATGTTTTTAAAACTCTTGTGCATTTGCTTTAACTATTGTGTTTTATAATCTCCTATGGATTTTTATGGCATAAGCATACTTGTGACATATCTTATTGTTTTTAGCCTACACTTGTATCATTTGTGTTTTGTGCAAGTCTTGTTTATATCATCACAAGTGGCCATCTACATCATAATATGTCAAGAGTAACATGAACTATCGAGGTACGCTCATCATTGGTATTCACCTTATAGACTCGATACATTTGTGCCATATGACTATGTGCTTATTTTATACAAGTGCCATTAAGAGGATGTTTTGATTTTTTGAAAAGGCATTATTTGACATAGCTTATTTTATCCAAGATTTGTAAAGGATTATTTTTTTGTTTTGATAAAACAATTGATCTTCTAAGTTATGCATTTTATTGCACATATAAATGTCATTATTCTTGGATACTTATGTCAAACCTCTTGTTCATATGATTCTTGTAAATGAGGTCTCAACTATGTGCTCTCTTATCGTCATTTCAAAAGAGACCTCATGTAGCTTTCTTAAGCTTATTTGAACTTGAATGATTTATTAGACTCTTGATGATGCATAGTATGTGGTGCTTAAAATAGTGTATCTATTATTCGATATTACTATGCTCGTGTGCAAAATACCTTGTTAAGATTTTGTAGAAATTTGTGATATTTCGCAACAAGTTTGATGAACAAGACAAGGTTAGTAGCTCAATGATATTGTCAAGAAGAAGGTAATGATTTTGATGTAATATTTACACTCATAGCACATTTAGAAGTTATTTGCACTTTACTTGCTCATTCTTGTTTTGAGAAAATTTCAAGCTTTACCAAATGGATGTTAAATCCAATTTCTAAATGGTTTTATTCAAATAGAAGTCTATCGGAGTTTAAAATTTTTAGGCCAAATGATTTTTATAAAAAGGCCTTGTACGGTTGATACAAGTACCCCGTATATGGTTTGATAGACTTAGCTATTTTTGCAAAATAATTTTACAAAAGGTAAAGTTGATACTACACTTCTTGTTTTGAAAAAGGGCAAGGTTGTTTACTTGTGCAAATTTATGTTGATAATATTTTTGGTGCTACTAATGAATATTTGTGCAAGATATTTTTCCAAGTCAATGCAAGGTGAACCTAAGATGATCATGATGAGGGAAGCTCAAATTTGATCATTGGAATTCAAGTTCAACAATGCCAAGAAGGTGATTATATTCAACACTCAAAAGAACAAGTGAGGCATTAAAGAAGAAAGAACCATTTCAACCTATATAGCTACAAATGCGAAAATTGACAAAAGGTTGAAGTAGGCATTGACAAACGAATTCGAGGTATGTTCAATCGTTCATTACTCCTTAAACTCGACATTCTATATGCCTTATGTCTATATGCTCGACTTAAAACAATCCCAACGAATCTTTTTAAAGTGCCGTTAAAAGAAATTTTCAAATATTTGTAAGGCACTTCCTCTTATGACTTGTTCATCCAAAGTCTTAAAACGTTATTATTTTTCGGGATAACAAGTCCGGTGTAAATTTTATGTTTTCAAAATATGGTTCGTTATAATCGAACTAAACATATTGAGATTCGATATTTTTTTAAAGGGATTGCATGTTTAACAAAAACTTGAGATGTGTTTAATTCCGTCTCAAGGATAACTCGCGAATTTTTTAATCGTTAACCGCCGAGTATTTTACTCCATTTCGAGATTGATTATGACATAATGTATATTGAATGAGGTCTACGTTTGCATTTTGCACGTTTTTAAAACTTAGGGGCAAAAATCGGATTTTTGATTGAAAATTTGGATTTTTGAAAAATTGGCAAGACAGTGGGCTGAAGGGGTTGAGGGCAACCGGTCGCCCTCAACGTCGATCGGTCGCCCTCAGCTAATTTTTGGATAAAAACCGTTCTGTCCAATGCCTTAGTCATTTTACATCATTTTTGCCATTTTTCGTCCCCTTCGTCAATTGCACACAAATTTCACTCCAAATTTGTTTTGTTGCATACATTTCATGTCTTGGACTTATTTAGGCTCGTTTATCATCATCATTGCTCGTCTTTACCGATTAAATGGTAAGAATTCTACTTCCTTATCTCAATTGGGTTGAACCCTTGAGAACTTGGTTTAAATATCTATTTCTTGATGCAATTTATATATGTTTGTGATGAGCTTATTGATTGTTGATGAATGATATTTATTAAATTGCATTTGGTGATGAAAAACTTCGCTTGATTTTATTTACAAGGGCTATATATATCTTTTTCAATTATTTGACGCCCGCCAAGTGTTCGATAAAACGTTTCAATGATAAATTCATCACATACATGATTCTCTCGTTTTCAAAAGTCTTATATATTTATAGAGATCATGTTTTGCAAATCAAATGAGTTTTCATAAGCTTCTACAAGTCGTATGATCGACTTCCTCCTATTTGATCAATAAGCTTCAATGTTCAAAATAGCTCGATACATCGGTTTAGTTGCGCACTTTGATATGATTATATGATGTTTTTATCGTGCTAACATTATTTTTGATGATTCCAAAGGGGGAGAAACAAGTTGTAAGCTTATTAGCTCATAAAAGCTAAAATAAGCTCGAGAAAGAAGTTATAAGCTATGGTTTCTAAAAGCCATAAGTTGTGGATTATATTTAGTCCATTTGTTGTATTATGGACTTATATACTTGTCTAATGATGTTTTGTTCACAGGGGGAGCTTATAAGCTCTTGTACTTAAGACCAATATGTAAAAGCTAAGCTTTTAGCTTGTGGATGATTGCTTTTACATTACTCTTGTTGTGCATATTGATAGGGGGAGCTTTTGCTATATATGTTTAATATCTCTACTCACATCCTTGTGATTATATTGCGTGGAATGTTGTCGCTCACAACAGAAAGTTCTTTTTTAACCGGTAAAATTGTTTTGTTTTCAAAATCGACTTTGGTAAATTGTTTTGGTTTGTAATCATCAAAAAGGGGGAGATTGTTTGATAAATGTTTTTATCATGATTTTGATGATTTTATTTTTACACCAAAACAATGTGTTTAAGATGTTGTCCAAATACTCCTAAATGATTTAAATTGTTTCTACTAATTTTCCGGAGTATTTCTTCAAGTTTATTTTCGACATTAAATTGGACAACACTTTTTATGATTTTGAGTTAATGTGTTTTTACATCAAACAATGTTTCCAAATGTTGTCTAAATACTCCCGATCGGTCTAAAATGTTTTCACTATTTTTGGAGTATTTCTTGAAGTTTATTTTGATATAAAATTGGACAACACTTTTGTTTTGAGGTCAACCTGACGTCCCGTATAAAGCCAACCCGCACTGAAAGTTGTGCAAAAAAAGAAAACTTCATGTTTGCAGAAAATGGTGGTGACCGGTCACCCTATAGTAGGCGGCCGTGGCGTCGACCGGTCGGCCTATATGTGGCGACCTGCACGACCAAGGTTGGTTCAAATTTGCAAACTTTCTGTTTCGATTTTTGAAGAGGGCAACCGGTTGGGTGGACGTCGACGGGTCGAGGTGTACGTCGGCCCTGGCCGCCCGTGTTATTTTTTTGTGTATTTTTCAACGTCTATTTCGTGCGACCGTCGCTTCTATGCTTTGATAGCAAAATTATAACCGTTAGTTGTCAGCAGCATGACGACTTTTCCCTAAATTGTGGGATTGATTTCTAACAGCTATAATCTTGATTTTAATTGCAATTTTTTTGTAGATATCAGATTCAAAGAGGAGCCTATCAAGTATCAATCATCTCCTATAAATAGAGAAAGATTTGAAGCACAACAATAAGAGAGAAAACTACAACATAACAAGATACACTCAAGAATACACTTGTTCTTACATTGTCTTATTTCTTGTTGTAATTTGCCTAGCTATTCACTTTCACATTCTTGAGGTCTAAGCTATTCTTGATTACACTTGCACTCAATTGTATTATTCAATTATCGAGTTGTAATCTTGAATTTGTGGTCGTCATTCAAACACAAGATATCCTTGTGAGTGTTCTTGTGGTAAGAACACACTTGGGTGAACTAGTTGTTAGGTGTAAGAAGATTGTGGTAATCTTCTTGTTGAAGTGTTGAAGAGTGTGGTGCTCTTCAAGGGTGAAGATTGTGGTAATCTTCACAAGGTGCCGTTTGAAGATTGTGGTAATCTTCAAGAAGAGATTGTGGTAATCTCAAAGGTGGTGTTGAAGAAGAGTGTGGTGCTCTTCAAGGTGTTGGTGTAAGATTTTGTTGTAATAATTTTGGTAATTATTAATAAAATATTTTCTCTTTTCAAACCCATCCCGGATATCTTTGGGGTGGTAGAGCACGTAGTCCCTAGGTGGGGTGAAGCTCTATAAATCGACGCGTGCGCTATTTACATTCCGCACCTTTGTTATTATCTTTGAGCATTCGGTTTGAAAAATAGGGCGAAATCGAAAAGATGGAGATAATCTATTCACCCCCCCCTCTAGATTATCATAGCCGCTTGGAATTACACCTTCTTTTCCTCTTAAATTCTGGATGTCACCTAAGGGATTTCTGAATTTGATTTCTTGCTTGCTATTGGAGCTTTGCCATAACCCTTCCGTAAGTATCACATTATCTTTGATATCGTACCCTTGCATTGCTCTAAATCCTAATTACGATCATGGTTCAACATCTCAATTTCCTTGTCCAAGTGCTGAGGAACAATAATTGCTTCTTTGGAAAGAATATTTCCTTGATTTTTAAATTTGTCCTGATCATACTCCAAAGGATTTTTCAGTCCTTCCTCAGCAGTCTTCCCCGTGGTATCCTTATTAATATCCCGTTCTTGTTTTCCTTTTTCCACAGAGGTCAGGTTTCTGGGATTTTTGAAGCCGGACTTGTAGAAACCTAATTCCGCTGCTCTTAGCCATTCTCCAAACTGTCCTAACTCAAGGGTGTTACTCGCAATATCCTCTTTCCATTTACAACATCCCCTTTTGTTTTGTCCAACTAGACCACAATAGAAGCAGAAGGCTTGGAGGTTCTCGTATTTAAAGCTCATCCAGCACGATTCTTCCCCAAATTTGATGTTCGTTCCTCTCATTAGAGGTTTGTCCAGATCAGTATCAACCTAAATTTTAATATATCTCCCCATACAGCTTCCAGTTTCAGGTATCAAGATATCCACAAGCCTTCCAAATTTATTCCCAATTTTTATCCCAGTATGAGAGCTCATCCAATGATGAGGGATGTTCCAAAGTTGAACCCACAGTTCGACCGATCTAAAGGCCAGAGATTGTTTAGTTAAGTCCTCTTTCCAATCACGGAGAATTACGTATTGATTATCAAAACTCCATGTTTTTCCTTCACGCACTCTTTTTTTGTCCTCCTGAGATGTAAACACAAATTGGAAGAAATTCGGACCACTTTCACGGATGGATACAACCTCTTTTATCTGCCAAATGCTGGAAATCGTGTTTTTTAGCCCCGTAAAGTTGGTTCGTTTCGTTCCAAAAATTCTTCCTAAGAAGGTTTTTTTCGCATTCATCTCTGCTATTCGTAATATCTTATTCATTCAACAAATGTCCTCGTTTCCTCGTTTGTGAGAGAAAAACATTTTTTTAATCGAAATATCATCATCCATTTTAAAAGGATTCTCACCATACGATCCACCCTCAACGGCCCAGATCTTGCCACCTGTAGAAGGAAAATCCAAGAAAAAAGGGACAGAAGAGCAAGTGGGAGGCAATGGACAAAAAAGAAACAAAGACAAGCACAATAAAGTGGTCAACAATGGTAGGAATATGGGGGGACGGGGGTCATAAATGAGGTCAACTAGATAAAATAAAATACGAGAGATAATAAATAATGCAACATTAATGAAAAGGCAAAAACCATGATGGCACTTAAATTAAACAAGTGTTTTAAAAGTGGCCCAAGAGTGAATCACCATGGAACCATTCTTAAGTCTTGAACACATGAACTATTATATTTCAAATTTAAGAGAAGATAATTGTGTATTTTCCATTATTAAGAAGCATGTACGGTGTTTATATACAAGTGATAGGATCTTAGAGACAGTTACAACCATACTAATAGAAACTAAGAAAGCTAACAAACTAACATAACAGATTAACCTAACTAACTCTTAATAGAATCCGCTACAAAGATATTCAATACTTCCCCCTGAAACCGAACTCGGCTGAGCAAGATTGATCTTACAACACAGCTGGTGGAATTGAGTCACATATAATGGCTTAGTAAATGAGTCAACTGTCTATTCTTCAGATGGCACAAAACGAACATCCAATTCCTTTTATTGAATCTTTTCACGGACATAGTGAATATCAATTTCAATATGCTATGCCTTGGCATGAAACACAGGATTGGAAGTAAGAGATATAACACTCATGTTGTCACACCATAAAATAGAGGGCTGAGGGATAGAAATGCCCAATTCAGAGAACAAAGAACGGATCCACACTAAATCTGTAGTTGTTGAGGCAAAGCTGCGATATTCAGATTCAGTAGAGCTATGAGCTACCACAGATTGCTTTTTAGAACTCCAAAACAACAAGATTGGGACCAAGAAAAATACAAAAACCACTTGTAGATCGATGGTCATCCAGGAAACTAGCCCAATCAACATCAATGTGTTAGATAAATGTTTTTATCAAGATTTTGATGATTTTGTTTAAATGAGTTTTTATACCAAAACAATGTTTATAAATGTTGTCAAAATACTCCTAAATGATTTAAAATGTTTTTACCAATTTTTGGAGTATTACTTAGAGCTTATTATTCGATAAAAATTGGACAACACTTTTAATGATTTTGTGTAATTGTTTTTTTCACCAAAACAATGTTTATAAAAGTTGTCCAAATACTCCCAATTGATTTAAAATGTTTTTACTAATTTTTTGGAGCATTTCTTAAAGTTTATTTTCGACAACAATCGGACAACATTTCAATTTTGAGGTCAACCGGTCGAGCAAGCAAATCGACCCAGACCAAGAGATGAAAAACAAAATAGAACATCTTGAACTTGAAAAATGAGGAGGCGACGGTCAAGGTAAGTAGGGCCGACGGTCGGACCCTCCGACCGGTCGGACCACCCCGCAACCCGTCCCGGATCGCACTATTTTCATTCAAACGTTTGAAATCTTATACAGGCAACCGGTTGCCCTGTGTATTTTTGTGACAGCAAAAAATTGTGCCATTTGAAATTCTTATCAGCAAGATTTGCTTTTGATTTTTGTACAATATTTCTAAATCTTGTGATCCTCTTTTTGTAGACAAATGTGAAGAAGGAGGAGCCTATGTCTATGAAGACTCTCCTATAAATAGAAGATGATTTGAAGACACAACATATAACACACAAGCATACAATACAACAAGAAATCTGCAAAATTCTCAAAGCTTTCATTTTTACATTCTTGTTGTAATAGCCTAAGTTCTTGCACTTGCACAATCTTGAGGTCTAGGCTTTTTGTTCTTGATTACACTTGCACTCAAAGTTTGTATATTTCATTTATTGAGTTGTAATCTTGAATTTTTCTATCATCCAAAACAAGATATCCTTGTTAGTATTCTTGTGGTAAGAACATACTTGGGTGATCTTAGGTGTTGAAGAGTGTGGTACTCTTCATAGGTGTTGAAGGAAGATTGTGGTAATCTCTTTGAAGGTGTTGCAAGAAGATTGTGGTAATCTTCAAAGGCGGTGTTGTATTAATTGTGGTAATTAATAAATTCTTTTTTTCTTTTTGAAATCCACTTTAGATATACCGGGGTGGTAGTAGATTAGGCCCTAGGTGGGTCGAACTACTATAAATCATCGAGTGTTGTTTAATTTCCGCATTTTACATTCTTGTCAATTACGTGTTCATTCGAAAAAGAGGGCGATTTACGAAAAATCGGCATAATCTATTCACCCCCCTCTAGATTATTGTAGCCACTTGGACTAACAAGTGGTATCAAAGCCAAACTCTTTGGCTAGCTCGTTTCGAGTAAAGAGGAAAGATCCATGGCTACGAACAAAAGCTACCTCACCACCAGCTCCTCCACCAACAAAGGCCACCACTATTCGGTGCCAACAACTACGCATTTTGGAGACCGTATGGAGTGCTTTCTCTGGTGCGGGTTTGACATTTGGAATATGGTATTTGAAGGAGTTGATCAACCAACCAAGAAATTGGAGGATGGCACCACGACTCCTAAACCTTTCAAGGAGTTCGATGAAAATGACAAGAAGGCCTTCTCTCTAAACGGTAAGGCTTTAAATATTTTGCATTGCTCTCTTACCGCCACCGAGTATAATCGTATAAGAGGCATAAGGTCGGCACATGAAGTTTGGGAAAAATTAGAAACCATCTATGAGGGCACAAAGAAAGTGAAGCAAGCAAGAAAAACAATGTTTGTGAAAGACTTTGAAAATTTCAATATGCATGATGGTGAAAGCATATCAAAAATGGTGGAAAGGCTTGACAACATTGTCAATCCTCTTGTGGCTCTTGGAAAGGTCATCTCCGAAGAAGACAAGGTACCAAAGTTTTGAACGCTATTCCCGGCTCATGGTCCGAAAAGGTGACGGCTATCATGGAAGCACAAAATCTCGAGACACTCAAATTCAATGAGCTCATCGGGAACCTCCTCATCTACGAAGTCTATCTCAAGGAGAGGAAAAATTCCAAACCATCCATCATTCAATCGGGTATGCAAAATATTCCTAAAGGTCTTGCATCTTCTTCTAACAATGTATATTATGATATTGATGATGATGATGAGGAGACGGCCGTACTTGTTCATAAATTTGCAAAATTTGTGAATAAAAATAAGGCGAGAAAACCGAGAGACAACTCGTGTTTTAAATGAGGAAAATCCGGGCACTTCAGAGCCGATTGCCCAAAACTCGAGGAAGAGGAACAAAAGAAGAAGCCTTTTCCAAAAAAGAAGGCTCTAAATGCAGAAGTCGAAACTTGGGATGAGCTACTTGAAACAACCGACGAAGAAGGAGAATCCGAACATTGTGTTATGTCCATAGACGACGAAAATAATGAGGTACGATCTAACGCTTCATCTTCTTCCTTAGTTGATGATTTACAATCTGATTTTGATGATTTACAAAATGAGTTTCAAAATTTGATTGTTAAATACAAGACTTTAAAAAAGGAGCATAAAGAGCTTAATTAGAAAATGATAAATTGTTCACTTCTTATGAATATCTTGATAAAGCTCATGCTATTACTCTTACTAAAGTCTGTACTCTTGAAACCAAAAAACAAACGCTCACAAATGATCTTGGATGTTTGAAAAAAGATGTGCATCGTTTTAACTTAAGTACGGATAAAGTTACAAAAAATTTAGATGCACAAAGAGGTGAACATTCTAAGTTAGGACTTGGCTATAAACCTTTTCAACCTCTTTCAAAGAAAAAAGACCAAGGTCCGACTTTTTTACGTGCTAGTAGTGCCCATAATCTTATTTGTTTTTATTGTGGTAAAGTTGGTCACTATGTTAGTCATTGTAAATTGAAGAATAATTTTAGCTTTGTTTGGAGACCCAAAGGTCTCAAGGCTAACCCCCACGAACCCCAAAACTATAGGGTACCTAAAAATAATTCTTTTGTAGGTCATAGGGGCTATAACAACTATGGAGGATTCAAAATGGCTCGTGGACAGTGGATGTTCACGCCATATGACCGGAAAGAGAGAACTTCTAAAATATTTTTGGGCCGAATCCGTAAGTACCGCTTGCTATGTCATTAATCAAGTTTATATTCGTACTAAAATTAATAAAACTCCATATGAGCTTTGGAAAGGAAGAACTCCAAATATTAGCTATTTCAAAATATTTGGATGTAAATGTTTTATTTTGAATACTAAGGATCAATTGGACAAACTTGATCCTAAGGTCGATGAAGGAATATTTATGGGGTATTCAACCAAGAGCAAAGCATATCGGGTTTACAATAAGACTAGTGGGGTTGTTGAAGAATCCATCCATGTTAAATTTAATGAAGCTTCGGGTGTTGAAAGGATACCCAACGATGAAAGTGATGAAGAGAATATTGTTGAACCCATTGTTCAAGATGATACTCAAAATGATCAACCTTTAAGCTCAAATGTTCCTCAAGAAGATAAAGGTGATACTTCGGATCTTCCCGTAGCATTGAAATTTAAGGGAGATCACCCAAAAGATCTTATTATTGGTGATGCCCTTGATAAAGTAATGACTCGAGGAAACTTTGCCGAGAAAGCTCTTATATCTCAAAAAGAGCCTAAAAATGCTAAGGAAGCTATTGAAGATGAAGATTGGTTTTTAGAAATGCAAGAGGAGTTGAATCAATTTGAAAGGAATGGTGTATGGGAATTAGTACCTTGTCCTCCATCTCAAACCATTATTGGTACAAAATGGGTATTTCGGAACAAGCTCGATGACCACGGCAATATTGTTCGAAACAAAGCAAGGTTAGTAGCTCAAGGTTATTGTCAAGAAGAAGGTATTGATTATGATGAAACATTTGCACCGTGAAAGACGTTTAGAAGCTATTCGTATTTTTACTTGCCTATTCTTGTTTTAAAAATTTCAAGCTTTACCAAATGGATGTAAAATCCGCATTTTTAAATGGTCTTATTCAAGAAGAAGTCTATGTAAAACAACCTCCGGGGTTTGAAAATTTCTCTAGTCCTAATGATGTTTATAAACTTAAAAAGGCCTTGTATGGTTTGAAACAAGCACCCCGTGCATGGTATGATAAACTTAGCTCTTTTCTTTTGCAAAATGGATTTACAAGAGGTAAAGTTGATACTACTCTCTTTGTTTTTGAAAAAGGGCAAGATTGCTTATTAGTGCAAATTTATGTTGATGATATTATTTTTGGTGCTACTAATGAATCATTGTGCAAGAAATTTTCTAAGTTAATGCAAGGTGAATTTGAAATGAGCATGATGGGGGAGCTCAACTTCTTCCTCGGACTTCAAATTAAGCAATGTCAAGAAGGAATTTATATTTCACAATCAAAATATACAAAGGAGCTTTTAAAGAAGTTTGGCATTGAAGAAGGAAGAACCGTCTCTACCCCAATGGCAACAAACGTCAAGATTGACAAAGATGAAAAAGTCAAGCCGGTTGATGAATCCAAATATCGAGGTATGATTGGTAGTTTACTTTATTTAACCGCAAGTAAACCGGATATTCTTCATGTTGTATGCCTATGTGCTCGTTTTTAAAGCAATCCCAAAGAATCTCATATGAGTGTCGTTAAAAGGATTTTTTGATATTTGAAAGGCACTATTCAATATGGTTTATTTTATCCAAAGAATGAAAATTTTTCTCTTAAAGGTTATAGTGATTCGGATTATGCGGAAAATATTGATGATCGTAAAAGTACTTCCGGATCATGTCAATTTCTAGGTGATTGCCTAGTTTCTTGGTTTTCAAAGAAACAAAATTGTGTTTCACTTTCAACGGCGGGTTCTAATATATTTATGCGGCCTTTTGTTGTAATCAATTGCTTTGGATGAAACAAACTTTAGCGGATTATAAATGTTCTTTTGAAAGTGTTCCTATTTTTTGTCATAACATATCCGCTATAAATATTGCTCAAAACCCGGTTCATCATAACCGTACTAAACATATTGAGATTCGACATTATTTTCTAAGGGATTGTGTTTCAAAACGAAAAATCGAGATATCTTCCGTACCATCTCAAGATCAATTGACGGATATTTTTACAAAACCACTATCTTCCGAGACTTTTGCATATATACGAGCTCGGTTAGGCATAATGCATATTGAATGAGGTTTACGTTTTCATTTTGCACGTTTTTAAAACTTAGAGGCAAAAAATCGAATTTTTGGTTGAAAATTCGGATTTTGGAAAATAAGTTAAGACAATGGGCTGATTGGGGTGAGGGCAACTGGTCGGACCTCACCTCGACCGGTCGCCCACTGCCAATTTTTGGTTTAAAACGTCTATGTCTACAGACTTAGCCATTTTGGCTCAAAATGTTCATTTTTCGTTCCCTTCGCCAAATGCACACAAATTTCACTTCAAATTTGTTTTCTTGCATACATTTCATATCTTGGACTTAATGAGGCTCGATTATCATCATCATTGCTCGTCTTTACCGATTGAATGGTAAGAATTTTACTTCCTTTGCTCAATTGGGTTGAACCCTTGAGTTTTTGGCTTATTTGCAATTTTATTGATGGAAGTTTCATATGATTTGGATGAGCTTGTTAATTATGATGTATTGAATGGTTTTTGAACTGATTTGGTGATGAAATATTTTGGCTTGATTCATTTACAAGGGCCTTATACAACTTCTTTTATTTTTCACGCCCACAAAGTGTTCGATGAATTGTCGCAAAGAAAATTTCAACTTATACATGACTCTTATGCTTTCAAAAGTCTGATATATTTATTGAGATCATTTCTTGACACTCAAATGAGTTTTTGCAAATCAAATGATCAATTTTTTCCCTTTTTATTTGGAATTTAAGCTTCAATTTTCAAAACGCTCGATAAATCGATAAAATTGCGCACTTTGATATAATTGTATGATGTTTTTATAATGCTAACACTCTTTTTGATGATTCTAAAGGGGGAGAAACAAGAAAAACGCTCATATGCTCAAAGAAGCGAAAATAAGCTCGCAAGAAAAGCTATAAGCTAGGGCTTTCAAAAGCCAAAAGCTGTGAATATCACTTAGTCCATTTGATGTATTGTGGACTTTTATGCTTGATTAATGATGTTTTGTGACAGGGGGAGTTTCTATGCTCAAATAATTCAAGCTTGTTTTGTACAAGCTAAGCTTTTAGCTTCTAGTTGGATGCTTCTATACTTGTTCATGATATGCATATTGATAGGGGGAGCTTATGCAAAAATGTTTTGAAAAATATTTGCTCCTATCCTTGTGTGTTTTATTTTTGGTAAATCTTGCTTGTAATGGATTAATGTTTTAGACCGGAAAATATGTTTTGTTTTAAAATGGACTTCCTAAAATTGTTTTGGTTTGTAATCATCAAAAAGGGGAAGTTTGTTAGATAAATGTTTTTATCAAGATTTTGATGATTTTGTTTAAATGAGTTTTTATACCAAAACAATGTTTATAAATGTTGTCAAGATACTCCTAAATGATTTAAAATGTTTTTACCAATTTTTAGAGTATTTCTTAGAGTTTATTATTCGATAAAAATTGGACAACACTTTTAATGATTTTGTGTTAATTGTTTTTTTCACCAAAACAATGTTTATAAAAGTTGTCCAAATACTCCCAATTGATTTAAAATATTTTTACTAATTTTTTGTAGTATTTCTTGAAGTTTATTTTCGACAAAAATCGGATAATATTTCAATTTTGAGGTCAACCTACGAGCAAACAAGCGGTCGGCCGATACCAAGAGATGAAAACACGAAGCGTAACGCATCGAACTTGAAAATGAGGGGGCGCCCGGTCGAGGTAGGCCGACGGTTGGACCCCTCCGACCGATCGCACCCCATTGACCGGGTCGGACCAACCACCCTGGATCGCACTATTTTCTTTCAAACGTTCGAAATCTTATACAGGGCAACCGGTCGCCCTATGTATTTTTGTGACAGCAAAATTATGCCGTTTGAAATTCTTATCAGCAAGATTTGCTTTTGATTTTTGTACAATATTTCTACATCTTGTGATCCTCTTTTTGTAGACAAAAGTGAAGAAGGAGGAGCCTATGTCTATGAAGACTCTTTTATAAATAGAGGATGATTTGAAGACACAAGATATAACACACAAGCATACAATACAACAAGAAATCTGCAAAATTCTCAAAGCTTTCATTTTTACATTCTTGTTGTAATAGCCTAAGTTCTTGCATTTGCACAATCTTGAGGTCTAGGCTTTTTGTTCTTGATTACACTTGCACTCAAAGTTTGTATACTTCATTTATTGAGTTGTAAACTTGAATTTTTCTATCATCCAAAACAAGATATCCTTGTTAGTGTTCTTGTGGTAAGAACATACTTGGATGATCTTAGGTGTTGGAGAGTGTGGTACTCTTCATAGGTGTTGAAGGAAGATTGTGGTAATCTCCTTGAAGGTGTTGTAAGAAGATTGTGGTAATCTTCAAAGGCGGTGTTGTATTAATTGTGGTAATTAATAAAATCTTTTCTTCTTTTTGAAATCCACTTCGGATATACTGGGGTGGTAGTAGATTAGGCCCTAGGTGGGTTGAACTACTATAAATCATCGAGTGTTGTTTAATTTCCACATTTTACATTCTTGTCAATTACGTGTTCATTCGAAAAAGAGGGCAATTTACGAAAAATCGGCATAATCTATTCACCCCTCCTCTAGATTATCGTAGCCTCTTGGACTAACACAATGTACCCTTCCAAAAATAAATTTGTAGCAGGTTTGAACAATAAACCAAGATTTTCTGTGCCTTTCAAATAACGAAGCATTCTCTTGCATGCTTGCCAGTGATGTTGAGTGGGAGAGTGCATGAACTGACTAAGTTTGTTAACCGAGAAAGAAATATCAAGCGGAGTGAGAGTAAAGTATTGCAGGGCACCCACTGTGCTTCTATAAAGAGTAGGTGAAACAAACAGTGTGTTGTCATTGAGACTGAGTTTAAGATTGGAACATTGTGGAGTGGTGTTAGGAAATTTATTTGATAGATTTTGATGATGCTATATAAAACTTAAACTAGGAAGTTGGCACCCCATTTTCCTTGTAATTTGTATTGTAATAGATAGGGTTGAAAAAGCTGAGTCAAGTCAGCTATGTCAAAGATTACAAGAAGTCAATGCGGACTTTGTGAAGACTCTGTGTCGGTGTCACCGAGTAAGGCCGTGAAGGAAGACAAGGACTCAAGCGAAGCGGTCACCGAGGAACAATTTGTGAGAAGTGTCAATCAAGTCAACTCAAGAATCCAAACCTACAAGTTGAAATGACAGTTGAGTTAATCCAATGATTGGAGCAGACTCAAGTCACCTGGGATAAAGGTAGCAGTCAAGTCAAGACAACTGACTTAGATCCATTGATTAAAGTCAAGAATATTACTTCATATAGTAATATGACAAAGTTGCCAGGTCTAAAGTGTTTGGCCCTGAATTGTGCAAAAGGAATAAGCCAATGGGAAACACTGCACCTTGTATCAGGCACCTGCAAATGTTGAGATGCCATTAATACGAGGAAAGGTCAACATCACCAAGGCTGCAAAACAAGAAAAGACAAATGCAACGAACACAAAGTGACATTTGAAATTAGCCTATCTCTTCAACGGGCAAAATTTCAAATGGGCACTATAAAAGGCTGAGGAAGCTATTGAGAAGAGGTGACCTTGACAACCTGAACCACGAACAGGCAAGCAACATTCAAGCATTTAACCTGCAATATTCTCATAGTGATTCAAGCAATTCCTTAAGCCTCAAATTCGAAGAAACTCGATCCAACACAAGCTGTGAATGAGAGAGAACTTCAACTTGTTGAAGAGGAAACATTTGAAGAAGCAAAGTGGTCAAATTTCCAAGTCAGGATTATAAAAAGGTTCAAGGTGGAACCATTATCAAGTTTGTTGGAGGGCTTCGTGATCAAATCCAAGAACTTGAGATGTGAGTCAAGTAAGAGTGCGCAAACTACCCTGTGAAGAAGTTGAGTCGCAAGAAAAGCCAACTGTGTGATCAAGGGTGTCTCCAGACTGATAACTACTTTGTAAACTGATCTTTTACATAGTGGATTCCTCCAGGAGCTGGAGAAGAGAGGATTAGAAGAATTACCCCATCTTCGAACCTCTATAAAATATTTGTGTCATTTATTTGCTATCCAACTGATAAATAGCTAAGTGCTAAAAATCAAGTGTTAAAAACAAGTTTATACAAAACAAAGGGTGTTAAGTCTTCCGCTGTTTAATCCCAAACCAGCCAAGTTAAGTATTTAGCTTAAGCAGCTGAGTTATACTATCAACAGCTCTATCAAGTTTGTTGAGTGGGTAACTTAGCTGAAAAGCCAGCTTAGCTGTCCACTAAGAACACAGTTGTTTGAGTCAACTCTGTTGAATAATTTTAAAGGACTAAAATCGACAATTTGGTAAGGTTTATTCAACCTCCCCTTCTAAACCTTACTTCACACCCCTGCGGACCTACAAGTGGTATTAGAGCGGTTGGTTCATTGAGCCTTTCGCACTGGTTACAGAACTAGATCTTTATCTTTTCAAAAGGTTTTAACACTTGTGTTTTTCAAAGTCTTTCATTTTTCAAAGCAAAGTTATTATCATGAAGCAAATCTAACGCGTATTCCTATGTTTTCTGTTGAAGAAGTTGATGATTGGAAAATACGCATGCAGGCTCATATATCTGCATTACATAATGAAATGTGGCTTGTGATAGAGGATGGGCCACTGCAAATACTTGAAGTCAACACAGTTGTACGCAGAGCAGCTGCAGAAGAGGGAGAAGAAGCTGTTGCTGAAGGAAGACCACCCATGGTTGAAAAACCAAGGACTGAATGGACAAATGATGATAAGAAAGAGATACAACCTGGACAATGTGGCCAATGATATTCTCTGCAAGACATTGGACAAAGCCATGTTCAACAAAGTCAAATCTTGCAAATCAGCAAAAGAGATTTGGGAAAAGCTAACCTTAATTTGTGAAGGATCAGAGCAAATTAAGGAAAATAAATTATATGTTGCTATTCAAAATTTTGAAAACTTTAAATTGTTTGCAGGTGAAACTCTGGATCAGTTGGATGCCAGATTTACAGAAATTACAAATGTGCTTTCAGCTCTGGGGAAAGAATATACACAAAAGAAAATGTGTATAAAGGTCTTATGAAGCTTCCCAGCTGAGTGGGAAATGAATGTTATGGCCCTGGGACATTCAATGGACCTCTCAAGAATATCTAACCATGAGCTATTCTCAAACCTCAAAGCATATGAGTTTGAGTTGAGAAGGAAAGAGCAAGAGGAGACAGTTGTGCCCAAAACAGCTGCATTATTAGCCAGTGATGGAAAGAGAGCTGAGCCAAAAGAAGCCATAGACCAGGAGGAGATTTCCCTGATGGTTAAAAGATTTAACAAGTTCATCAATTAGAAATACAAAAGGAATAAGGGTGAAAACTCTAGAAGACATTTAGCACCCTCAAAGGCAAGGGAAGATAGGCCACCCAAGAGAGCTGAGCATCAAAGAGCTGATTATCATAGAGCTGATAATAAGGACACACAGAGCTGATCAGAGAGCTAAGAACCTGTGTTGGAATTGCAGACAACCAGGATATTTTGATGTTGATTGTTCCTATCCACCAATCAACAAGTATAGGAATGAAGAAGAAAGAAAGGTCTTCAGGAAAGAAGACAAGAAAAGAAGAAAGCCATGTTGGCTGCTGAGACTGTTGATCCAGCCAAGTGCAAAGAAGCAGCAGACTCAGATAGTAGTGAAGCAGACTACTCAAGTGATTCTAAGGAAGAGGCCATGATTTGCCTTATGGCCAAAGAACAAGATCAAGAAGATGAGGTACACTCTAACTCATCTCATTCTGATTCAAGTGATAGTGACTGTGATACACACTTCATCACCCACTGATCTTTATGATTCATTAGGCAAAATGATGAAAGATTTTGAACACATAAAATCCTCACACACAATTTTAAATGAGGAGAACAACCAAAACTTAATGACCAAAACTCACGGTGACTAAAGAGCCGAGTACTCTAAGTCAAATAGATGAGAACACTAAGTCAAGGCGAAAATGCCAAGATCATAGCAAAGTTAGCTGCTACAGAAACATGGAAAAAGATCTTTAAAATGTGATTGCCTCATTTACAAAAGCATCAAAATCGTTGTATGAACTTATTATGAGTCAAAAAGAATGTGGAGATAAGACAGGCATATGATTTAATTCCTTTGGGCATAGTCAAACTCCAAGAGTGATTTTGGAAAAAGGATCTTCAAGTAATGAAGCATCGCAAAAATCCAAAACACAAATTGCTACACCCACATTCACTCCAACGCACAATCACACTCATACTGGCCTTTGATATGAAGAGAAAGGAAAGCAGCAAGTTGAGTATGCTGAGAGGACAGCTAAGAAGAAATCCAGCTGAGTTCCTCAACAAACTCCAAACAGAAAATACTCTATGAAAAGCAAACAGAGCTACCAAAAACCTCATAAATTTCATCAGAAAAATACCAATGATGGGAATGGTAGAAAATATCCAAACTATGCTGATTAGAATAATATGAAACATCAACAAAGACCTATGGAATACAAGCCAAAATGGCAAAGACCTAAACCTCAACAAAGGTCATTCCAAAGGCAAGAGACTTTTATTAGCACATATATGCACCCAAGCACTACACTCTGAAATACCACAACTACCCCAAGAAAGCAATTGCTAAAACACACACACATGCATATAGACAGAAGAGACAGTTGTATGATCCTAAAACCTCCAAGCAATTTGCTAGCACTATGATTATAGCACTGATAGATGGCAACCACTTAAAGTCAGACCATTTGGCTATAGGTTGGTTGGAGCATCTTAGAGCACTAAACCCTCAGGACCCAGACAAGTATGGGTAACTAAAAACTGATTTCCTTGATTGCAGGTTCAAGGAACAACTGAGTGCCAAGGAACCTGGTACATTGATAGTGGTTGTTCCAGACATATGACAAGAAACAAGGAAAACCTATCAAGATTCAAGGAGATCAGAGGTGCAAAAGTTATATTTGGAGGAAATGAAGCTCCAGGGGAGATTAAAGGCACAGGATCCATCAAGAAAAATGGATTGGAAGTCAGATGTTGCTTATGTTGAAGGTCTCAACTTCAACCTGTTAAGTATCAGCTAACTCTGTGACAAAGGCAACAATGTAGGATTCAACATGGGGATATGCCAGATCAAGGATGCTGAATCAAATGAAATAGTACTGCAAGGGTCAAGGCAAAAGAATATGTATGTGGTAGATTGGTCTACTGCTACACCAAGCACAAGTCTGCTAGCTAAGAGCACAGCCGAATCAAGTTGGTTGTGGCACAAGAAGCTGAGTCACCTGAATTTCAAGACAATCAATAAGCTTGCAAGGAGTCATCTTGTAGAAGGATTTCTAGACTCAGTGTACAAGAAAGAATGTGTATGTGATGCATGCCAGATGGGAAAGCAAATCAAATCTTCATTCAAGGATAAGCCAACTCCTTCTTCAACAAGGATGTCACATATGTTGCATATGGATCTTTTTGGTCCAGTTGAGTCAGCTAGCATAAGTGGAAAGAAATACACCCTAGTGGTGGTGGATTATTATTCAAGATATACATGGACAATCTTCATGTGTAAAAAGAAGGAAACTTTGCAGAAGTTACCTAAGCTGATAAAATAGTTCAAAATGAGAAGAGTTAAAACATTATAAAATAAGATCTGACAGGGGAACTGAGTTTGTCAATGGGATAATAACTCAATATTTTGTTGAAAATAGTATTGCTCATGAATTGTCAGCTGCAAGGACTCCACAGCAGAATGGAGTAGCTGAAAGAAAGAACATAACTCTCAAGGAAGCTGCAAGGACCATGTTAGCTGAAGCTGGATTGCCTAAGAGATTTTGCGCCGAAGCCATAAATACAACATGATATACTCAAAATAGATGCATGATTAAGAGGTAATTAACCAAGACTCCCTATGAGATTTGGACAGGGAGAAAGCCAAATGTTGGATACTTCAGGATAATTGGATGTAAATGCTTCATCCATAATAATGGCAAAGACAATTTAAAGGTTTTTGATGCTAAAGCTGATGAAGGTATCTTTTTGGGATACTTAGCTGAAAGTAAAGCCTATAGAGTGCTGAACAAGAGGACTATGGTCACATAAGAGTCTATCCATGTGGTTTTTGATGAACCTAATGTGAGTGGAGAAGACATTGAAGAGTTAGCGATGTTTCGAATCACCAAATATGCGAGAAGAGTCCTTATGTTGAAGTCAAGTAAGAGCACTCAACCCACGATGATGATGAGATATTTGAATCTCAAAGACAATCGGAAAGGTCTACAGTGAATCCGGTGACTTACTCCAACCAGATGTGAGATGGCTGAGAGACCATCCACCAGACTTAGTCATTGGATATGTGAGAGATGGCATAAGAACCAGATCCAGAGCACAACATGAAGCTATGTTCATTTGTTTCATTTCCCAGATAGAGCCTAAAGATGTGTCTCAAGCTTTGGATGATACACATTGGATTCAGGCCATGCAAGAAGAGTTGAATCAGTTTGAAAGAAACAAAGTATGGGAATTAGTTCAAAGGCCAACCCATCAAAATGTTATTGGTACAAAATGGGTTTTCAGAAACAAGATGAATAAGGAAGAATCTGTTGTGAGAAACAAAGCAAGATTGGTATCCAAAGGGTATTGCCAAGAAGAGGGTATAGATTTTGATGAAACCTTTGCTCCTGTTGCAAGATTGGATGCGATAAGGATGTTTCTTGCTTATGCTGCACATAAGAACTTCACTGTATATCAAATGGATGTGAAGAGTGCATTTCTAAACGAATTATTAGAGGAAGAAGTCTATGTTGAACAACCTCCAGGTTTTGAGCGGAAAACTATTGGAGATAAGGTCTACAAGCTCAAGAAATGTTGGGAAATTTATTGTCTAGATTTTGATGAATGCCTTATAAAACTTAGACTATAAAGTTGGCACCCCATTTTCCTTGTAATTTGTATTGTAATAGATAGGGCTGTACGAGCTGAGTCAAGTCAGTTATGTCTGGATATACAAGAAGTCAACTGAAGATTGGGATGAAGACTCCGTTGTGAAGCAGCTGAGTATGGCAAGGAAGAAATGTCAAGGACTCGACTAAAGGAGTATCAGCTGAGACACAGCTGTATGAAGAGTCAGTCAAGTCAACCAAAGAAGCCAAGCCAAGTCAAGTTGAAGTGACAGATGAGTCTTTCAATCATTGGAGCAGACTCAAGTCACCTGGGGAAAAAGAAGATTTTTGAAAGTTCACTGTAAAAGACTGAGGAATCACTCTGAGAGAAGGTTACCTGAACCACAAACAATCAAGCAATTACTAGAACTGTAACCTGCAAGAATATTCTCAAGTTATTCAAGCAAATACTCAAGCCTAATACTCGAAGGAAATCGATCCAACACTAAGCTGTGAAGGAAATACAACTTCAAACAGTTGAAGAGGAAACTTTTGAAGAATCAAAAGGGTCTACTTTCCATGGAGAATTGTAGAAAGGTTCAGTCGAGCCAGTCTCAAGTTATTGGAGGGCTTCGTGATCAAATCCAAGAAGCTTGAGCAAGTTAGTGAAGTAGCAAAGCCAGCCTGCGGAAGAAGTCGAGTTGGACGAGAAGCACCGAGTGATCAAGGCATCTCAGATCGAGTCCCAAAGAAGCAAGTCGAGTTGTGTGATCAAGACTTATATCCGAACTGTTAACCACTTTGTACTCTGATCAATACTTAGTGGATTCTTCCGGGAGTTTTGAAGATGGGGTAATTCTTCTACTCCTCTCTTCTCCAACTCCTGGAGGAATCCACTAAGTATTGATTAGAGTACGCAGTGGTTATCGACCCGTGACATACAAGTCTTGATCACACAAATTGACTTGATCCTTTGGGACTCGCCTGAGATGCATTGGTCGATTAACCGGCTTTTCGTCCGACTCGGCCTTCTTCATTGCAGGGCGGTTGTCTTGCTACTTCAGCTCACTTGCTCAAATTCTTTGGATTTGATCACGAAGCCCTCCAATAACTTAAGACTGGTTCGGCCTTGAACCTTTCTACAATCCTCCTTGGAATGTAGACCCCTTTTGATTCTTCCAAAAGTTTCCACTTCAATAGTTTGAAGTTGTCTTTCCTTCACAGCTTGGTGTTGGATCGATTTCCTTCGAAATTTAGGCTTGAGGATTTGCTTGAATAGCTTGAGAATATTTTTGCAAAAGCTGCGTAGTTAATATTGCTTTCTTGCTCGTAGTTTTGGTAATCAAGGTTTTTTTTTCTCAAGGTGATTCCTCAGCCTTTTATAGTGAACTTTTTAAAAATTTGCCCGTTGAAGAGATAGACTGATTTTAAAAGTCACCTGTGTTCGTTGGCTTATCTTGTTGCAGTCCTTCATATTGACATTTCCTCGTATTAAATGAGCATTGACTTTTGAGTCGACACAAGGTGCAAATGCTTCCCATTGGTTTATTCCTTTTGCACGCTTCCTCGGGATCGAGCACTTTAAGACATGGCAGCATGGAATTATTACTTGTTTAGGTAATATTATTGACTTACGCAAACGGATTCTTTTGATTGACTCCTCTTTGCAGTTGCCTTTTCCCTAGGTGACTTGAGTCTGCTCCAATGATTGAAAGACTCATATGTCACTTCAACTTGACTTGGCTTCTTGAGTTGACTTGACTGACACTTCACACAAATTTTGTATATCGAGTTGATTCTCCTTGATCGAGTTCTTGACTTCTTCTCCTTGCCATACTCGGTTGTTCCACAAATGAGTCTTCATTTTAGTCTTGATTGACTTCTTGTATATCCGGCATACCGACTTAACTCACTGCAGCCCTCTATCTATTACAATTCAAATTACAAGGAAAATGGGGTGCCAACTTTCTAGTCTAAGTTTTACATGGCATTCATCAAAATCTAAGCAATAAATTTCCCAACAGAGGAATAGAAGAATTACCCCATCTTCGAACCTCTATAAACATTATTGTGTCATTTACATTTCAGCATTTTTATTTCTGCATATCATTTTATATCTGCTGATAATTTGCTATCCAACTAATAATTAACAAAGTGTTAAAAAAAACTTAAACCAAATTCAAGGGTGTTAAGTCTTCCGCTGAAAATCTCATCATAGCCAAGTTAAGTATTAGACTAAACAGCTGAGTTATTCTATCAAGCTCAATCAGTCCGCTGAGTGGCTAACTCATTGGTTAACTAACTTAGCTGTCCATCAAGGACATAGCTATGAAATTAACTCTTTATTATTCTAAAAGGACTAAAATTGAAAAGTTGGTAAGGTTTATTCAACCCCCCTTCTAAACCTTACTCACACCCCTTGGGACCTACAAGAAAGCATTGTATGGATTGAAACAAGCACCAAGAGCATAATATGATACATTGTCTCAATTCCTAACGGACAATGGATTCACCAAAGGCAAGGTTGATAGAACACTCTTCAGAACTGAAGATGGAGAAAGTATACTTCTTGTTCAAATATATGTGGATGACATCATTTTTGGTTCCACAAACAAAGATTTGTGTGACAAGTTCTCAAACCTCATGCAAGGCAAATTTGAGATGAGCACTAGGGGAGAGCTGACTTTCTTTCCTAGGACTTCAAGTCAAACAATTGAAGGATGGAACCTTCATAAGCCAAAGTATACCAGAGATTTAATGAAGAAATTTGGTATGGAAGAGAAGTCTTCTGTGAAAATACCAATGAATACTTCAGTCAAGATGGGCATGGATACAGATGGCAAAGTTGTTGATCAAACTAGATATAGAGACCTCATTGGATCTTTGCTCTATCTAACAGCAAACAGGCCAGACATCACCTTTACAGTAGGTGTATGTGCAAGATTTCAAGCTGCACCAAAGTATAGCCACATGACAGCAGCTAAGAGAATCCTAAGATATTTGAAGGGATGCCAGGAAGTTGGCTTATGGTATCCAAATGAATGTAGATTCAAGCTGGTTTATACTCAGACTCAGACTATGCTGGATGTAGAGTTGACAGGAAGAGTAATTCAGGTACATGTCAAATGCTTGGAAATAGATTGGTTTCTTGGTTCAGCAAGAAACAAAATTCAATAGCTACATCCACAGCTGAAGCAGAGTACATAGCTGCATGCAACTGTTGTGACCAAGTCTTATGGATGAGACAGCAACTGAGAGATTATGATGTTGAAGAAAAAGAGATTCCAATTATGTGTGATAACACTAGTGCTATTGCAATCACTCAAAATCCAGTGTTGCATTCAAGAACAAAGCACATTGATGTCAGATATCATTTTATAAGAGATCATGTTGAAAACAATGACATCACCTCGGAATACATCTCAACTGATAAACAGTTAGCTGATATATTCACAGAGCCATTATGTGAATCAAGATTTGAAGAGCTCAAGAATGAGTTAGGGTTAATTGAGATGAGTTAGAAAACTCGGAAGACTCAATAAGCTGAGAAATAAGATGAGTATATTGAAAAAGAGCAAGTTTCACATTTCAGCCAAGTGAAACAACCCAGTCGGGAAGTCAGCTGTACCGAGTTAGCTGACAACTCAGTTACATCATGAGAAGAGAGAAGCAGAGTTGAGTCACTTTGAATATAAGTTGAATCATTTATGAGCTAAGTGACAAAAATGCAGTTGTTTTAATTAAGCGGGAACATTTTAATTCAGTTAGGAGGCGAAGTTGAGAGAGAACTTACAGAAGAGCAGAGTGACATTAACGATGCTCAGACAATTAAGTTTGTCTCAGCTGAAATGTCAGCTGCATTGAAGGCCGACGACGCTGCTGCCACAACTGAGGCAAAGGATGGTGAAGCCCTGGGAGTCAACACTCTGGGCTCTGAAAGTGAATCCAAGGAGTTGAGACTCCGATGGATGCCACTGTCCAAGACCCTAAGACAGTTGAGTCTGTCGAAGGGATAGTAGAAGACCCTAAGACAGTTGAGACTGTCGAAGGGAATGTACAAGGCCTTGCAGCAGTTGAGACTGCTGGGGGTATTGAAGGCCTTGGGGAGGTTGAGACTTCCCTGGGTAAAGATAGAGGTGATACGAACATTCCTCTAATTGAAGGTGTTGCCACAGAAGAGGTGATTGGTGCCCTTCATGACTCTCAAGAGAACATTGACACCATTTTTAGGGTCAGAGGATGAAGCTGAGTCCACCCAAGATGAAGATCCAATAGTGGACCTAGCTGAAGATGTTCGCAATCTCGAGCAAGCTAGTGAAAAGACGGCTCGAATGAGATTCAATTCGATGATGAGCTATCTCCAAAGGTCTCATCATTCTCCGATGACGCTGATGATACTGATTGAGGACAAGGTTATTCACTTAGAAGAACAAATCGAGACCAAAGAAGTCATTAATACAAGTGAGGCTCGATCGACTTTTGGCAAACAACCTTAATCGAGTCAATCAACAGCTCCTACAGCAGCTAGATAATGACTCGGCTCAATTGCAGGCTTTCATAGCTGCAACACAAATTGCTCGATGAAGCCACCGCAGCTGAGGCACAAAAAGCTGAATCATCGCAGGCACCACAAAATCAAGAAATCCCACTTATGCGCGATGATGTGTTTGACTATATATTCCCATTCTCGAAGAATATGCCCGACATGGAGGAAGAATATGCTGCGGATTTAAAGAAATATACAGTGCAGGAAGAGCCAGTCATTCCCACAGACACGATTGTACTAGCAGACTTTAACTTTGACGCAGAGTGGCCGACAACTGAGTCCAACTTGACAGCTGAGTTCCGTGAAGTCTTCAAGAAGATTTGCGAAGAGATTGAGAAGATGGAACGTCATCAAGCCTCTCTGGACTTACGCTTGGACAATCCAGATGCCACCATCACAGCCGATTTGAGAGGGATTATAGTGCATACAATAGAGTGGGCTCAACTGCAGACTGCCATGAGAGCGGACCAGGTCCGATAGTTCAAAGCACTTTTTGGAAAGATGCTTGTATGGAGTGCGGATAATTCTATGTATCAATAGAGAATGAAGGATTATATTGCGAGGATTGAACAGTCCCACAAGTCGGATATGGAGCTGCTACAGCACTTTCACAAGAATGAGATTGCCAGACTCGAGAATAACATGAATGAGAAATTCAGTCTTCTCATGGCTAAAATCAACATAGTGACAGCCGAGTCTAAGGCCACATGCTCATAATTTCGTAAGGCCTACGATGCAGCAGACTCCAAGCAAAACTCGATGAATAGCCGACTAGACTTTTTCCTCAGTGGATTATTCCCTGGGATACCTCTCTCCTTTGGTGATGATGCCAAAAAGGGGGAAGAGGAGTCCCTTAAGGGATTGAAGGAAGAATCAATGAAAGAAGGTGACAAAGCTGAGAGGGAAGGAAGTTCCAAAAATCTTCCTTTGAAAATGATGTACGCTAAAACCCTACAGCTGGGTGAAGTCACTGTCTCTATTCTCAGCAAGCTACCAGTGACACTCCCTATCAAGAAAGCTACAGTGGCCATGGCAGATAAAAGAAAGGCCATTGAAGCTGCATTTGAGGAGGTAGTTGTAAAACAAGATGCTCGCGTTCAAGAAATAATGAAGCAATATGATGTTCCACCAGCCGGGAAGGACTATGTTGTGATTCAACCCCCAAGAGAAATTGATATGCCTGATGATGGATCTGAGCCCAGATCCGTGGAGGAATTCAAGACTCTAGAATCAGAAGGATATTTTAAGGGAATGACTCTGCCTCAAGCCTGGGATTTGTATTGGGAGAAGGGTATGGAATTATGTCAATCAACTCGATAAAGTAGCTTGAGACTTCAGTGATCACTTGGTCGCCGAAAGAAGACTCCAATACAGTACACTCCTAGAGGACGAGGAGCTGAGTCAGGAAGGGGAAGACATAGTGGTGGTGGAAGAGGCTCTCAACCTCGACCAAAACTAAAGATGTCTTGTTCATAGATCCAGAAAAGAAAGGCATTATCTACTGGGTTGGATACAATCACCTTGCCAACATTTAAGTTGCAAGAAGGATCACCGAGGCTCTTAAAAGAACAACAAGCTGAGAATGAGAGAACTGCTCACGAGTGGGAAGAGAGAAAGCAGAGGGATGACCCTGCTACTAGGCGAGCATATGAAAAGAAGAAAAGAGAAGAAAAGAAAAAGAGTTGATGATGAAGATCGCAGAAGAGCTGAACATGAGAGATGAAGGAAGCAGCAAAGGCACTGAAGTGTGCTGCGAACCCCTTCATGTATTTTTGTGTAAATACATTTTGATGAAAGTCTTCTGTAAAAAGCTCTGTAAATTTTCTTATACACTTAGCTTAGATACACTGTACTGAGGTATACAGGTATTTGTATAGAGCTTTCTATAGGAAAATATTTGATACCCTATGTAGCCAGCTTTGTAAATGACAAGAATGTTATGCTCAATAAAATGATTCATTCAAGCATACATTTTTTGTTACTGCTCTTCTTGTATATCTTTTTGTTGTTTACTTATTTAATGTTTTAAGTTTTGGCATCATCAAAAGGGGGAAATTGTTAGGAAATTTATTTGATAGATTTTGATGATACCATGTAAAACTTAAACTAGGAAGTTGGCACCCCATTTTCCTTGTAATTTGTATTGTAATAGATAGGGCTAAAATAGCTGAGTCAAGTCAGCTATGTCCAAGATTACAAGAAGTCAACTGCGCACTTTGTGAAGACTCTGTTGTGTGTCAGCTGAGTAAGGCCATGAAGGAAGACAAGGACTCAACTGAAGAAGGGTCAGCTGAGGAACAACTGTGAGAAGTGTCAGTCAAGTCAACTCAAGAAGCCAAACCTACAAGTTGAAATGACAGTTGAGTTAATCCAATGATTGGAGCAGACAAGCGTCACCTGGGTAAAGGCAGCAGTCAAGTCAAGACAACTGACTTAGATCCGTTGATTAAAGTCAAGAATATTACTTCATTTAGTAATATGGCAAAGCTGCTAGGTCTAAAGTGTTTGGCGCTGAATTGTGCAAAAGGAATAAGCTAATGGGAAACACTGCACCTTGTCTCAGGCACCTGCAAACACTGAAATACCATTAATACGAAGAAAGGTCAACATCACCAAGGCTGCAGACCAAGAAAAGACAAGCCAACGAACACAAAGTGACATTTGAACTTAGCCTATCTCTTCAACGGGCAAAATTTCAATTGGGCACTATAAAAGGCTGAGGAGGCTATTGAGAAGAGGTGGCCTTGACAACATGAACCACGAACAAGCAAGCAACATTCAAGCATTTAACCTGCAATATTCTCATAGCAATTCAAGAAATTCCTCAAGCCTCAAATTCGAAGAAACTCGATCCAACACAAGCTGTGAATGAGAGATAACTTCAACCTGTTGAAGAGGAGACATTTTGAAGAAGCAAAGGGGTCCACTTTCCAATTCAGGATTGTAGAAAGGTTCAAGGTCAAACCATTATTAAGTTTGTTGGAGGGCTTCGTGATCAAATCCAAGAACTTGAGAAGTGAGTTGAAGTAGCAAGGCAGCCGCCCTGTGAAGAAGCTGAGTCGCAAGAGAAGCCATCTGTGTGATCAAGGTTTTCTCCAGACTGATAACTGCTTTGTAAACTGATATTTTACATAGTGGATTCCTACAGGAGTTGGAGAAGAGAGTATTAGAAGTATTATTCCATCTTCGAACCTCTATAAAATATTTGGTCATTTACTTTCAGCAAACTTACTTTCCGGCATATTTCTTTTATATATGTTGTTAGTATTATATTTGCTATCCAACTGATAAATAACTAAGTGCTAAAAATCAAGTGTTAAAAACAAGCTTATAACAAAACAAAGGGTGTTAAGTCTTTCGTTGTTTAAAACCAAACCAGCCAAGTTAAGTATTTTGGCTTAAGCAGCCGAGTTATACTATCACCAGCTTTATCGAGTCTGTTGAGTGGGTAACTTAGTTGTCCACCAAGGACACAGTTGTTTGAGTCAACTCTGTTGAATAATTTTAAAGGACTAAAATCAGAAATTTGGTAAGGTTTAATCAACCTCTCTCCCCTTCTAAACCTTACTTCACACCCCTTGGGACCTACAAGTGGGATAACTCTTGCAGTCAACCATAGAAGCTTTCTTGAGAAGATCATTCATATACTTGGTTTGATTAAGAAGATAACCCCCAATGGTCAACTTATGAGCTTCAATGCCTAAAAATTTGCTGTCAAGATCACCAATGAGTTGAGTAATTCGAGAGGAATCATCACCAGATATCAATATATCATCAACATAAACAAGCACCAATAGAATACCTTTTGAACTCTTTAGAAAGAATAAGAAGTGATCAGAAGCATAAGACTGAAATCCCCAATTGATCAAGAAAGTTTTCAACTTTTCATACCATGCCCGAGGAGCTTTTTTAAGACCATATAAGGCTTTGATGAGCTTGCACACATGAGTGGGTTTAGAATTGTCTACATAGCCAACTGGTTGAGTCATGTAGACATTGTGAGTAATGTCACCATTTAAAAAGGCATTGGAAACATCAACTTGCTGTATTTTCAAACCTTTAGAAGCTGCTAAGGCAAAAACAATTCTAATAGTAACAACCTTGACAACTGGAGAGAAAGTTTCAAAGTAATATATGCCAGGGGTTTGTTGAAATCCCTTGGCAACCAAATCCATGGCATGTTTCCACTTAGGGTCAGACAAAGCAAGTTGTGGGGTAGATGGCTCATGAGAAACATAAAGAGTGAAGGCTTTAGGTTTGTGAATACCACTCTTGGAACTAGTGGTCATATGATGGGCATTAGAAAGAGATTGAGCAGACGTATAATCGTAGGAGATTGAGAGACTTGTTTAAACTCGGAACATATGGAGGTGAAGGGGTTGTACAGGAGGGGATAGATGAGCTGGGCTAGGACAATTTTGAGGAGGAATAGAAGATAAGGGAGTTGGAAGAATAGGAAGGGATGAGGACACATAAGAGGATGATGAGACTGAAGATGGCTGAGGTGAACAAAGCAAGAGAAATGGGAATTCAGTCTCATTGAAACTGACAGTTCTAGCTATGTATTATCTTCATGTAGGACTGAGACACTTGTAGCCTTTATGATCTGAAGAGTAGTCAAGAAAAATGCACTTTGTGGACCTAAATTGTAGTTTTTGAGAATTATAGGGCCTGAGGTAGGGAAAACAAGTGCATCCAAAAGGTTTAAGGAATGAATAATTTGGAACTATACCAAATAAGAGCTGAAAGGGAGAAATATTTGAAAGAGTGGGAGATGGGAGTCTATTAATGGTGTATGCAGTTGTATGAAAGGCATCCCACAAGTATAGAGCAGGAACAGAAGCTTGAGCTAGAAACGCTAAGCCCATTTCTACAATATGCTGATGCTTTCTCTCAGTTTTGCCATTTTGACGGTGAGTATGGGGACAAGGGTTTCTGAATTGAATTCGAAGTTTTTTGAGAATATGAAGGAAAGATCTATATTCGCCCCCCCCTCCCCCGCCCCAATCTGATTGAATTGCCTGAAGTTTAAATGAAGGAAATTGTCTTTCAATGAAGGTGTGAAACTTTACAAAGGTAGGAAGGACTTTGGATTTAGTTTGTAAGAGAAATATCCAAGTGTACCTTGTGAAGTCATCTACAAAGTGAACATAATACTTGTAGCCTTGATTTGGATACAACAAAAGGGGGCCCCAAACATCGAGTGTGAAGTAGTTTAAAAGGTTTGGAAGTTTTAGTAGGAATAGAGGAAAAGACATGCTATGATGTTTACCTAATTTGCATTTATCATAGAAAAATGTCTTATTTAAAGCTGCATGGATTTTTAACTGTTTGAGAATGATAGTAAGAACATCATTACAAGGATGGCCAAGTTTATTCTGCCAAAGAACAAGATCAGAATTTGTTGTATTACAAGCTAAAGCAGGCTTACATGAGTTAACAGAAGAGGAATTACACTGATAAGCAGATTTATTCAAAGTACAAGAAACAAAGTTGGTGATGGCTGGAGTCAAGTGAGACAGATCCAATTTATAATGGCCTGCTTTCAGGACATCTTTAAGAAACACCTTGCTGGAAGTCTTGTCCTTAACAAAACAAAAAAATCATGGAATTCAATAAATACATAATTATCTTTAGTGAATTTTGAAATGCTAACAAGGTTTTTGGTAATATCAGGCACACACAAGATATTTTGAAGAATAAGATATTTGGAAGATGTAGGAATGGAGGAAGAACCAATGTGAGAGATGGATAGGTTTGAGCCATTACCAACAACTAGTTTGTCCTTCCATTTGTAGTCAGCTTGGATATCAAGATTTTGAAGCTAGGAAGTGACATGGTGAGTGGCACCACTGTCCATAAACCATTCTGAGCCACCTGAAAAATTTGAAACCTAACTGCCAGCATCAGAACCAAGATCAGAAATAGATGTTGCAACCTGATGTGCTTGAGGAACAATAGGACTATTATCATAACAAGAAATATTTCTGTCAAACCGTTTATAGCACTTAGCAATCAAGTGATTAGGTTTGCCACAAAGTTGACAAGTGAACCGTGAACCTTGACCAAATCTAGCTCTGCCACGAAAACCTTGAAAACCACCACCTCTATCACTAGAAAATTGAGAGGCAGCATGTCTATCACCAGAGTATTGAGATCGTTTGGTTGTCAAATTTACATTTGGATTTATATTCAATTCAGTACCAGGAGCAAGTTGATTAGTAAGGCGCATTTCATGTGACTGAAAGATGAAATGTGTTTCAGAAAGAGATAAAGGATCAACTCGAGTAATAAGATTTACTACTACAGATTCATATTCAATACCAAGACCACCCAGGATATACATGACAATTCATCATCAGTTAATGTTTGCCCACCCGCTAGAATTCCATCAGCAAAACTACGTATTTTTAACACATATTCATCAATAGTTAAGGCACCTTTCTTTGTAGATTGAAGCTGAAACCATAAATTCATGATACGAGCATGTGATTGCGATTGAAGCATAGTTTCCAAGACTGGCCACAACTCAACTGAAGTAGTACAACGACTTACAAGCCCAAGCATACTCTCAGAAATAGAACATAAAAGCCAGCTAAAGAGGAATTGATCTTTTCGCGGCCCATACGGATATTCAGATTTGAGGAAAAAGAGCGAGGAGGAATCGAAGTGTCGAGGAGGAGAAGACACCTCGGAAGGAGAATTGAATCGAATCGATGAGCACGCATCGTAGATAAAACTTGAGCTCGCAAAAGCGAGAAAATTCGTTCGATCTGCATTTAATCGTAAGTGTATTAAGTGCAAGAGAGAAACACTTGTAATCGAGGAAGAGATCGCCATTGAAGGACCTCGATCAAAAAAAAAAAAAAAATATTAAGAAGAATAGTTGGCTCGGATACTATATTAGATTTTAGATTTAGGAGAAGATAATTGAGTATTTTCCATTATTAAGAATCATGTACAGGTGAGGTGTTTATATACAAGTGATAGGATGCTAGAGACGGTTACAACCATACTAACATAAACTAACATAAAGCTAACAAACTAACAGAACTGTTAACCTAACTAAATCTTAACAGAGTCTGCTGCTATAGTATATTCAACATGAACAAGGCACAATAGGAGGGGCTCAAGCAAGACAAAATAAAGACAAGAACAAAGACAAAAACTAGGGGTGCGATTGGATATGCTTTCATTTTGAAAATTTTTATTTTGCTAGAGAATAGTGGTGAAAAAAATTTTGGGAGAAAAAAAGATGAATTTGGAGAGTGTGATTGGATGTGAGATGAAAAAGTAATGATGAAAGTTGATTTGATTTAAAAATAGTAAAATAATGATTGGTAGTTAGAAATGTGTGAGTGAGTAAATAGTAAAATTTGTGGGAGAATGTGTAATAGTGATTAGTTTTTTTGTGAAAAAATGTGTAGATGTGATTGGTGTAAGAAAAAATGAGAAAAAGTGAAAGTGAGATAATAGTATATATTCTGAAAATTTTCATAAACGATCGCATGTTTGGTCAAAAAAAAATCTCCAGCGGAACGAAATCAAGTCTCGTTCATATCCAATCGCAGCCTAGGGTTCTCTCTTCTAAAGAGAGAAAATTTCCGCTTCACAAGGAAGACTCCTACTTTTAATACAAATTTTGTCCAACTCAAATTCAAAATTTTGATTAGTCAATTTTAATCTCATATATAAAATAAATAAGCGTGACAACCATGGGATGGGATGATTCAGAAAGACTCGTTAAACATTTCAGATTCACTAGGTTTTAAGCTTAACTCGAAGGTCTATCTCGAGGCTCATTTGATCCGTCCTAAATTGGGACAGTTCATTACAAGTATTGTATGAGTTTGAACCCATTCTATTGCCATCCCCGTTGGAATGATCTGTTTTCAATTTAAAAAAAGAAAAATAAATAATTACAACCCGATACTGCATCTCGACCCGATACTCACTGACCTGACTTGACCCGACTCACTCAAATACTTTATAGTTTCTTTATTTTATTTCAATAAATATATAGTGTGATTTTCCACCCTAAAACAAAGAGGAAAATTACTGTAAATAGTAGGCTAGGAACGGAGAAGAGAATACGCATCACGACGTCGTAGTGTTCGTCTGTAACACTCTTATTCACTCTCCTATATCACTTCAATTCAACGAAACTCAGACGAATCACAAGCCCAATAATTTCAAAATCCCCAAAACAAGCATTACGAGATGGGTTCCCCTGTCATAACCCCAGAGGACGTGCTGGAGACTCTCATGAACGACGGCACAATCGACGCCATCCGTTTAAAAATAATTAATCAGCTCAAAGCTAATGTGAGATTTTATGCACGTATCTTCGCGTTTGATTTGCTTGTATATATACCCCTTTCATTTAACAATTATGCTCTCTGATTTGAGGAATTTTGTTTTGGTGAATCCTAGGAAATTTAGATTTTTTTTTTGTTTGGTGTGATTTAAGAAATCATGTTTTAACATTTTATGAAGTTGTAATTCAAGGAGTTGTCTTATTGGAGGTAATATTTATGAGCGACCTGCAGAACATGTTTGATTATTTCGTGACTTTCTTTGGGCAGAGTCAGGATTTGGATGCAATTATTCATGGATGTGTTAAAAATAAGATTGTTGTGAGCCGACTTTCTGATATATGTTCTAAATATTTGTCTTCTTGTTGAATGGACACTTTTTTCTGTTTCAAGTTCAGGGAGTTGAGATGGATTTGATGGTGCATGCTGCATTTATAAAAGCATGCATTTATAAATTGGTAATATATATATATATATATACATATTTATTTATGTAATTGAAATTATTTTGCATGTTCATTATGTAAAAGTCGGTGGCTTTGTATGTTTGCAGATTTAGTTATTGTTTCAATCATAATGCTTTTACTGAGTACATCAAGCTATACTGTCTATGGCCCTAGTGGGTGATTGGTTTTTGTATGCGAGTTCTATCCTTCCAGCCCAATTTCGTAGCTGTCAAATATGAATATTGTCATTTTTTATCATTACTAATATTGATGATTAAATAGGAAATAATTGCTTGACATCATTGGTGGTAATCATTAACGAATACATCTGTGTAAATCATCTACGTTTAACTTCTTTGACATGGGGAGATGGGGAGTGTTATTATATTGGTGATAAAGGATGACATGGCACAAGAAATTGAGTAAATGTACATGTACATCTCGAGCATAGCCATTGAATAATGCACTTATTGTTCACTGAAAGGATTTGGAAGCTTCGCGTTAATGCATGTACATCTCGAGCATAGCCATTGAATGCATCATTCCTTGGTCCCTTTTTGTGTTAATTTTACTTTTTGCAGTCAAAGTCAGAGAATCTAGGGTTTTGTGAATTTCGACATTTCTATAAGAATGGTTCACATCTTTCATCTTATTATATCGTTCGTCTTCATTTCTTCCAAAGATATTGCTTATTGAGCAAGAAAAAGAATTGCAGTTCATCAGTAGGTATATTTTTGGTTATAATGAAGAAAATGAAAGAAGAGATGTGATTACATGGTTTGGCAACTTAGTCTACATTCACGGATAGAATGTGGTGGTGTGGCCTACTTCCATGAACAACATGCTCAACATCTTTGACATGTTTATTTTTAACCTTATTGTTTCTAAAATGCATTTTCGTTTTCCAATGCTCATGGTTGCCTAGAAAGTTTGGTTCCTGATATCCTTCTTTGCATTGAAACAATTGGCTTGTTTTCATGCTGGCTTATTATAAAGCAAGGATCAGTAGAAGCGAAAAAAGATAACGACTTGTATGTCTTGCAGGAGGAGCTGAAGAGTAACACAATAAAAATGGTGGAGCAGAGTAAGGTTCTCAATACTCCTGGTGCTGAAAAACAGACTAAGCGAGAGTTGTTTGATGCTCTTCGACAAGAGCTTGAGTAAGTGAATACTGCTCTTTACTCATCTTTATCTAGTATCGTGCTTATACAAAGAGTGCTTACATTATTTTGGTTGAGACTTATGCTCTAAGTGTCCATGGTGTTGCTTTTGGTCTTGTTGGGAACGTGGTTGTCTCCTTGTCTGGTTTAAGTTCTTGAATGATAGTTTTATGATAACAGCTAGGACCATTTACCAATGCAGTTTTAACGGCTCAAAGTAAAGTCAATAATCTTTTCTCCTGTCTCACTCCTGTTAATTTCTTTTTCCAGCTTGCAATCCTCAGATTCAGCACGATGCTTTATTTTTGTTTATGACGGAGCATATGTAAACTGGAATATATCATTTTTTCCTGATGTGGTTGACTAATATATGCAGAACTCCTGTACTTGAGAAGGCTTCTAGATCTGTTTGGGAGTTAATTTTGGATCAGAACGGTTTGGGGAAGGAGATCAGCGATACTGTTGAGAGAGTCTTTTGTCAACTAAGTGGCCGTGAACCTCCCTTGTTTCCAGAGTTAAGCAGTCAATCCCAGCCAGCGAAAGAAAAAGAGGTTGCTCCTTCGTCTTCGTCCAAGAAAAGAAGTTTTAATGACATGAGCAAAGAAGCAGCAGATGGAGTTGCGCAGGAATCGGTCAATGGATCAGTCATGCCGGAAAATATGTCTACAGTGCTGTCGCCCAATTCCAGAAAATAGAATTTACTTTACTCTGTGGATCTGGCTAACTTGCTTTCTTGCATTGGATCATACAAACTGGAGCAGGATGCTTAAAGTACTTTGTGTTATATATACATTCTAGATTATGGATCTTGTACTAGTATACTAATTAGTGTTGAGATTTGTTGTTTGTCTAAATCCTTATTTGCATGTTGACCTTAAGTTAGTATAGTTTTGTAAAATGATACCAATTTATTTGTTTTTTTTTTTGAGGAAAGATATACCAATTTATTTGTGGAATTATAACAATGGATTAGTTGTGCAGATGTTTTGGTGATTTATTTGCATCAATTTGAAAGAAATAAACGAGGATCCCTATAAAGTGAAAACAGAGCTTTGTACAGTTTTGTATAATTGAATAATGCTCGGTTGTGTTAGCAAATGATTTGTCCCGTACAAGGATGAGCATTGAAATTGGGTTTGCCAGACGAGGAGTAATACTTGGCTTCGCGCTGTGGATGAGGATGGGGAGATGCTGCAAGTGTTGGCTGTGAATCCTTCAGATCTTACATCATCTTGACTGGTTTTTCCGCTCCCCCCTTATTTGACTCTGTTTATACATTATTAAGATTAAGGCTCTGATAATATTCAGATGTTTAGAATAACTCCCTAAATCATGTTTCCTGTGCGCCTTTTTGGTAGGTTAAATTTCTCCTGTTGGTGCTGAAGGTCTCCAGCAGATAAGGTGATGCTTATTTTTCATTTTTCTGTCTTCTATAATCTGCTGGGTTCATTTTTCCACTGGGCTATGTTATGTTTTATGCTTTTGATGGCGCAGTCCAAACTAAATGAGTGAATATGATAATGCCAATTTGAATCTCTTATTCCCTACAAGGTTTATCTCATGTTTTAATACATCAGGTAAATGTCACGTGCACAATAATAAAATCAGTTCACTTGGTGAATTGGTTTACAATATCAAATCGAATCGACTAATCTGATATATTTTCCACATTCATAGGAGTGTTTCTATGGTTCTGCTTAATGAATATGATAACTTTTGGGAGCATTCTAATAATATCATGTCTTATTCATATTTAGCCCCGATTAGGAGAGGCCTGGAGAAATTTTCTAGTTATGAATCGGGTATTAGAATCAGTGGGCAACACTTGGTTATAATTTAGAATCCGTTATTATATGTTTGCTCTAGTTTGTTTGTTTGTCCCCCCCGGCTCAAAGCTTGTCGTGAGGTTGAGTGGTTAATAAATTTTTTAGTCAATATGTTAAGGCTTCCATAGCTGTTAAAAGTAATTAGGCATAATCTGCAATAGTTTTGTATTAGACTAATATAAATTACAATGTGGATAAAGAGCGAGAAAAAAAGTAAAGCCCATGAACTTGTGCAACTCTGAGCTTTTACAAAAGTTGTTTACATCATTTTGTCTTGTTATCCTGTAAATTAAATATTAATTTGGCATCCAACAAAATTGACCTACCTGTCATTCTTGAAGTGGCGAAACTCAATTTGTTGTTTTCTTTCTAATACTTGACCTAATTTGAAACGTAACCTTATAAGTTATAACCTATTTAATGATGATGATTGCCAGGACAATACATCAATCAATCTTCTCTATCTTCTTAATTAGTCTGAGGATTTAAAAAATTGAATGATAAACAATCATATCAATAATGGGAGTGTTTGAAAATACTTATGCTCTTAGAAGAATTGATTATTGTACTAGAAGTATAACATGTTGAGATCAAAAGTTGATAGTGTTTAAAAATAGAATTATAAGTTGAGTGTTTGGTGAAAAGTTGGATATACTTATTTGTGTATAAAAGTCAAAGCTGAAGTAGAAATTTAAAGCACCATTATCTTTGCTTTTGGATCCCTGATTAGATGAAGCAGAATCAACAGAAGTTGTGTTTGCAAACATATTTTTTCAGCCAAAAAGTGCTTTTTTAGTGAATACTCCCAATATTGTATTTAAACAAGAAATTTGTTCCAATGATTGCAGTGAGCTCTCATATATTGTATTAATTATTTACTATTTTTATGTAAAAAAATCATTAATGGTAAAAGGAATTTATTCCAAACGCAATTAAAACTTGTAAAATGATTATTAGATTTAAAAAATAATATACAACAGTAACGGAAATCAAGTTAAGAAAAACTGAAACAATTAGCTTTCGCCAAAAATTCAAGGAGTTTATGTACACAATATGAAAAAGAGAAAAGATGGTTAGCATAACATAGACGTGATAGAAATAGCCCACCAAAATTCAAAGAAAACCTTCAGTTGTTCAATAACATAAAATGTGGCTGCTCGGCCGTCTGTTTTGATAAGAACTGATGTAATTTGAGAATATATTTCAAAATACTTTATTAAATGAATACTTAATTATGAATCTTTGTCAAAAAAAAAAAAATTATGAATCACATAAACTCAACATGTACCCCTAAAGTGGAATGTATGACAAATAAAAAATTAAAATACATAGAAAAAGTTTGGCTTTCTTTAACTTTTTTGAAATTTATTAAAACCTTATCCACATTGACAAGTCCATATTCCATTGGATTACTATAAAAATAAGTATGTATTGTGTGCTATCATTATCCACATATATCTGTCCACCAATTCTTACCAAATGTATGCTCTTGGAAGATTCCTTCAACCTTTAGAACTCTCCATTTTCTGACCAAAAAAATTTCATCATATATACCCCAATGGATAACCCTTAAAATCCTTCACTTTTATTTCTCAAATACATTTCAAGAAAATAATCCCAATTTATAGGTGTTTGGTTCATAAGATTAAACTTGTGATCAAATCTCTTCATTCATAGCCATGATGATTTCCATGCAAATTACAATTATTTTGCTTATTTCTTCTCATCTTTGATATGAGTGGTGTCATTACAACACTTGTGCGTAGAATTAGGCTTGTCCAGTCATTCTCAGTTGTTTTCCTTTATTGGTTTTATGTTTTTTCTTGATCTCTTGTTCAAATTCATTTATTTCCAATTAATAATTTCAATTTTCATTAATAGCAAGTGCAAAATTCCCAGAAAATTTTTAGAAGAAAATGTCATCAAGAAAGATTAACATCATCTCAAGTTCTTCAGAAGACGAGGAAAACCGGCATGCAACGATCACAGATGAAAAGAAGAGGAAAAGGATGATATCGAACCGCGAATCAGCTAGGCGTTCGAGGATGAAAAAAGAGCAGCACATTAAGGATTTGAATGACCAAGTTTCATATTTCACAACCAAAAGCAATGAGATGCTTCAAAAAATCAACGAAATCGGCCCACGTTATATGGCGATTGAATCAGAGAACAAGATCCTGAGAATGCAAGGTGAGGAGCTGAAAAAGAGGCTGGAATTATTGGAAGAAATGTTGGTTTCTTGTCAGCTGTGTTCTAGCTTTGTGTTTGATGATGTGGTAAATACAAATGATGAGTTTTCTGTGATGGAAATATGGCAAGATCCTTTAATTAAACCATGGATGCAGCAGCCTCCTTTTCAGTCTCAGACTGTTGATGGGATTTACCAGTTTTGATTTCAGGGCAGATTTGCATGTAGCTAACAGCATTTTTTTTTTTTCCTTTCTAAATTATGTCTAATGCACTGGACTGTAAATGATGTGGATTTTGCTTTTCTGTAGCATAAAGTTTAATTTCTTCCCTTTTTTCTTATTGGTAATCAAGTTTATTTCAAGTCCTTTTTAGATTTTGTGTGAACCTAGTGTAATATTCAGTGAGGGAGGCTAGTACAAATTCTTTATTTGCACTATTTGGAGGGTTCATTATGGATATGTGGGCCACGTAGTTGTAAACATGTTTTTTTCTTCATATTTGTAATCTTATTTCCAAGTTTTTCCGAATTTTATTTTTCCATTTTCATGGATTTCTTCATTTGACTCGTGGAAAATGTATTTTACGGTTTTCCGCATAATTCTATTTGTATATGACAGAAATTCTGTTTATTCACTTTAAAAACAGCAAAATTACACAATTAGTCATGTAACTAAAAGGCGGTTGCAAAAAAGTCCTTCAAAAATTTCAAATGACAAAATAGTCCTGTAAATGTATGGTTTGCAAAATAGTCTTGTAACTGGTACTTGAATATCAATTTTGTTCCTAATTTCACCAGAAATTGAGAGGTACATGTGCCGCTCACGTGATCGAAGCCTAGTGAAATTTCAAATTGCCACTGAAATTAGGATGAAAATTGAGACTCAAGTAGAAGTTATAGGACTATTTTGCAAGTTGTGCAATTAACATGATTATTTTGCAAAATCGTACATAGTTATATGACTATTTTTGCAATTCGAGCATTTTACAGGATCTTTCTGGAACAACCTTTTTACTTATAGGACTAATTTTGCAATTTTACCCTTAAAAAACTGGCCGTTTCGATCCCTGCTAGGATTGGAACGAAAATTCTTAATCCAAATATTCCTCAATTTCCCACACAATAGAGATATAAAGGCCTCGACAAATTAAATTCTTAACAAAACGAAAAAAAATTCTTTTAAATGAAATAAAACATAGCGTAAGTGTTCCTATCTATCATATTCATTCAGGTAGCAATGTATCAAAATCAAGTGGAATTAGAGTTCCATTAGAATAATATATCGATAAGATAAAAAATTGAAGAAGGCGGCCTAATTTGGTAAACGCAGTTTTCTAATTCACGTCACTTTGCAAGTAGAACAGTTAACAAACTTTGTGGGCCTTTAAGGGGAGTAGGGGATTTAGTAAAGGTCATGCGTTGCACAAGACGCGAACCATATAATTTTTTAGTTTAATTAAAAAATCACTAATATAACTTAATTAAATTTAAATTCTTGTTTGTAATTAGTTGGTCTTCTTGTATTATAGTTAAGAATATATGTATGTAATTATTAAAATTTTACATATTTATCTAAGTCGTGTAAGAATGTTAACTATAAGCATACATGTATCCCTTGTAATATGCATAGTTATAATTGATGATTTTGGTGGAAGTCGTGTATGTGGTAACATACCTTCTAAGAAGAAGGTTAATATTAACATGAGGAGCTTTTCCCCCTTATGTTCAGATAAACTTGATGAATGTCTTGATTCTGTACCAGTATTAATTAGTAAATTCAGAAATCCAAAGAACCCCAATATGGTCTCTCATGTATGTTTCTGGAATGCAGGCAGTCATGAATAGAAACTGATATCCTTCCTTATGCCCCAGTCTTTCAGTTGAATACAAAATTAACCTTTAGGCAAAGGTAAATAAAGTTACATTTTTTTTAAGGAAAGAAATTGCATATCATTTGGAAACAGAAACAAAAATGTTCACTATCGAATTATACAAAGCTTGACAGATTTGGCAGGTAAGTAAATCCTCCTCCCAAACTCTTTCAGCCCCAATCATAGACTCATAATGCGCAGAGATATGTTCTTCGTTATTGAACCTGAACAAACTTAAAATCTGAAATATGCACAGCTTGTGCTAACTCATGGATGTCATCAACCACCAGCTCTCCATAAATATCTGGTTTTATGCGTTTATTTAGGCCGTCCACCAGAATTTCGCTGTCCGAGTACACCAAGCAGTCCTGAACATTGTGTTCTAGTGCAATCCGTAGCGCCCAAGATAACGCGAAGCCCTCTGCTAAAGTACTATTACAATCCATCTTAACTTTTTTACCAGCTGCAATAATTGGGGAAAATCTGGGCTTTGTACAATAAAGCCAAATCCCATTGTACCGTCTTTATAGATAGCCGCAATCATGAATAGGCTCAGCCCCATTTCTTGCCTCTGAAAGCTATGTGCCTGATTGGTATTTAGCTGAAGATCTTTTTGATAAGCCCGAGAAATCTCTTGGAATTCCTGGAAAGAATTAGCCACCTTCATAATCACTTTCTGGATACAAAATTTTGCACTCACAAAGCACACCTTATTTTGAATTATCCATGCAGCCCAAGCTATTGTACCAAACGACCCTACCGCTTCTTTAGGTACAAAATAGAGCTACTACTCCTTTAGATACCGACGAAAGCATTTCCTAGCAGAGGTTCCCGAAAGAAACAACTGCGAGTTTTTGTTTGTCCAATCTAAGTGCATTCCATCATCAAGGTGGTTGAGGGTCTCTCTTGCTTCTCCACATAGAGGACATATAAGATCCACTTGAAAGGTTATTTTGTGTAGGTAGCGAGTCCAAACATGCCCTCCACATGAAGTGTTTAATTTTCGGTGGAACTGAGACACCACTATTTTTTCCACCATGGTAAGGTTGAGCTGTGTGAGGGTCGATCTTTATCCATTTTTGAATACAACACGGACTTCATTGTAAACATAACTTGTTGTGAAAATCGCCAGATTCTCTTGTCCGGAGGCAATTGGTAGCTCAAAGGGGTAGAAAGGATACCTTTCATATCCTCTCCGCTAAAAGTAGCCTGGATAAAATCACGTCTCCATGTTTTTGTATCATGGTCAATGAGTTCTGCCACCATATCATTTTTCTCAACTCCATTCCCAACCACTGTTGGTCTACTCCAACTTTCCATCCCAATCCACCTATCACTCTGAATATTAACAGACCCCCCTTTCCAATTCTCCTTGCTACTCCTTCATCAACTAGCTACCTAGATGCGAGTAAGCTACACCATAGGTAGCTTAGTTGATAAGCGATTTTTGTCGAACCTATCTGAACTCTAGGGAAGTATTTACATTTCAGATGTTTTGCAGCCAACGAATTGCCAAGTTAAAACAGTGGAATTCTCGTAAACCCATTCCATCTCTGTTCTTCGAGTCTATCATTTTATTCCAATTAACCCAATGGCATTTGTGTTCACCATTCTCATATCCCCACCTAAATCTCTCGATAGCCTGTTCTATGTTCTGACAAATGGACACAGGGAGTAGAAAACAACTCATTACGAAGGTTGGCACTGCTTGCACAACTAATTTAATGAGCACTTTTCCAGGCCTTAAGTTTTCCATGAATTTTCTCAACCACATTTCGAAAAATTATATTGATCTTAATACCCATGGTGCAAAGAATAAGGATTTGACTCTATACATTTTATAAAAAAAAAGACAAAAGAGAAGCAGTTGGTCCCTAGTGTGCATTTTGAATAATACATTTTATTTGAGAAATATTGGTCATCCAAATCATACATTTTTATTTGCGAATTATAAAATCCTAAAGGAAAAACATTCGCAATCACGTACACTAAATAAATTTTGATAAAGGGAAAATGGCATCTCAAATATTGGTCGATCACAAGTGTGCATTTAATGTCACAGCAAATATAGATAACATTTGTGTCTTTATCCACAAATAAATACCATTACTCACAAAATAAAGTTTAAGCTTCTGCTATCAGAAATTTATGGTACTTGGGAAATTCTCATTCTGCAAAGACCACTGAAGAGCCTCAGACGAATCCAAATTGCAATTGAGATAGATTATCCATTCTAAATTATACAGTAGGCAACAATTAGATCAGGCAAATAATGTCATATATTATTAGCGCCATAAAGTCCAAGGGAAAAATACAAATACCAAAAACTAAGCTCACCTTAAATTCGTTTAACATCTCTAGTTCCTAGATAACTGGACATGAAATGTGATATTAAAATGCAAGTAAACTGTAAACAAAACATGTATAAAGCGAGAAAGGGAGAAACCTCGGCTTGAGGAATCCACGGAAGCTCGGAAGATGAGAAATATAACAGAGAATCCCAACATGGGATTCTTCAACGGACCTCATGCTTCTCTCTGAACAATCGGAGAAGGGTTTTAGAACTGCGGAGGGCTTGGAGTAGGGTTGCGGCTACAGAAAAGACATTAGAATGCACCCGGAACAGGAATCATAAGCTAAAAACTGTCACTTATAACAAGAAGCAAATTAGAAAAAAATAATAGCAATAGCAATGCTTCAATCCAATAACCAATAAAAAAAGGAAAAACCTTATGATTAGCTGCTTTGATATGCTGGAATTCATATCATACTTATATCACACCCTGCAACTTCGATCAAACTTAGTGAGAACATTTTCATTGTTGAATCGAAATCTGTCTATATACAGACTGTACCTGCTTGTCAAAATCTTTACAAAAGTCATTTACCTATCACTGTTTGTAAGAATATCACAAATTGTCATTTGATGATGCAATTTCTAGGTGAGCCTTCAACTTTAATACTACTATCTGTTAATTTTCTTCAGGCATTGGGGATTAATTATTGCTTTTCTGAAATTTAATTGTGTAAGTTATCCTTATTAAATTGTTCTTCATCTTGATGGAAAAAAATTGTGAAGTAAAGTTGGAGCCTGTAAAAGTTGGTTTGCTTCATACTCTTTTTAAATGCTTGTAATTGTTGCTTAAATAGTTTAGTGATTTCTTTCACACTTTGTGTTACGGTACTCTTAAAATGTACATATTTTGTCCAAGCAGTATAAATCTTCCTTTACAATGAATCTTTTCTCATGCTTGTTCGTCTTCATCATCTTTCGCTTAGATGCTTTGTAAAATGTCTATGTTATTGTCTTTTACAACATTAAAATAGATTCTTGCTAAAGAGACCTGCCTTTTCTATTATCTCATTATTTTTCCATTTAATGATATGGTGGATTATTATTTTCTGTCGCTGTAACCATTAATTAAGGTTAACAGGGGAAAAGTGTATACATTGATACATAGTCTATCAAAAACAATGTATAATCAAGTCAAGCTACCAGAACAAAAGTATCGAATGAGTTGTTCTTGCTATAAAAGTACAAGGAGACTTGATGACACCCGAGCCGAGCTGGAGGAAATTAATCCACATCACCAGTCCAACACACATCCTAGTAGGCGATCTGCGGGTGATGTCAGCAATGGTGCTCGGCGACACGTCATGGATTAGGCTCGCCCATTACCGAGCCCAACCGCAGCACGGCCGCCGAGCCCCGAGCCTCGAGCCCAAATTTCGACGAGAAACGCATGCGCGACAAACTCATAAAAATAATCACATGTCCATGCTTAACACTTTATTGGTATCAGAGACTGCCACATGTCAGAGAATTATAAAGAGAAGCCGACAAGTGGCAAGTTTTTTGATCGACAGTGATTAGAGAGGACATGTGTCTTTCTTTAGTTATTTTATTAATTAATGAATAGTTAGTGCAAAGATGACTATTGTAAACCCACTAACTCAAGGGGTATAAAAAAGGCTGATAGAGAAAGATTGAAGCGGGAGAAAAAAAGAAAAAAAAAGGCAACTGTAAGAAAGACCGACCCCAATAATCCGGCTCGGCATTATGCAAAAAAGGCAGAATTAGCCAGAAATAAACACACGTTACGCACGTTTACATTTCTACGTGTCAAACCTTTTACATATTTTTGCTTGTTGACCAAAACGCACGTCAACAAATTGGCGCTAGAAGGAGGGCCGTATTGGTCCAGTCAGAGTTCCAAGCAAAAAGCAAGTTAAGTAAAAACCAGGTAAAGTTTAACGCCTAACCTTTTCATAATAGACAAAAATGAGTCAACTGTCGAGAAATGCCCGTTTGATCAAGAGCAACATTTGAACAACCAAAGCGGCGGACTACGAATGGCCAAAATATGCTCCAAGCGTGCGGGGAGCACTACTTTATTTCCTTTTGCTCACCTAATGGCCAACCCAACTTTTGTACAAAGAAATGAACCAACTCATATCACAAACTCTCGCTACCACAAACTCTCAAGCACCTCTTCCACTCCTTGCAAATGCTAACCCACTCAACCCACAATTAAATGTTAACATTAATCCTCAAATTCGGGCTTCCGCATGACGAAGTCAAGAAGCGATTCGAGGTAATGAACAACATGTCCGTCGTGACGAGAAGGCGGCGCGAGGAGATGAGGAAGGACAAAGTCGTATAGCGTAGTCGCTACGGAACCAACACGACGTCGTCATGCCCACTCGGTGTTCGCCGGACGACCGAGTTGATCCTTTTGCCCAGCTCAATCGATAAGTTCCGGCTCAGGTTTCGGATGAGCGGGAGCAACTTAGTGGTCAATCGAGATCAAGGCCCTAGCCTATGGCGAGAACGAGATGTAGAAATACACCGCTGCGTCGTCAACGAGCAATTGGAAGGCGGTCCGGAAGGCGAACATCTCAAGACCGCCCCAAGTAATGAACGGCCAATGTTGTTATGTCGCCATTTTCCCCGGAATTTCGGCGACCCCATTACCGCCAAAGTTGAAAATCCCCCGTGTCGGTCTCTACAACAACGGGAAACCGACCCGACCACTCACGTTCACAAGTACTTAGCATGGATGGGGAATGCATCCCTAGTGATGCCATCCGCTGCGGGCCTTCCCCCGACTTTAGGCGGCCGAGCCCACCGTTGGTTTAGGACCCTACCACGGGGATCCATTCAGGCATGGGGGGATCTCGAACTCCGCCTTTACAACGCATTTCTTAACGTCCAAAGTCCGAGCCGCACCTAAGGACTCCTCGTGAACATCAAACAAGGGAAGGACGAGCCCCTGAAAAGCTATATTTCTCGGTTCAACAAACAAGTTCGAGAGATGGGAACAGGTGTCGGATGACGCCATTTTGATCGCTTTGACCATGGCCGGATCGCCCCGAGACTTGGTTTAATTACTCCATCCACGAATCGGGGCAACCTCGTACAAGAATTTCGGTCCGCGAACGCCATTTTTGTGCGGAAGAAGCCATGGCAAGTAACCGCCCGAGCACCCGCAAGGGGCGTGAGAAAGGACGGAAGGAAAGAACCGGCGATTGGGCGGGTCGGGATTCCGGCCGTTCTCGGAAAACCCGGCCACCGGATTTAGGGCTCGCCAAGAGGTGAGAGAGCGAAGTCGCTGCCTGAGGAGTACTTTGACCCACACTCCATCGGCCCATATGGAATGAAGTACGTGGTCGAATTTGTTGCCTCCGCTCGGCCTTTGAAAATTGAGCCGGCAAAATTAGATTCGCGTCGATTCTGCGTGCCTATCATAAATCGATAGGTCACGAGCATCGATGAGTGCCGAGATCTAATCGGGAAATTATGCGTGTTGTTCGGCGGGCGGTCTCAAAGGTACGTTCATGAGCTACCGCCCCCCACCAAGACGGCTCAAGGTGTCAATCCGGAGCGCGCAATCAATCCAGCTCTCCTGCCGCCACCCCCGGCCGAAAACCAGGGGAGGGAGATCCTCATGATGTCGAGTGTCAGTCGAATCAATACTAACACAGTAGAGGATAGACGCTCCAACAGGAAAAGAAAAGCCGATGTTAGACAGGCAACCAACGCCGAAAGACAAGTTCGGGTGGCGGAAATCAAGGAAGGCCAACCCACCGGCCACTTTGTGTTCTCGGATGCGGATGCCGACCAGGTGGTCCATCCTCATTCTGACCCTCTGGTCATTACTGCACCGATTTTGGGTATTCCGGTCCACAGAATTTTGATCGACACCGGAAGCTATTCGTCAGTCATTTATGTCCGAGCATTTCGAAGATTGAACGTGGACGATAGTTATATCCGTCCATGCAACGATAGCATTCTAGGGTTTGGAGGAGGAAGGATAGTCCCGCTCGGGGAAGTTGATTTGCCCATCCAAATGGGACAAGGGTTGCATAAACGGACCGTCATGACAACATTCAAAATAATCAATGCCGATTCGGAGTACAATGCTATCATTGGGAGGCCATTGCTTTATCATATAAAAGCAGTCGTTTCAATATATCATTTTTGTATAAAATTCCCAACGTCTGATGGCGAAGCTATACATAAAGGGAATCAAAGGGAGTCACGAGAATGCTCTCTTAAACTCCGACCGGTAGAGATTAACGTGGCGGAACGAGGACAAACCAGTGGAACCATACAAGACGATCCCCTGCCCAAGGAGGAGTCCGAGCGAAAAGTGGTGATCGTTCAGGAGGATAATCCAGGTCGTCGGCTCGGGAAGGAGCCAATGACGGAAGAAAGGCGAGCCGGCGATGAGAACGAGCGGCGGCTGAAGACTAATTGCCCCCGCAAATCAAGGAGGGGCAAAGCAAGAAAAGAAAACGGGCGGAACCAAAGAGAACAGTTGACACAATCAATGTCGGAAGGCCAAGCGAGGAGCACCAACTACGTATTGGTCATGATCTCCCGAGAACCATATCGAAGTTTATCCGATCGAGTTTTGGGAAATAATCTTGATGTCTTTGCATGGACTCATGCGGACATGCCCGGAATTGACCCTAAGTATGCATGCCACCGCCTCAATATTGATCTAACATTCCGCCCGATTATCGAGAAAAAAGGCGCAAACTCGGCCCCTGACCGACAGACAAAGACTTTCGAGGCCGAGGTTAACAAGCTACTAGACAATCAATTCATCGGGAAGCCCTCTATCCCGATGGGTCGCCAATCTGTTTTGGTAAAGAAAAGCAATGGCGATGGCGCGTATGCGTGGATTTTACCGACCTCAACAAAGCATGCCCTAAGGGCGATTTATCCATTGCCAAATATTGATTACATGGTGGATGCTACGGCGGAGACACGAACCGATGAGCTTCATGGATGCATACTCGGGTTACAACCAAATACGGATGCACCGGAAGATGAGGAAAATACATCATTCTTCTCTCGCGAGGAATTCACTGTTACAAGATGATGCTCTTTGGATTGAAGAATGCTGGTGCGACCTATCAAAGGCTAGTAAATAAGATGTTTGAGAAAATGATAGGTCACACTATGGAAGTCTATGTAGATGACATGTTGGTAAAATCACCGTACATATCCGATCATCTAAATGATCTTAATAAAATGTTTGCTGTTTTGAGAAAGTACAAGATGATGTTAAACCCGAGAAAGTGCACATTTGGGGTCGGCTCGGGTAAATTTTTGGGGTATATGGTCAGCCAAAGGGGAATCGAAGCTAACCCAGACAAAATAAAAGCCATCATCGATCTAGAATCCCCAAACTCAGTAAAAAAGATACAAAGCCTAACAGGCCAATTGGCCGCCCTTAACCGATTTGTTTCACGATCCACAGACAAGTGCAAGCCTTTCTTTGAAATTATAAAGAAAAGCAAAAATTTCGAGTGGACCGAGCAAGCACAGATTGCCTTTGAATCCCTCAAACAGCACCTTTCTTCAATCCCTATATTGCAAAAACCAACCCAAGGGGAGGACTTGTATTTGTACTTAGCGGTATCCGAATACGCCATCAGCTCGGTGTTAATCGGTGGATGGTTCTATTCAACATCCGATCTATTACACATCCAAGCGTTACATGACGCCGAGCTCGATACCCGCCAATGGAAAAGTTGGCTTATTCATTAATCATTGCGGCGCGGAAACTCCGTCCATATTTCCTAGAACACAAGATTATAGTATTAACGAACTACCCATCAAACAAATATTACACCGACCGATACTTCGGGTCGGATGATCAAGTGGGCGATCGAACTCGATCAGTTTGATATTGTATACGAACCACGCACCGCAATAAAAGGACAGGCTTTAGCCGACTTTGTGCCAATTCACACCTTCCATACGATTGGAAGTTATGGAAGACCAAGAATGGAAATTATTCGTTGACGGCTCTTCCACCGCAGCCGGCGGGCGGTAATCGTGATAATCGATCCAAATGAAAAGTGCTCGCTCGCCGACGATTTCGATTCCCGCAACGAACAACGGCCGAATACGAGGACGGCGCAGGCTTAGAGATGGCGGCTTCTATGGGCTTAAAACAACTATTGGTACACGGCCCGATTCTCACTGGTCGTTCATCAAATCAACGGTGAGTACGAAGCAAAAGAGCAAAAAATTGCACAATATTTGGATTTGGTCAAGAAGAGATTATCACACTTTAAGACAAAAGTCTTACATGTGCCCCGAGCCGAGAACATGCAAGCAGATGCCTTAGCTCGCCTCGGCTCCAGTCCAGGGACGGATGCCATCACGGATGTCACTTTGTCACACAACCTGTCCGCCCGTCACTTGGTGCAAAGAAAATATATACAACTGAAGCCGCCGAACAGACTTGGATGAACCCAATCGTTCAGTATTTAGAGAAAGGAGTTCAACCTGAAAACAAAGCTGAGGCCAGAACACTACGAACCCAAGCGGCTCGATTTACACTAGTAGACGACATCCTATACAAACGAGGATACTCTGTCCCACTCCTACGTTGCCTTTCTGAGACGGATGCATTATGCACTTCGAGAGGTTCATGAGGGAATATGCGGCAACCACACTGGGGCCAAACATCGCCTATAAATTAATACGGCAAAGGGTACTATTGGCCATCCCTAAGAAAGGATGCAACCGACCTCGTCAAAAGATGCGAGAGATGCCAAAGGTTTGCGCCGCAGGTCAGATATCATCCTGAGCAACTTACCTCCGTACTTAGCCCATGGCCGTTTGCCAAATGGGGAATGGACCTCATTGGACCACTCCCCACTGGCAAAGGGGGCGTCAAATATGCCATTGTGGCGGTGGATTATTTCACAAAATGGGCCGAGGCGGAGCCTCTCGCAAAAATAGATGAGGAAAAGATTGTGAGCTTTGTATGGAAATCCATTATCGTAGATTCGGGATACCACATTCGATTGTTACGCATAATGGGAAACAATTCGATAACCGAAGGTTTGAAATTTTGTGAAGGTTTCCACATAAAAACTATTTCTCAACTCCATACCATCCCCGATCGAACGAACGAGTTGAGGCCGTTAACAAAATACTCAAGTACACCTTGAAGGCGAGATTGGAGGAATCTAAAGGTAATTGGCGGAGGAACTACCCGGTGTACTATGGTCATACTGAGCGACACATCGAGCGCCACTGGAGAAACACCTTTTTCTTTAGCTTATGGAGCCGAGGCGGTGATTCTGTTGAGATTGGAGCCCCTACCTTGTAATTGCAAATTTTTCTCAAGATCGTAATGAGGCCGCTCCGAGCCGAGCTAGACTCGATCGAAGAAAAAAAGGTGCGATGCGAGATGAAAATGCAAAGTGTATAAACAAAGGAGTGAAAGGTACTACAATTGAAAGTAAAGGAAAGAAGATTTGGTCGGCGATCTTGTGTTGAAAAAGATAAGCGGGCGTTCAACCCAGCCCATTGAAGCCAACCTGGGAGGGCCCATTTCGGGTCAGCCACGTCTTATATGGCGGGGCGTACCAGCTGGAATATTTGAGTGGAGAAAAATTTATGCATCCATGGAATGTAGCATACCTGAAACGGTATTATCAATAAAGATTTCGGTATGTGATCCAGATAGGATTCCTTGGAATTATCCTTTCATCTGATATTTCGTGAGCTCTCTAAAAGGAAACGAAGTTTTTGCTCACCTCGGCTATCCTTACAAAATAAAGACTCGGTTACGCACCGAGCACAATACCAAAACTCGGTTACGCACCGAGCACAATAGCAAGACTTGGTTACGCACCAAGCATAATACCAAGACTTGGTTACGCACCGAGCACAAAATCAAGACTTAGTTACGTACCGAGCACAAAATAAAGACTTGGCCACGTACCAAGCACAAAACAAAGACTTGGTTACGCACCGAGCACAAAATCAAGACTTGGTTACGCACCGAGCACAAAATCAAGACTTGGCCACGCACCAAGCACAAAATAAAGACTCGATGTACACACCGAGCACAAAACAAAGACTTGGTTTATACACCAAATTTCAAATACAAAATAAAGGCCAGGTTTATATACCGAGTACAAGAATCAATTAAGGCGAGTAAAGCCCCTTATTCAGAAGCACTGGGAACCGAGCCCCGTACTTGGGAATACAAAAGGAAAAGAGCCAAGCATATACAAAAAGCTTGAAACACATACACAGGTGAGAAAAATAACAATTCATTTCTACTTCAAAAGTATTTACATAAGGGAGGCCGGAGCCCATTACATCTTGAGGCACGAAGCCAAATTACCTACCTATGGGTACATATGAAAGCATCAAGACTGAGCAGGGGGCGGAATTTCGACGGCACCACTAGAGGCGACTTCTTCCACGTCCGGAGGAGGAGAGCCCTGAGCATTAGGAACCTCGGCAAAGTTCGGCCGAAGAGCATCGAGATTAGCCTCTAGGAGGACTAGATCTTCCTCAAGCTGAGCAACAGTACGCCCGCCCTTAACTAAATCAAGAATTTCTCTGAGGCTGGTCGCGTGGCCGCAGGTTAACATGAATGCATACTCCTCGGAGTCTTTGTAAGCTTCAACGGCCTGTCTGCGAGCTTCCTCAATTTGCCGACGGGCAGTTTCTTCGGCCTCCCTGCGCACATTGGCTAGACACCTCTCCATTTCTTGGCCCGGCGTGGCGGCAAAGACGTTCGGCTCGGCGACCTTAGCCCTAAGCTCTTCTTCACCTGCCGCAGGATCTCGCTCCGCCTCGGCCCTCGCAGCAGATTTCTCTCTCGTAGTTGGCCCGAGCCGTAGCCTCATCCGCTTGAGTCTTGAACGATTCTTGTATCCCTTGAAGGGTAGCATAGGCCTCCTACAGGTCCCCGTGTCGCCTTTCCAGATCGGCATATTTTTTCTCCAGCTCACGAGTTCCTCCGATTGCATGCCATAAAAGTCCAATCATCCGCCCAGACATCCCCATGGCGTACTGAATTTGTTCTTCAAAGCCAGTCTCCGAGCAGAATTGCTCGATACCTTTTGTCCAGGCACGAGCCGGGACACTCATCGCGGCCCGACCCGCCTCTGGTAAAGCTCTCGACTGCTCCTCCGTCGGCGTGGCGCATCGAACAAATTCCACAAACCACCGAGGGCGTAGTCCAATCATCCCCTCGCAATAATCATCTCTCACCTGACTTGGAGGGATGAAGTGACCTTCCCGGCCAAGGTCATCCGAGAAAGTTCGCGGACCTCCCCCTTCCGGGGCCTGTTCAGGATGCTCCGACGCCATTTGACCAACCCCTTCGGTCGGCCCGGGCTCCTCCATCACAATCCCTCCTCTTCTCCTTTGAAGAGGAGGCTGCACCGCCTCCGGCACTCCATCAGCAGGACATTTACCGGCCCGGATGTCTTCTATCCGAGCCGCCTCCGCATCTCGCAGCCTGATCGCGCCGCTCGAGTTCGCTGCGGCTCTTGTGTTCCTCACGCTGCGAAGGCGTGCATGCAAATCCAAGCCACGCCCTACACAAAGCGACCACCGTTAGAAGATCAAAAGAAAACAAAAGGACACTTCAAAAGGAAATATGAAAAATACAATGTTTACCTCGAACGGCAGCCGCACTCGGCGGCTCTGGAGTCTGTGTCTGCCCTACGGGCGCATATGATCTACCCATAGGACTAGCCGTCACAGGAGACGGCGCAACTCGCTCAGTTCTCGCCGCTGCTCCCCTGGAGAATGGGGCCTTACTTCTTCATCACCGGGAGGGTTCTGCTGAGGCTCTCTCTCGACCTCCACCTCCCGTTCGGCCGCCTCGCCCCGAGCCACCCCCTCGGCTTCGGGGTCGGCGGGCAGAGCAGGCCTCAGACCAGCTGCGGCCAAGTTGGCCTCGGTAGCCAACCTCTCAATTCGCCTGTCCATGATTCCCTGGGCCTGGATGTTTTCCAGCCTTCGAATAAAGGTGGTCGACAGGGGCCCCTTTGATGCCCGGTTCTCTATAAAGGAAAAAAGACAAAAGTTAATTACAAAAAGAGACCGTGAAAAGCAAAAGCAGACAAAGGAAAAAAAGATAAGACTTATCAGAATCGAAAAACAAAATTTGATGGGGGATGAAGAACGGTCTCCCTTTCTCCATCTCCCACGCGAGCTGCCACTCGCCGCTCACCGAGCCATTTATCCTTCCACTCCTTCGAGAGAAGAAGGGAGACCTTCCACTGCAGACCGTCGGATACCCCGATCGGTCAGCATACATAATACCACCCGGACGGCTGGCCCGAGATGATGGAGTCGCCGCCATACAAAGAGCTCGTTCATCTCCTTAAATTTGGGGCGAGGATATTTTTCAGGTGAAACATCACCAGGAGGCCGATGATCTCGCCCAAGAGATAGGGTGCACACCGGGTGGGATGCATGCCCCACTTGCAAAACCACCGCGTAAGGAAAGACGGCAGTGGAAATCTCAAACCGTATAGAAGGCTGGCGGCAAATACAGCTATGCAACCCTCTGGTGGGTATTGGGGAACTTCCGTGCTGTCCGGTACCCAAAAATAGATACCACTTGGAATATGGTACCTACGCCGGAACTCATCCACCTCCTGAATCATCAACATGCTCGGGATATCGTTTATGTCACTCGGCGTCCACCGAGGCTCGACACGAAGACGAGGGCCTCCTTCTTGCCGGCCGTCGCCATTACGGTGGCCTATGGGACCTAGTGGCCTCTCCGGCCTCGAATCACCGGATGGTTCATCTACTCGCTCCACGTTATCATGCTCCGGCTCCGATGGGTTCATATTTTCTTCTTCGGGCTGGTACTGTCTAAAATCAACACTTGGCGATTCTTCGACGGAGCTCTCTTGTACGATCCCGGTGATATACCGTTCCTTCTAAGCAGTCCTTTGGCGTCGGGTCAAAGATAGTATCGTCCGCTCCAAAGACGTTCCACCTCGTGAAGAATCCGGAGAAGATATCCGAATAATGCTCGGCCGCGAGACGGAGATCGCCGTCTTTGGTGAGAAATAAACGAAGGTTCAGAGGGAGGATCTTCAATTTCAACCTCTACACTATAACTACGACTCTACTATCCTCAAAAGAAGACATTTATAGGTAAAGGAGAATATTTCGAAAAAATACCTAAGTTCAAGTCTCGAACTTGGGAAGCCGACCGAAATTTTGCTCGGTTTTAGTTACTTTAGCTCAAAGGTTAATGGTTGCGAAAGTGAATAATGGAGGAAACAAAGGTATTTATAGATGGGGTTCCTCGATAAATGAAACGTTTATTGAAAAGACGCACCTTTTAAAAACTCAAAAGCCGTCAAACATGTCGAAAAACGTCGCGTCCCCACGCCGCACGACAGAAGCGGCGACCTTTTCGGTTCTGCGCAAGATTGGTCCAACCACAAGATGCCACGTGTGCGTCATTATGGCAACCCATTAATGCGCCGCCAGGCATTAATCACTACGCGGCAGATACCAGGAAAGAACAAAAGCTCGAGAAATCCGTTTCCCATTAAATGTTCATCATTAGCATTGAAGTTTAACTCCGACTTGAAATTCTTCTCTCGGAGTCAAACTTGGGGCCTTTGATGACACCGAGCCGAGCCGGGGAGGAAATTAATCCACATCACCAGCCCAACACACATCCTAGTAGGCGATCTGCGGGTGACGTCAGCAATGGTGCTCGGCGACACGTCATGGATTAGGCTCGCCCATTACCGAGCCTAACCGCAGCACGGCCGCCGAGCCCCGAGCCCCGAGCCCAAATTTCGATGAGAAACGCATGCGCGACAAACTCATAAAAATAATCACATGTCCATGCTTAACACTTTATTGGTATCAGAGACTGCCACATGTCAGAGAATTATAAAGAGAAGCCGACAAGTGGCAAGTTTTGACTGACAGACGCAGTTAGAGAGGGACATGTGTCTTTCTTTAGTTATTTTATTAATTAATGAATAGTTAGTGCAAAGATGACTATTGTAAACCCACTAACTCAAGGGGTATAAAAAAGGCTGATAGAGAAAGATTGAAGCTGGAGAAAAAAAGAAAAAAAAGGCAACTGTAAGAAAGACCGACCCCAATAATCCGGCTCGGCATTATGCAAAAAAGGCAGAATTAGCCAGAAATAAACACACGTTACGCACGTTTACATTTCTACGTGTCAAACCTTTTACATATTTTTGCTTGTTGACCAAAACGTACGTCAACAAGACTGATTTAGAAACACTCAAACTGGAAACAATTGTCAGTTATAAGTCAAAACTCAAAAGATTAAAATGATAATGCCGGTCGTGTTTTAAACATAGGGTTATTTTCAGTTTTAGTACCTCAATTATACCTAGTTTTCAGTTTTGATCCCAAGGTTTCAGTTTAATCAGTTTTAGTACGTTTTGAGTTTTAATCAATTCGGATACCTGCCGTTAAATAACTGTTAAAACTGACCGGTTGACTGGTTGTAGAAGGTTTTCCAAACTTTCAAATATATATTATTTTTGGTACCCTATGTTTACTGATTTATCAAAATTGGTCCCTAGATATTTCAATTTTTATGCAAAGGACCTGATCTCTTCAGTACTCTAACTCTTTTACTTTGGGCCACGAAAAATGGTATCAGAGCCTAGGTTTATTAAGAACTTTAAGTTAAATTTATTATATTTATGTAATTAACAATTGGTGAGGAGAAATTACTCCGAGATTATGGATCCGGACCGATGTCCGAGATGTACCCCTTACAGGACATATCGTCAAATATTGACGATGTATGCACAAGAACACCTTGACCAGGTTTCATATTGGGAATACCAACATGAAGAAAAGGAGCGGCAGAGCCAACGGAAAACCTTAAGGCAATGCAAAATGCGAGCGAGAATATTATAGCGATTCGATGCTTAACCGCACTTATATGTTCACTTGATGAACCTTCAAGAAACGGTTCATGAAAATTCCCATCGAACAATGATTCGATGGAGTACCGAAGTGGAACGAGATACTTCAGACAAATCTAAGATCTCCGAAGATCTTAGAGAAATCGTAAGAGGCGGTGCGAATTATGGCAACCGCCATATTCATCTACCAAGATACAAGTTCATCGATCCAACAGATGGAAACGATGGTGAAATATCGAGGAGGAAACTCTTGAACTCCTTCATGATATTCAAACGAGTCAAGAACCTGGAGGATGCGGACCAAGTTCATCGGAGGAAGAAAACGTATTGATTTTGGGGACGAGACCTATTTACACCAAAAGGGGAAACCAACCAAGTCATACGAAAAATGACGGATGAGGAAAAGCTCATTGCTCTAATCAAAGGAAAATCCATCAAAAATTAAAAAAAGATGGATATTGAAAAGATGAATCTTAAAGATCTACATGACCTGGCGAGAATCCTTTCGGGATTAGGTATTGTAGATTTAAAGATGAACGCGGTGAGAATCACTTTGGTTACCTATGACCCACAAGGTAGACCAATTCCTCCACCACCGCCACCATTAATCCTAACGTCGAAGAAAGTACGGGTTCACATCATGGAGCTCGGGACGAGAGGATGCCACATTTGGGATCTCACGACCGGGAGTGATCCACTTTCGTGGACAGGAGGTCGAAACCCTCTTGCGGGAACTGCATAACCTACCGGAAGGCCGAATGTTTATCGACGCCTTATGGAAGATCGCACCTCGACCCAATACATCCGTATGGGTTGATGTTAAAACTGGACATCCTGCATTTTAAAAAGCAGAAGTTCTCATTGATGAATGGGCTTCACTATGAGAATTTCAAAATAGAACCTCGATCTTACAAAGGATTCATTCATTTTACTCCTTGAAATGAGTCTTGAAGGATCGGTGAAGATTGCCTGGGATATGACCGATGCTAGTACGAAAAGTTCGGTCACATTAGGAGAATCACTTAAAGGAATTGTCGATGGTATGGCAAAACTATTCAAAATCCAATTCATCGGCACGGGTTATTTCGAGGGATTAGAGGATGAAAAAAGAAAGAAATATAAACAAGCCCTCTATAGCCTTGAAAGTTCTTGGATATTTGTCATATTGACGAATATATCAAGTTGTTCACCGAATATAGGTGGAAATCCAATATTGAGGAAAAAGAAGCTGCACAGCTATTCTTTGCCAAAATTTCGAGTCCCTGGAGAGAAATGCTTATCAGGGAATACAAGGGTGGAGCTGAAGTAGAAATTGTGGCTAGAAAAATGTCTTTCCTAAAGGCCAAGTTATCGAATGGTGTTACCAAGCACTCTACACAAGAATTACAAAAGATTAAGAGGAATTTACAAAGCAGTTCTCTATGTTGCATAGATAATGATATCCCAACGGTGGTGGGAGGTCAACCAAGGCGGCACAAAAGGAAGAAGGAGCGAAGCCATCCATACCGCCGAGGAAGCAAAGAAAAAAGCGGTCTTCATGGAGACCTAGAAGGTTCTCGTCAAAACAAAAAGCCCGGTTATAAATCGGGACAAAGACCAAAGACCAAGGGGAGTAGAGCCTCATCATTAGGTTCTAATCAAGCAAGTACCCAGAAATCCAGGAGAAGAACTTTCGGGCGTGCTCACACTAGAGCTAATGAAAGTTTCAAAGATCGTAATTGCTTTGGACATGCGAGCAAGAGGGCATATCTCAACGGATTGCCCGGATAATCAAAAAAGGAGTCGACAGTTCGAGGCCACACGTAAATCGAAGAAGCTGTCTATTATCGGGATTTAATACAGCGTATCATTTCGAGGATATTCCCTCGGATGAAAGCATCTATGAAGAAGAGATCTATTTCGATGATGGAAGTGACTCGGCTCGAGTAATCAGTGAAGAAGAAATTCTTCAAACAGACGATCGAGGAGGATATGTCGGGATTCCTCTATCACACGGTTTCTCATAAAACTCTTATGAGAATCATGAAGGAAGATCCAAAGCTTCAAGTCTATGATGGATTTACAATTGGAGCTATGGAAAAAGCATTGGATAAAATTGGGTTTCATAGTAAAACACCAAATTATCCACAGGGGTAACAACTTAGGAGAATTTGCTATTCGATGGAGTTTACCAAGAATCGATCGAGATGCGCTTGGTCCCTATTATAGAAATACAAGAGATCAAAAGCAAAGTTAAAATAGAAGTTGCAAATACACTCTCATGGATTCATATCGGAGCCATAAGAGTAATTATTAAAGCAACATTCAAAGAAAGAATAGATTCGCCTCTCAATCTTGCTATCTTTGACAAGCGAATCTTGCATCTCAAGGATTCATGCCTTGGAACGATTCTGAGAAATTTGTATGCAGGGAAATTGGCATTTAATGTCTATCCTAGAATTGCATACAATGTGGGAGATCGAAATTTCAATAGAGTCCTAACTCTTCATCAAGATTTCAAAAGAGTCGAATTGATGAAAGAAGGGAACAGACCTTACTCGATCACATACAAGATATCCTATGCTCTCTCGAATACACATCATTCAGAAGTATTCTTGAGAAAGGAATTTATTGAAGTCCCAAGAATCTTCGAGGACTTTGTCGGGGTGGTTTTACCGTAAATTATTGAGTCTCCAACTATCAAGGAGATCGATATGAAAATACAAGATCAACCGAGTTTTCAACAAAAGTCGAAGTCTCGAGTTGAGCCCGGAAGGATGTCTTTCCAACAGACGAGAATGACGAGTAGCGGCCGCTGGGAAGAAAAGAGACCAGAAATGCGATTGGCGCATTCCGGATGTTTTCAAAACAATAGAGAGCCGAAATGTCTGAAGGATGGCGAGAAGTTGAAGTAATATTCGACATCACTCAAAAGGATAATATTTTTCCTTGTGATGTTCTATATTATCTCCAACAACCAATAGTTGGAAGGTATCAAAAAGAAGCCTGAAGATAGGAGAAATTGAGCTTACTATCACGGGAGTTGCGGGAAAGATCCCGAACAATTAATACCGGAATTGAATTTCTTGAGGAGCATAAACCTTGGGAAAGATTACAAGACGGAATGGAGTTCACAGTGGCTAATAAAAGATACGAGAATCGAGATGACCACTAGTCCATTCTCCATATACATTTCTATTGGAATGTTATATGTCGAATACAAGGCCGAGTATTTCGCCGCCTATATTGATTCAAAAAAAGTGCGGAATATGTACTTTGCAAAGCGGATGTTTTTCCTAAAGAAATTGGAGAAGATTTACCAACTATTGCAGGAAGAGATTTCTCTAAAAGGATTCTTATCCTTGGGGAATTAAACAAGCGAGAAATAATGATCGGAGGAGCGGGCGTACCCATGGTACAAAGTAAAGACGCCACCAATCTATTTCCATGATACAAAGTGCGAGATATTTTGTTGGGAAACAATTTCCTACAAACATTCAAGTGGTTCACACAAGAGAACGAGACGAGAAGACTTATTTTCACAACCTTATGTGATCATAAGATTATTGTCCGAGATCATGGGAAGCATTTTTGAGAAAAATGCCCATTAATTTTCGCAGCAAGCGTGGTGATGAAGCCAAACTTCGCAATCCAAAAATGGCGGATCGAAGGAAATTTGGTGAAGCTTTATTATCCTATAGACAATTTGGTTCCATCCAGAAGGATCATAAGATATGGGATAATAACTTGTATTCATTCAGTACAAGGAGAAGAACAAGTCACTCCGAAGCCATTGCGAATTATGGATGAGTCTAATGGAGAATCCACAGAGTGATGTAACCATAGAGGAACAAATATCACTCGAGGATATCAAGAAGAAGATCCAAAGGAATTACAATGAAGATCCTTTGGCTTGGTGGGATAAGAACGAGCTTAAAGTTTCCTTAAAGGTTAAACCTGGAAAGGAGTACGAGTTCGTAAGATTCAAACCAATCCTTATGAACCGGGGAAGATCGTGAGCATATGCAAAAGATACTTAAGGAACATCTTGACCTTAAGTTAATTTCACCGGGAGTTTCTCCATAAAGCGACCCAGGATTCTTAGTCGAAACCATGGAGAAATCAAAAGAGGAAAGCCAAGACTTGTTATTAATTACAAAGAGATTAATAACATTTTGGGATTCGACGGATACTATATCCCAAGTAGAGAACATCCAGTTAATGTATCAAAGGTGCCAAGATATTCTCAAAGTACGATTGCAAGTCCGGATTCTACTGCATTAAGATGGAGGAAGAAAGTAAGAAGTTTCTGACTTTCTCTACACCACGGGGACACTATATTTGGAACGTGATGCCTATGGGATTGGCTAACGTACCCCGGATATATCAAAGAAAGATGGATAATCTTTTCAAAGATTATTTCAGTTTCATGTTCGTGTATATCGACGACATTCTAATCGCATCAAAGAACATGAAGGAACATCTCCAATATTTGGAAATATTTTCAGATGTTTGTCACAAAGAAGGATTAGTGCTTTCGGAAAAGAAGGCGTAATCGCAACAAGACATTGAATTCCTCGGAATTGAAATCGATGAATCTGGAATTATTCTGAGTAATCATATTGTGGAAAAGATACGAGGATTTCGGATACACTAAAAAGACAAGAAGCGACTTGAGTTTTCTTGGAGTTGTTAATTTTCTTTGGAATGTTCATTAACAACCTGGCATATTATAGGAAGGTGTTTAGCCCATTGCTTAAAAAAAAGATGCAAAAGATTCAAATGGGAAGATGAACATCAAGTAGGAATTAAGCAACTTAAAGAAGTTTGTAAAAAGCTTCCAAAGCTTGCGATTCCCCAAGACGAGGATGAACGGTTCTGCATACGGATGCCGTGATGATTGGTGGGCGGCAGGTTCTTACGAAAGTCACACCAAACGAGGAAGTGCCATGCAGATATCTTTGAGTGGTTTATTCACCCCTAGTGAAGCAACTCGGTGGCATATTAACGAGAAAGAATTCTTTGCAGTCAGAAAGGCTTTTAAAAAATGGCCTCTATTTTTACTGGCTAAAAAGTTTACTTTAAAAATTGATAATTCAAGTGTCAAGGCTTTTCTGAAAAACAAAATTGAATCAAAACCAGAAAAGGCTCGATTACTTAGATGGCAAGCTGAATGTCAATATTATGATTATGATATTGTCATTATAAAATCTCATGAAAATATTCTTGCAGATTTCTTGACACGAGATGGAAGGACGCGTTGCTGACGAGGTCCTTAAACGAGTAAGACATCTCAGGGAAAACCTGGAGAGTCTAGAACGAGATTTTGGGACGTTATGTCTCAATGCAGAAGTTGCTGGACGACTTCAACAGGCTGACCAGAAATCTGTTTCTAGTCAAATACGAGCATGCCAGTTCGCTCAAGGACAATTGTTCTTAGCGGCGCAAGGGCCTCTCTTCCAGCAAAGATCTTCTACGGTGCAAAAAGGGGCTGAGAGAGTACGGGGCTCTAACCCCGGAGGTTATGGATTCAAGTACCATAATCACAAGTGTTGCAGGTGATGCATCCCCGATGGTGTACAAATCGTAACGAATGTTGAAGCTCCGGTGTCACAACCCGAGTCTTCAAGTCAACCGGAACCTCGGGGTAAAAGAGGGAGAGTTGAATCTTAGGCCACAGACAGGCAAATCTAAGGTTCAAATCGACGAGATTAAGATTTCTCCTATGCAGATATATCGAGGCAATGGGAGAAACTAGTTACAAGACAAGGTATTAACCCAGGAGAAAACAATGGTTGATATCTCGGCAAGTATCCCGAGTTTGGATGAAACCAGAAGTCATCCAAATGAAGTACAAGAATGGTATACTTTTGGAGCTTTAGCTTCAATCTATACCGTGTCACCAGGATTCCCAGTAAATCTCAAAATTACCGAAATGGATTGGGGAAGCGGTTTACGAGACTGGGCCAATAATCCACACTTAGCCGAGAGGAGATATTTTGGAATTGTATTTTATCGTGCAACTCCGAACAGCGAAGAAAGGCTTTAATGAAGCTTTTCATTTCATCAAGCTAAGAAGACCAGATGGGAATGCTTTAAAATATATTAAGGCAGCTTCATTAGGGAAGAAGGACCGAGTGTTAGTAGGAGCATTTTCTGAAGACGAAGCTTCTACCAGACGAGCATGGGGTCTTTGGGTTTGTCTAACTGAAATGGACAAAGTCAAATATCCATTCAAGTTCTTCCAGAATTCGGCGAATGGATCTTTCCTTTTGAATTCGATGACTGGATCAACCACAGGGTTTGCAGAAGAACTCTTCGAGACCAAAAGAAGAATTCTCTGGGAAAACAAGATTCCGGCAAGCAAAGAAACTTACCGGAAATTCTGTAACATGGCGCATGTTGGCCGTTGGATCGACCGGATCTATCAAGCATGCCCCGAACAAAAGGAACCCGAGTTTGGGAAAGGATTCCGACCCAAACCCGACCGACAAGATCATGCAGCTGGAAAGGATAAGGGCCCAGCTCACAAGACGCGTTATCCTCGGGGACCACGTAAACCAAATTTTTAAAAGATTCCCCGACAAACATCACATGGGCTGAGTCACGCGGGAGAAAAAGAAAACCAGCTGGCGAGGCAATAATGTGGGATATGACGTAAGCAGTGACGTCATATATATCAGCAAGATTTGAAGTCCGCCTTTGAAGTCCGGACTTACCTCTATAAAATGCAGGATTTGAAGGAAGCTGAGGACATCGAACATTTCCCTTAGTTTTCTTACAATAAAATCTGAGTGAAAATTTGTAATAAGTTTGAGTGTTTAGTTTTTAAATTTATGTATTTTCGAGTGCAAGCCTCAATAATGAGAGGCTAAACAAGTTTTCTCCTCCCAAAAGGAGATTACTAATGTAATAAATTTTTCTTTAAGTTCTTAATAAAATAAAGGCTTTTGTTCAACATGTGTTCATAGTGTTCTATTGATCTATCCCTTTGAAGAAATACTTTTACGCCTGGAGTAGGAAACGAACCAAGGCTGTGCTGAGCCTTTGAAGGGGTCGGATAACTTGCAGATCATCTTCCCTGAGGGTGAGGTTGAACAGTGAGGAGCTGTTTGTCAAACGATCTGGGGGCAGTAATTTTCCGATAGGTGGCGTTGCGAACCACTTAACCCGGTGGTGTTTCGGTCAAAAGAGGTATGAATTTTGAGGGATCTATTAATTTTACGGAAGCATGTTGGGCCTGATATGGTCGTAATGGACTATTTTCATTATTGTAGTGTAAGTAAAGTATGGGTGTTTTGGAAGAGATTATTCATAAAACATTAGGTATCGAAATTGAAAGGTTGTTCTAAGAAGGAAACCCGCTATAACAAAGTTAAATGTTAGAGTTAACGGAGAGTTAACGGAAAGGTACCAAATATGATTAATTTTGTGAACATTAGGTACTAATCTTGATTAGGTTGAAAACAGGGGTATCAAAAGTGAAATTAGGCTATAGATTGGGTATGAAAAATGAAATTATCCCTTTAAACATATAATGTTTTCCTTGTGTTTCATATGAACTTATGCATTAAATTTTTTAAAGGTCTTGTAGGTCCCAAGGGGTGTGAGAGTAAGGTTTAGAAGGGGGGTTGAATAAATCTTACCAACTTTTCGATTTAGTTCTTTTAAAATAGTTCAGAGTTAATACTTCACAGCTAAGTCCTTGATGGATGACTAAGTTAGTTAACCAAACAGAGTTAGCCACTCAACAGACTGATTGAGCCGTTGATAGAATAACTCAACCGCTTAGTCTAAGGCTTAACTCAACTGTGATATGTTTTATTGGAAGACTTAACACCCTTGAATTTGGTTTAAGTTTGTTTTGACACTTGGTTTTAACACTTTGTTAAATATCAATTGGATAGCAAATTTATCAGCAGATATAAAATAATATGCAGAATTGAAGTGCTGAAATGTAAATGACACAATAAATTTTATAGAGGTTCGAAGATGGGGTAATTCTTCTAATCCTCTCTTCTCCAACTCCCGGAGGAATCCACTAAGTATTGATCAGTACAAAGTGGTTATCACCCGGATGCAAGTCTTGGTCACACGGTGACTTGATCCTTTGGGACTCACCGAGATGCCTTGGTCACGGTGGCTTCTCGTCCGACTCCTTCTTCTTCACGGGCACCGCTTTGCTACTACTGACTCACTTGCTCAAGCTTCTTGGATTTGATCACGAAGCCCTCCAATAACTTGAGATTGGTTCGACCTTGAACCTTTCTACAATCCTCTGTGGAATGTAGACCCCTTTGATCCTTCAAATATTTCCTCTTCAACTGATTGAGGTCGTCTTCCCTTCACAGGTAGGTATTGGATTGATTTCCTTCGAAGTTTTTGGTCTGAGGATTAAGCTTGAATGATTTGAGAATATTTTGTAGGTTATAGCTCAATTGATAGCTTGAATGTTCGTAGTCAAGGTAACCTCTGTATTTTTCAAATTGATTCCTCAGCCTTTTATAGTGTTCTTTTGAAAATCTGCCCGTTGAAGAGGTAGGCTAGTTGTCAAAAGACACTTGTGGTCGTTGGCTTGTCTTGTTGCAGTCCTTGAAATTGACATTTCCTCGTATTGAATGAACCTTCACCTTTCGAGTTCGACACAGTGCGGTGCTTCCCATTGGTTTATTCCTTTTGCTCACTGGACCGAGCACTTTAAGAAAGGCAAGATATGGAAGTATTACTTGTTTAAGTAACTTTCTTGACTTCGTGCAACGGATCCTTTTCGCTTGTCTTGACTTGATTGCAGTTCTTTAACTTCCCAGATGACTTGAGTCGCCTTCCAATCATTGGATGACTCATCGTCACTTCAACTTGAGACTTGGCTATCTTGGGTTGACTTGATCGACACTTCTCACACTGCATATCATATCCGATACTTCTCGGTCGAGTTCTTGTCTTCTCTTCCTTGCCATACTCACCGCCTCACGGTGAGTCTTCATTCTAGTTCCCGATTGTCTTCTTGCATATTTAGGCATAGCCGACTTAACTCACTCGAGCAAATTTTATCTATTACAATGCAAATTACAAAGAAAATAGGGTGCCAACTTTATAGTCTAAGTTTTACATGGCATTCATCAAAATCTAAAAATAAGTTTCCCAACAATTTCCCCCTTTTTGATGATGCCAAAACTTAAAGCATACATACAAAATGTAAATGTCAAAGATACATACGAGATAGTGCAAGAATGAGGAGAATGTATGCGTAGAATCAATCTGTTTATTGATCATAACATTCTTGTCCTTTACATTTGTTTACAAAGTGTATCGAGCAACCATCTATGTCTACGCAAAAAATAGAGAAATTACTGATTTCTTATTCAATGTACGAAGACTTGCATACTTATGTATTTACAAAAGTAAATTACATGAAGGGGTGGACATAAACACTTCATCTCCTTCGCTGCCTCCTTCTTTCCTCATCTCCTCTTCTCCGACCTTTTTCTCTTCTTCTCTTCTTCACCGCTTTCTTTTTCTCATATGCTTTTCCTCGGCACTTCATCTCTTCTTTTTTTCTTTCTTGTCTTTATTCCCACAAATTTGAGTTTGTCTTTTATTCTCTTTCTCGATTCTCTTAACATACTCAGATTGTTCTTGGCCACTTGCGGGTTGGCTACTTCATCAAACCCCCCAATAGATCCCTCATTTCTTCCCTGGATCTATGTATTCTCTATTTTTGGGTAGAGGTCTAGGTCCGAAACCTCTTCCTCCACTACTTCTTCCTCTTCCCTCCGGGTGTGTATTCATCGGGGCCTTCTTCTTCCGGTGAGTGACGAAAGTGAGTGATCGCAGAGCGACCGCGCAGTCCGTCGTCGTGCACTGTCCTTCTTCACATAGCTTGAGGCCTTTTTCCCAATACAAGTCCCAGGCTTGGGCCATGGTCATGTTCACGAAGTATCCCTCGGATGCGGCGTCTTGAATTCATCAAGTGTCTTAGCTCGGTTCCAATGTCGAAATGGCATCGGTGTCTCTTCCGGAATGCCTCCATATTGTTTCAAGATATCCATCACTCGGGCATCCATCTTTCCTTCCACCTCCTTCATCCCCTCGCTTCTACTAATTTTCACTTTTCACCCATGGGTGCTATGGAGTGTTAGAGCGGCAGAGTCATCGGGAGTTTGTCGATGATATCAGTGATGACAAATCCTTGTTGAGGGGTTTTAGCAATCATCAATGTCAGATCTTTCGAACCTTCCCCCTCAATAGATTTTCCCTTCTTTTCTCTTTTCTGTTCTTCAGCTGTCTTCTCCTTCACAGTTGTGTCCTTTTTCTCATCTTCAGATCCTTTTAACGCCTTTAGGTATTCCTCTTCCCCCTTTTTGGCATCATCAAAGGAGAGAGGAACCCCGAAACATGCCAAGAATCATGAAGTCCAAGCGATCGATAGCCGAGTTATGTTTTGAATCAATGCATGAGTATGTTTGCGCATGAATTCGGAGCGAGTGGCTTTCGATTCAGCGCCGCCACCGATTGGCCGAGAGGAGGTGAATTTCTTCTCTATGTTCTCCTCCACACGCAGAAGCTCTTTGCGATGAAATTCACGCAGTTAGATTCCATTTATGTGGTATGGGAGGTATGCATTTTGTCAATATTTTCCGCATCCTCCTTTTCATGTCAACATTATCGCTCCAGACTAGCATTTTATTGAACAATGTTCTGAAGTAGCGAACTTGCTCCACGCGCATTGTCATTGTTGTTGCCACCATTCCCAGATCGACAATTATTCCTCACAGATCGGCAGTAAGATTGGCATCTCGGTTATCCAGTCTCATGTCTAGTGAGGCCTGATGCCTTTCCATCTTCTCTATCTCCGCAAATATAGCCTTGAAAACTTCTCGAACCTCAGCTGTCACCTCTGTCTCAGCTGGCGGCCAAGCAGCGTTAAAGTCAAAATCTGCTGGGACGATGGTGTCTGTTGGAATGACGGGATCAGGTTTATGGAAACATTGTCGATCTGTAGCTGATTCTTCAAGAAGATCAGGTAGCTCCAGAGAGAAAGGGAACGATTCTTCGAATGGATCATCATGGACAATGGGAATATGTTCAATGGTAACTTGTGCTCGTGATGTGCCCGATTCGTCGATTCTCGCTGCAGCCTTGGGGAGCTGCTTGTAGCTGATTGGATGTTTCAGGTGGTCTGTTGGAGTATTGACCCACTGGCCGAGCCTCATTTGTCTCAACAACTTCGGTCTCAGCTGATTTTTCCATTTGAGTTGACTGGTCCTCGGCCGTATCAGTGGCGTCATCGGAAGATGATGAGATTTGTAGAGGTAGCTCATCATCGAAATTGAAGGTTTGGCGAGAAGCCTTAAGATCGGACTTACTCGTTCTTGGGAGAACATCCTCGGTGAGTCGTTTGGATTTGCGGTGGGGGATGACTCACTTCATCTTCACCGGATCCCGTAAATGTTACATCCGGATTGTCTTGGGAATCGTGAAAAGCACTTATCTCCTTCTCAGATGCATCAATGATAGTAGGAGGGATGTTCTGTGCTTCTGTCTCTTTACCTCGGGAAGTCTCAACCTCCCGTTGTCTTTCACTACCTCCTACAATCTCAAGCAGCGAGGCCTTGGACAATCCCTTCGGCTGCACTCAACGTCTTAGGGTCTTGAGGTGGCATCCACCGGAGTTTCAACTCCATGGATTGCACTTTCATCGCCCAGTGTTAACTCCCGGGGGCGATCCCTCATGTGCCTATCCGCTTGGCGGCATCATTGGCCTTCAAAGCGGTTGGCACTTGGTGAGACAGTCTCAAGCCATCGAGCCTTCTTCGATGACAACTTATTGTGTATCTGTTTGTGTTTCGTTTCCACTTCGCCTCCGAGATTCATTGTGGAGTCATTGCAAAGATTCTCCGACCTAGCTGCAGGTGGAGAGAGTTTCCCCCTCAACCGGTACACCAGCTGAGTGACTTGGATTGGGGTCACTCGTCTCCAGATTCCAGGCTGTTCCCTTTGAGTATTCAGCCGTTGGGGCAGGTGGTAAGACACCTTCATTAGGGGTTGGCTCGTCGGGGTCCCCAAGTTCCCGTTTCATCGCCATTTCCTTAATGCCTTCATCGGAGTGAGCGGGGAAGTGGTGCAGCAACAACGGTTGCAATTTGCCGCACCACTCCCATAGGATCAATCTCCGGCGTGATTTGGAAGATTCCCCGGTCCTTCCATTAACCGTTGCTCATGTAGACCCTTTGGATTCCCGCATGGCTTGCTGCATTTCCAATTCTTTTGTAGTAGCAAAGAAGGGGTCGATCCTCATCACTCTCTCGAGAGGATGTCAAGATGAGGATGTGTATGATCGGTGGTTCCGAGTAGGGGACAAATCTTGGCCTTCTCACGAGCGAGCCTTCCTCTCGCGATCCGCTTCTCCTTGTCTTTGAAGATCCGCAAGATATTCGTGCGATTTCTTCATCGAGTGCTTGACCACAATGGTCAATCCGAGAAAATTCAACAGCTTCTTCTTCTTCTTCTTCAATAAACTCCGGTCTTTGGAATCGTTTCCTGGATCGACTCGCCTTCCACTTCCTCCATTCTCGCGATTTTGGATGTCCGGATATGGTGGGGATAGGATCATCACATCATCATCTTCTTTGTCATCATCTCCCGTTGTTCTTCATTTCGGGAATAGAAGGCAACATACACTTTCGCTCAACTCCTTCAGAAAGATCGTGACAGTGGAGATATAGTCCTCGCTGCCAGGAGAGTCTCATTTGTCTCGGCCGCTCCTTGTTCTTCATTGCCCCTGTCCATACCGGTCTTCGACTTGCCTCTCGCGATCGGCTTCCAGATTTGATTCATCAATAATCTCTCGGAGACTCTACTTCTCCAAATTGTTTCGCTGATCTGTTCGGTGAAAGCGGCAGACTGTTGTTTTCTCAAGCTCGACCGCTTGAAGAGTCTTCTCCTTTTGGTCCTTACGGAGGAATTTCTGGTTCGGATGCGCTTCCTCCGAGTCCTGGGGGGGGGCCGGTGCTATTGTCTTTTTCGAGGAGCCGCCTTCTCGGCTTATCGATCCTCCTTTTCTTAATAATCGGGAGAAGGCATTTAGGATTTCTTCTCCACTACGGCCGCAGGGGCGGGTGACTAGGCCGGGGGTAGGTGCGGATTTTTTTTTCTTTTTGCGCAGGGGGCGTAGCTTCTTCTTGCAAATTTGTAGGGGCAACCTTCTTACGGGGTGGAGGAGGAGACATCTGTTTCTTCAGGGCCAGTGATTCTCCTCACCAGACGCTCTCTTGGCGACGCTCTCTTCTCGTGCTCAGGAAAGGTTCGATCGGAACATTTTCTTGTTTACATGGAATGCCTTTCCATGTCGAAGAGGGACTCCATTCACTTCCATCATCCGGCCAATCACCAGGCCATATCCCAAAGATCCTCCAAACGAACCATCCTCCTTGAAGGATTTATTCGAATATTCCGCGAGTCCGCTGTATACAAACTCAGATCAGTTCACCTTCTTTCTCCTCCATGATCGCACCATCACGATCAACTTGGTTTTGGACGGTGATTAAATCTTCCAAACTTGATATTTATGCATTTGGTAACAATGTCTAACGACTTGTGGTAATCCTCCTTCAAAGCAGGTTCTTATCATTTGTGTAGACAACCTTTGCAAAGACGGGTTTGGCTACTTCCTTCCATGCAAATGATTTACATCGCTTCAGATCTCCGGCACTCCTTTAGCCGGTAGCAAAATGCGCCAAATCCTTGGCGTTGATTTTGACTTCCTTCCCGTGAACAGAGGACTTGATGCCCTCGCCGTGAACTTCGGCGTTCACATAGAATCGCGCGACCTCTTCCACGTAGGTCATCCGAAACTCCATCGTGAGAAAAGGTTTCGATACCCGCATTTTTCCAACTTCTCTGCTATTTTCTTCACAAGGGTTTCGTCGACCCTTGTTTGATTAGACCTTCAAATCCACAGTAGACCCCGTGTGGATTTGCTTTCCCATCTTGACAAAATCATAAGTAGATGTCATTTCTTGAAGATTTACCGAACGAAACTTTGACGGTTTGTAAGGTTTTGAGAGAAAAACTTCTTTCTTTGTTTTTGAGAGAGATGAACAGTTTTGGTAAAGTGAGAGAAAGTCGGATGAAATGGTATATGTATGGGTTATAAAAGGACGTGCGGACGGTTTTTGAAATTTGATCAAGATCAACGGCTCGATTTTGCACGCCGATTAACATTTAATTTCTCATTTAATGCGGAAAGATTTATATCCAATCATAAGCTTGGTATGCTTTTGACTTTTTCACACACGTCATAATTATGCTGACGTCATTCTTAAAAACATTCCCACTTAGTAGAAACGACTGCGTTTTTTGTCACTTTGCTCATAACCGACTCAGCTTGCTTCTTAGCTGATTCAACTCTTCTTCTCTCCATTCACATCGTGACTCAGCTGTCAGCCAACTCATTGCAGCTGACTTTCCGATGCTGGTGATTCACTTAGTCGTTTCAAGAGCTCCGCTCTTTTCCCATCTTTTCATGTTCCATCTCTTTTCTTTGAGTCTTCTGAGTGTCAACTCAGCTCAATTAGCCCTAATTTATGCTTGAGTTCTTCAAATCTTGATTCATATAATGGTTTTGTGAATACATCGCCTAATCGCTTATCGGTTGAGATGTATTCCAAAGTGATGTCCTTCTTTTCAACATGGTCTCTTATGAAATGGTATCGACATCAATGTGCTTTGTTCTTGAGTGTAACATAGGATTTTGAGTGATTGCAATTGCACTTGTGTTATCATACATGATTGGAATTTCCTTTTCTTCAACTTCATAGTCTCTCTGTTCTTTGTCTCATCTATAAGACTTGAGCACAACAAGCGCCCGCAACTATGTATTCCGCTTCATGGATGTGGCTATTGAGTTTTGCTTCTTGTCAACCAGGTAAAATTAACTTATTTCCAAGCATTTGACATGTACCTCAAGTACTTTTTCCTATCAACTCTACATCCAAAGATAGTCGGGATCTCGAATAACCAATTAGCTTGAATCCACCTTCCTTTGGATGCCATAAGCCAACTTCTTGGCTTCCTTTAAATATCTCAATATTCTCTTGGCCGCAATCATGTGGCTTTCTTTAGGAGCAGATTGAAATCTTGCACATACACCTACAAAGAAAGGTGATGTCCGCAAAAATTCCTATAAGATAGATCAATGATCCAATGAGTGCTCAGTATCTTGTTTGATCCACAGCTTGCCATCCGCATCCATATCCATTTTGATCGATGTATTCATTGGTATTTTCACGTAAGACTTCTCTTCCATACCAAATTTCTTCATTAATTCTCCGGTGTACTTTGTCGACTTATGAAGGTTCCATCCTTCACTGCTTTTACTTGAAGTCCTAGGAAGAATGTCGGCTCTCCCATCATGCTCATTTCAAATTTGATTTGCATGAGGTTTGAGAATTTATCACACAGCTCTTTGTTTGTGGAACCAAAAATGATGTCATCCACATATATTTGAACAAGCAGTATACTCTTTCCATCTTGAATTCTCAAGAGTGTTCTATCCACTTTGCCTTTTGTGAATCCGTTCTTTGTTAGAAATTGTGATAATTATCATACCATGCTCTTGGTTCCTGTTTCAATCCATATAGAGCTTTCTTGAGCTTGTAAACCTTGTCTCCAAGAGTCTTCTGCTCAAATCCTAGAGGTTGTTCAACATAGACTTCTTCTTCCAATAATCCATTCAGGAATGCACTTTTTACATCCATTTGATATACAATGAAATTCTTGTGTGCAGCATAGGCAAGAAACATCCGTTGCTTCTAATCTTGCAACAGGGGCAAAAATTTCATCAAAATATATTCCTTCTTCTTGGCAATACCCTTTGGCTACCAATCTTGCCTTGTTTCTTACCACAGAACCCTCTTCATTCATTTTGTTTCTGAAGACCCATTTTGTACCAATGACATTTTGATGAGTTGGTCTTTGAACTAATTCCCATACCTTGTTCCTTTCAAACTGATTCAACTCTTCTTGCATGGCTTGAATCCAATGTGTGTCATCCAATGCTTGTGACACATCTTTTGGTTCTATTTGAGATATAAAACAAGTGAACATGGCTTCTTGTTGAGCTCTGGATCTGGTTCTTACACCTTCTCCTACATCTCCAATGATTAGGTCTGGTGGATGGTCTCTCAGCCATCTCACATCAGGTTGGAGTAAGTTAGCTGGATTCAGTCGTCTTGCAGTTGTGTTATCTTGAGCAGCTCTCTCATTATCACTTAGCTGCAGATTGTCCACCTGTCTTTGAGATTCAGCTATCTCTTCTTCATCTCGGTTAATTGCTCCAGCTTCAGCTTCAACATAGGGACTCTTCTGCATGCTTGGCTGATTCAACTTGTCAGCTAACTCTTCAATGTCTTCTTCATTTACCTTGGGTTCATCAAATACCACATGGATGGACTCTTCTGTAACCATTGTCCTCTTGTTGAGTACTCTATAGGCTTTACTTTCAGCTGAGTATCCCAAGAAGATACCTTCATCATCTTTAGCATCAAAAGCCTTTAAATTGTCTTTGCCATTATTGTGGATGAAGCATTTGCATCCAAATATTTTAAAATATGCAACATTTGGCTTTCTCCATGTCCAAATCTCATAGGGAGTCTTTGTCAGCTGTCTGTTTATCATGCATCTAATTTGAGTATAGCATCTTTGTGTTTATTGCTTCACCCAAAATCTTTTAGGCAGCCCCCGTCAAATGCCTAACATGGTCCTTGCCGCTTCTTTGAGAGTTATGTTCCTTCTTTTCGCAACTCCATTCTCACGCTGGAGTCCTTGTCGCAGATAGTTCATGAGCAATACCAATTTCAATACAATACTGAGTTATTATTCCATTGACAAACTCAGTTCCTCTATCATATCTAATCTTGATAATGGTTTGACTCTTCTCATTTTGAATTCTCTTCATCAGCTGTGGTAGCTTCTGCAAGGTTTCTTTCTTCTTACACATGAAAATTATCCATGTATATCTTGAGTAATCATCTACTACCACCAAGGTGTATTTCTTTCCGCTTATGCTAGCTAGTTCAACTGGACCAAATAGATCCATATGTAGCAGGTGCAATATTCTTGTTGAAGATGGACATGTCTTTTCTTTGAATGATGATTTGATCTGCTTTCCCATTTGGCATGCATCACATACACTCTTTTTCTTGTATACTGAGTCTGGAAGTCCTTCTACAAGATTACTTCTTGCAAGTTTGTTAATAGTTTTGAAATTCAGGTGACTCAGCTTCTTGTGCCACAACCAACTTGATTCGGCTGTGCTCTTTGCTAGTAGACAAGTGCTTGGTGTTGCAGTTGACCAATCCACCACATACATGTTCTTTTGTCTGCATCCTTGTAGCACTACTTCATTAGATTCAGTGTTCTTGATTTGGCACACTCCCATATTGAATCCAACATTATAGCCCTTGTCACAGAGTTGACTTATGCTTAGTAAGTTGAAATTGAGGCCTTCAACATATGCAACATCTGTAATTTCTAATCCATTTTTCTTGATGGATCCAATGCCTCTTATTTCTCCTGGAGCTTCATTCCCTCCAAATATAACTTTTGCACCTCTAACTTCCTTGAATTTTGATAGATTTTTCTTGTTTCCTGTCATGTGTCTGGAACAGCCACTATCCATGTACCAGGTTCCTTGGCACTCTGTTGTTCCTTGAACCTGCAATCAAGGAAATTAGGTTTTAGGTACCCATACTTGTCTGGGTCCTGAGGGGTTAGTATTGTAAGATGATCCAACCAACCTATAGCCAAATGATTTGACTCTAAGAGGTTGCCATCTATCCGTGCCATAATTATAATTTACTTTGGCAAATTGCTTGGGGGTTTTGGGTTCATACAACTGTTTCTTTTGTCTGTATGCCTGTGTGTGTGTTTTTGCAATTGCCTTCCTTGGGTAGTTGTGATACCTTTGTGTGTAGTGTTAGGGTGCATATGTGTGCTGATGATAGCTCTTTTGCCTTTGGAATGGCCTTTGCTGAGTTCTAGGCCTTTGCCATCTAGGCATGTATTCCATAGATCTTTGCTGATTTTCCACATTGTACCAATCAGCTTGGCTTGGGTAATTTCTACCATTCCCATCATATGTGTTCCTTTTATAGAATTTCTGGGGTTTTTGGTAGCTCTGTTTCTTCTTTCACAGTACTTTTGTTTGGAATTTCTTTGAGGAACTCGGCTGGATTTCTTCTCAGCTGTCCACTTAGCATACTCAACTGGCTGTTTTCATTTTCCGTTATAACCAAGCCAAATTTGGTTGTGATTGTGCTTTGGAATGAATGTGTGTGCACCATTTGGAGTTTTGGATTTTTGAGATGCTTCATTGCTTGAAGATCCTTTTTCCAAAATCACTTTGGGAGCTTGACCTAGCATAGAGGAATTAAATCCTAAGCCTGTCTTATCTCCACATTCTCTTTGGCTCATAATAAGACCATCCAAAGATTTATATGCCTTAGTGAATGAGGCAATCACATTTTTGATGTCATTTTTCCTCTTTTCTATAGCAGCTATCTCTGCTATTAACTTAGCATTTTCAGCCTTTATTTCTTTATTCTCATCAGCTATGTGACTCAGAGTACTCAGCTCCTTAGTCAGCTGTGAGTTTTGGCTTTTGAGTTGGCTGTTCTCCTCATTTAGTAGTGTGTGTGAGGACTTAATGTGCTCAAAGTCTTTCATCATTTTGCCTAATGAATCATAAAGATTAGTGGGTGATGAAGTGTGTGTGTCACAATCACTATCACTAGAATCTAAGTGAGATGAGTTAGAATGTACCTCGTCTTCTTGGTCAGTTCGGTCTTGTTCTTTGGCCATTAAACATATCAAGGCTTCTTCTTCGGAGTCACTTGAGTAGTCAGATTCATTACTCTCCGAGTCTGCTGTGTCTTTTGACTTGGCTGTCTCAGCAGTCTCTGCAGCTAACATTGCCTTTTTCTTTTCTTGTCTTCTTTCTCTGAAGACTTTTCTTTCCTCTTCATTCCTGTATTTGTTCACTACAGGATATGGGCAATCAATGGCATAGTGACCGGGATACTGCATAGTTCCAAAGATAGACTCTCAACTTTTGATCGCTCTTTCCATTCTTGGATTGTCGATTCTTTGGTATTCGATCTTTTGATGCTCGCTCTCTTGGGTGGCCTATCTTTCCTTGACTTGGAGGGAGACGAGTGTCTTCTGGAAGATTCACCTTTGCCTCTTTTGTAGTTCTTGTTGAAGAATTTGTTGAACCTTTTAACCATTAGGGCAATCTCTTCTTGGTCAATGACTTCTTTGACTTCAGCTCTCTTCCCATCCTTGACTATTAGAGCAGCTATTTTGGGCACAACTGTCTCTTCTTGATCTTTTCTTCTCAGCTCAAATTCATAGGTTTGAGATCTGAGAATAACTCATGGTTGGATGTTTTTGATAGATCCACGGAATGTCTCAAGGACATGACTTTCATTTGCCACTCAGTTGGGAGACTCCTTAGAATCTTCATACACATCTCTTTCTGTGTATATTCTTTCCCAAATGCTGACAGTTCATTGGTAATTTCAGTGAATCTAGCATCCAACTGATCCAAGGTTTCTCCTGCAAGCATCTTAAAGTTTTCAAATTTTTGTACAACAACAGATAGCTTATTTTCCTTGATTTGCTCAAAGCCTTCACAAATCAAAGTTAGCTTATCCCAGATTTCTTTTGCAGTCTTGCATGATTTGACTTTGTTGAACATGGATTTGTCCAAAGTTTTGTAAAGAATATCCTTGGCCACGTTGTCCAAGTTGTATCTTTTTCATCATTTGTCCATTCAGCTCTTGGTTTTTCAACCATAGCTGGTCTGGGAGCAACATCCTCTTCTCCTTCAGCTGCAGCAGCCCTCCTTGCAGCTGTGTTCACTTTTAAAATTTGTAGTGGCCCATCTTCTATTACTATCCACATTTCATTGTGTAATGCTGATAGATGAGCCTGCATACGAATTTTCCAATCATCAAATTCCTCAATTGTGAACATAGGGATGCGTGTCAAATTTACTTCCATGATAATAACTTTGCTGAATAAAAGAGTTTTGAAAGATCAAGTGCTAAAGCAAGCTTTGAAAGATTGGAGATCTAGTTCAAGAAAGGTGCGGAAGGCTCAATGAACCAACTGCTCTGATACCACTTGTAGGTCCCAAGGGGTGTGAGAGTAAGGTTTAGAAGGGGGGGTTGAATAAAACTTACCAACTTTTCGATTTAGTTCTTTTAAAATAGTTCCAAGTTAATACTTCACAGCTAAGTCCTTGATGTACAGCTAAGTTAGTTAACCAGCAGAGTTAGCCACTCAACAGACTCGACTGAGCTGTTGATAGAATAACTCAGCTGCTTAGTCTAAGGCTCAACTCAACTGTGATATGTTTTCAGCGGAAGACTTAACACCCTTGAATTTGGTTTAAGTTTGTTTTGACACTTGGTTTTAGCACTTTCTTAAATATCAATTGGATAGCAAATTTATCAGCAGATATAAAATAATATGCAGAATTGAAGTGCTGAAATGTAAATGACACAATAAATTTTATAGAGGTTCGAAGATGGGGTAATTCTTCTAATCCTCTCTTCTCTAGCTCCTAGAGGAATCCACTAAGTATTGATCAGAGTGCAAAGTGGTTATCAGTCCAGATGCAAGTCTTGATCACACAGCTGACTTGATCCATTTGGGACTCAGTATGGAGATGCCTTGGGCACACAGCTGGCTTCTCGTCCGACTCAGCTTCTTCACAGGGCAGCTGCCTTGCTACTACAACTCACTTGCTCAAGCTTCTTGGATTTGATGACGAAGCCCTCCAATAACTTGAGATTGGTTCGACCTTGAACCTTTCTACAATCCTCTGTGGAATGTAGACCCCTTTGATCCTTCAAATATTTCCTCTTCAACTGATTGAGGTCGTCTTTCCTTTACAGGTAGGTGTTGGATTGATTTCCTTCGAAGTTTTTGGTCTGAGGATTAAGCTTGAATGTTCGTAGTCAAGGTAACCTCTGTATTTTTCAAATTGATTCCTCAGCCTTTTATAGTGTTCTTTTGAAAATTTGCCCGTTGAAGAGATAGGCTAGTTTTCAAAACACACTTGTGGTTGTTGGCTTGTCTTGTTGCAGTCCTTGAAATTGACATTTCCTCGTATTGAATGAACCTTCACCTTTTCAGAGTTCTAACACAGGTGCAGTGCTTCCCATTGGTTTATTCCTTTTGCACGCTTCTGGGGCTGAGCACTTTAAGAAAGGCAGTATGGAAGTATTACTTGTTTAAGTAACTTTCTTGACTTCTGTGCAACGGATCCTTTTCAGTTTTCTTGACTTGATCATAGCTTCTTTAACTTCCCAGATGACTTCGAGTCAGCTTCCAATCATTGGATGACTCATCTGTCACTTCAACTTGAGACTTAGCTATCTTGGGTTGACTTGACTGACACTTCTCACAGCTGCATATCAGTTGATACTTCTCCAGTCGAGTTCTTGTCTTCTCTTCCTTGCCATACTCAGCTGCCTCACAGCGGAGTATTCATTCTAGTCTCCAGTTGTATTATTGCATATTTAGGCATAGCTGACTTAACTCAGCTCGAGCAGCTTTATCTATTACAATGCAAATTACAAAGAAAATGGGGTGCCAACTTTCTAGTCTAAGTTTTACATGGCATTCATCAAAATCTAAAAATAAGTTTCCCAACAGGTCTTGATTGTCACTACCGTGGTTTCGATATAATGAATATGTGTATGGATGGACATTATAGTGTTCTGTGAAATTTCAATATGTTGATGCTATATATTTTGCTTGAACTATTATCCTGACATACTTGTGTGGAACATTATGAAAAAGATAGTGCAGGGATTCTTTTGCACTAAACATGTCATTCTTGAGCTATCCCTTTCTTCAGTGGGGGTGTTGGGGACGGTTTTGTTCTAAAAGCTTAGGTCTTTTGCTTGTGTGTTGATCCAAGTACAATGAATATTCTGAATTATGTTTAAATTAAACATGCAAATTAAAAGTATTTTTGTGAACTCAGTACACTTTCATTATTAAAAAGTTTAAAATGAAAACATCAATTTCTACATACTTTTTATTAAACTATACCAATTTCAAACATGAGTTTTCTCCTAATATGGTCTTATTGGAATTCTAAATCTTCGATTCGTAGGTAAAAAAAAGCCAGGTTATTTTGCAGCTTCCACAATCTATTCAGTCTACTCTCTTCAAATTCAACAACAATCGATTTAGTTCTTCCAAGAGACGGTGATCCAGGCATAAAATAATTACCCAGGAGTGCCAAGGATTGTCTCGAATACTATTCGATGTTCGATGGTATAATCAATTGAATTCCCTGTAATAAGTGAATCATCCATATGTACCCAAAATGAAACTATAAATGAGCATAAACAAGGGAATAGGATTGATTCGGCATCAAGTGCCCACAAAAATAATTTAAAATGCACCCCAAACAGAATCGTTTAGGGACATGCTATTAACACAAAAATTACAACATGCAAAACTACACAAAATTTGATGACAATAATATAAACGCCTAGTTCTCATGTAACAATCTGTCCCATGGAAACAAAATACAATAACCCCATACATAATATACCCATAGACTACATCGAAAAATATGCCATTATACAACCAAGAAGCTAAAAACCATGCTTGTAATAAGAAGCAAATGTTAAATGATAATAGCAATTGCAACGGTTCAATCCAGTAACCTAAAAAATAATTAGGAAAAAATGAAAAACCCACATACATGATCAACATAGTTGGTCAAGTCAATGTAAAAGTTGGCATGAACAATGGATTTCTTATTGGCACCCACCGGATAAAGAAAAGCTGGCCATAGTCCTAAAGCTTGGCGGGATTTGAGCCTCCAAATACCAATTGACATCTTTGTTGATCTCCAAAGCCCACCATATATTTCTCTGTTGGACTCCATCTCCGTTGAAATGGAATATTATTCTTTCTCGTAATCACACGATTTCGATGAATTCCTCGATTCTTGGCGTCTTTGATTTTTACGATATTTGTTTTTAATTATGTTCTTTATATATGATGGGCGCCTCTCTGGTTTAATTCTCTCATCCAAAGGCCTCCGTAAATTTACGTTATTTGTGCAATTGAACTTTTGCGTTTCGCACGCCAGATTCATTTTGGCTCTTATTCGATTTCTCGGCTCTTTATTCGTTTGGCCTTTTTCCTCGCACAAGTGCCTTTTTGCTTGCCCCAGAGATGATGTTTGGAGCGAAGGTGACTTCTAGAATGAAGGATATAATAGGTAATTCAGTTTTTTACAGGAACATTCGCGAATTTAGGAGATAGGAGATAATTTCAATTTCGATACCCAATCTATGCCCCATTTTCGCTTTTAGTACCCCTTTTTTCAACTTAATCAAGATTAATACCTTATGTTTCTAAAATTAATCACTTTTGGTACCTTTCGTTAACTCTCGCTAGAACTAACATTTTGACTATTACAAGAGGTTTCATATTTAGATGACCTATTCATTTTCGCACTAATGTTTTATAATAAATCACTTCCAAGATCCAAACTTTACTTAAGCTACAATAATGAAAATAGTCCATTACAACCATATCAGGCCCAACATGCTTCCGTTAAATTAATAAATCCCTTAAAATTCATACCTCTTTTTGACCGCAACAACTCCGGTGAGATGGCTCACAACACCACCAATGGAAAATTATCGCCCCTAGACCGCTTGACAAATGTCGCCGTTCAACCTCACCAAACAGGGAAGATGGTCTACAAGTTATCCGACTTCTTCTAAATCATACAACACAACCTTGGTTCGTTTCCTACTCCGGGCGTATAAGATAATTCTCAAAAAGGATAAATTAATAAAGCATTATGAACACATGTTGAACAAAAGCCGTTATTTATTAAGAACTTAAGGAAAAAATTTATTACATTATTAATCTCTTTTGGGAAAAGGATACTTGTTTAGCCTCTCATATATGAGGCTTGTGTTACATATAAATGTAAAAAAAAAAAAAAAAAAATTAATCACTCAACTATTTTTACAAAAGAAATTTTATTTTTAGAAGACTAAGGGATATTAATCGCGCTTTAGCCTTCCCAAGCTCTTTGTTTATATAGAGGTAAGGATGTCTCTATCTTCTTCTATTATTGCACCCACATGTCTTGAAATAAGTGGGAAGCCTCAAAGATCACATGGTTTGGGTCCTCCTTATTCGGTATCCAAAGTTTGTTGATAAGTGCCTTTATCGGATGACTTTCTTTTTCCGTCCTCTAGTTGTTGGAAGGAATATTATGATGTCGCTTACATCATTTGCTTGAATTATTGACATCTACCAACTCGGATGTCAATCTCTTTCTTGTTATGATCCACCTTTTGTCTTTTGTGTAAGTGGGTATCACATGTTACCACCAAATCTTGGGAATCTACTTTTTTGGTGGTCCCCAAATTATTGGATACTTCGGCAACTTGTGTGATTGTCTTTCTCTGCTCTCGCGATGTCTCTCGGTCAATCTTTTTTAGGAATCCTTTACCAAATTCGCTCTTTTCGATCTTTCGGTCATTCTGGCCAAATATGATTTTTCCAGTGGCCAATATGAGCCATGTTACAGTATTTTCGACGAGTTTCTTTACTCCCCGTCAGCTTGTTTTCCCAAAGAAGACTCATCTTTTTCTCAAATAGGTCTTCTGCAAATCATGTTGTTTTTCCTGTCATGGTGTTTAACAGGAATGATCCATTCACCAAATTCTGATAGAAATTGAATGGACACTTGACTTTGTCCATCTCGATAAGATAGACCCATAAACCCCAAGCTCGCTTGTTGAAATTTGATCTTCAGTAAAAAAGACGTAACCAGGGCAACTTCTCCCAAACTTGCCTCCTTGATTGTTTTGAAAGACGCTCATCCGCCTTCGGCCGAATGTAATGGAAGACTTCATGATTATCTTTACCCACGGGTTCTGGAGCTGCACTAATGAAATACATTTCCAAAGTATCGCCGCGTTTTAGGCTCTTATTGTTGGACCAGCACTCGTATACTGCTTCATGGATCCATTTGGGTGGTAGTTTTATCTCCGGAAAAAGTAGGGGAGGTAGTTTTATCTTCGTCCTTTACCCCGGACATGCTGGGTTGACATGATGACTCGGGATTTGACTCCGGAGTATCATTTTTTCCTTAGGCCAACATTTCTGCTAGCTTAGGACCTATGCTAGAGGTACTTGAATCCTCTGCTACGGGTTGGGGAGCCCCGCGCTCTAAACACTCCTTTTGCTTATTAGCGGCCCAGAGGAGTGGCCCTTGAAATGCCAATCTCAAATGAGAATGAGATCGAACACAAGCTCGTATGCGATCGGTTACTCTGTCTCGATCATTATTTTGCAACCTTCCGGCCAAATCAACATTGATGGCCAGAGTGTCAAATTATCGGAGAAGCATCTCAAGATGATCGCTGAGGTGTCTTTATGCTGTGAAGATGGAATCATCTTCAATTCCCTCCATCTCTTGTTAGAAAATCCGCAAGAATATTTTCATGAGATTTTATAATGACAATATCATAATCATAATATTGGCATTTAGCTTGCCATCTAAGTAATCTAGCCTTTTCTAGTTTAGATTCAATTTTGTTCTTCAGATGCGCCTTGACACTTGAATTATCAATTTTTAAAGTAAACTTTTTAGCTAGTAAAAATAAAGGCTATTTTTTGAAAGCCTTTCTGACTGCAAAGAATTATTTCTTGTTTATATGCCATCGATTTGCTTCACTGTCTGTAAAAAGACCGCTGCAATATCTGCATGGCACTTTGCCGTTTGGTGTGGCTTTTGTAAGAACTGCTGCCCACCAATAATCACTGGCATCTGTATATGGAACCAGTTCATATTCATCTTGTGGAATTGCAAGTTTTGGAAGTTTTTTGCAAACTTCCTTAAGCTGCTTTATCCTTTCTTGATGTTCAGCTTCCCATTTGAATATGGCATCTTTTTTGAGCAATTGGCTAAACACTTTCCTGTAATGTGCCAGATTGTTTATGAATATTCCAGCAAAATTAACAACTCCAAGAAAACTTTGAAGATGTTTCTTATCTTTAAGAATATCTGGAAATCCTTGTATTTTTTCCACAATATGGCTTTGTAGGATGATACCCGATTCGTTGATTTCAATTCTAAGGAATCCAATCTATCTAGTAATTATCGCTTCTTCTCTCGAAAGCACTAATCCTTCCTTGTGACAAACATCTCAAAATATTTCCAAGTGTTTGAGATGCTCATTCATTTTCTTTGATGTGATAAGAATATCATCGATATATACTTAACATGAAATCAAATAATCCTTGAAGAGATTATCCATATTTCTTTGATATATCTGGGGTGCATTAGCCAATCCCATAGGCATTACGTTCCAAATATAATGTCCTTGTGGTGTTGAGAAAGTTGTGAACTTCTTGCTTTCTTCATCTATCTTTATCTGATAAAATCCAGATTTGCAATCGAACTTTAAGAATATCTTGGTACCTTTGATGCAGTTAACCAGATGTTCTCTACTTGGAATATAGTATCCATCAAATTCCAAAATGTTATTAATCCCTTTGTAATTAATAACAAGTCTTGATTTCCTCTTTTAATTTCTCCATGATTTCGAATTAAGAATCCTGGATCGATGTATGGAGAACTCCTGGTGAAATCAACTTAAGGTCAAGATGTTCCTTAAATATCTTCTGCATATCCTCACGATCCTCTTTGAATCTCTGGAACTTGTATCAATTTCCTGGTTTAACTTTTAAGGAAGCTTTGAGCTCGTTCTTATCCCACCATACCAAAGGATTTTCATTATAATTCCTTTGGATCTTCTTCTTGATATCCTCGAGTGATATTTGTTCTTTTATGGTAACATCACCCTGTGAATTCTTCATTAGGCTCATCATCAATATTGCAATAGCCTCTCGAGATACTCGTTATTCTCCTTGTATTCTGAATGAATACAAGTTATTATACCATCGTTTTGTATCTTTTTGCTTCGAACCATATTTCCGGAAGGATAATAATGCATCATCAAATCTTCTTTTATCCGCCATTTTTGGATTTCGAAGATTGGCTTCATCACCACGCTTGCTGCAAAAATTAATAGGCATTTTTCTGTAAAATGCTTCCCCCAATCTCTGGACAATAATCTTATGATCACATAATATTGTGAAAATAAGTCTTCTTGTCACATTCTCCTGTGTGAATCTCTTAAATGTTTGTATGAAATTGTTTCCTAGCAAAACATATGTTCCTGTATCGTGGAAATAGATTGGTGGAATTTTTACTTTGTACCATAAGGTACCGCCTGCGCCTTCGATCATGATTTCTGCTTGTTTAATTCCTCTGTTCAGGATGAGAATCCTTTTAGAGAAATCCCATCCTGCAATGGCTGGTAAATCTTCTCCAATTTCTTTACAAAAGACCTCCACTTTTTAAAGACATATTCCGCACTGAATCAATATAGGAATTTAAATACTGCCCTCAGTATTCGTATATATAACATTCTCGATAGAAATGTATATGGAGAATGGACTAGTGGTCATATGATTCTCAGATCTCTTATCACCCAATGTGAATTCCATTCCATCTTGTATTTTTCCCAAGGTTTATGATCCTCAAGAAATTCATTACCCAAAGATTAATTGTTCGGGATTTTCCTCGCTACTCCCGTAATAGTCACCAATTTCACCCATTTTTAGACTTCCTTGATACTTTCCAACTACAGGTTGTTGAAGATAATATAGGACATCACAAGGAAAAATATTATTCTTTTGAGTGATATCGAATATTACTTCAATTTCTCTCCATCTTTTCGACATTTCACTTCTCCTTGTGTTTTGAAAACATCTAGATTCGCCGAATCAGATTTACGCCTATTTTCTTCCCAATGGCTAGGACTTATCATTCTCGTCTTGTTGGAAAGACATCCTTCTTACTCAACTCTAAGACTTCTATTTTTGTTGAAGACGGTTGATTTTGAATTTTCATATCGATCTCCTTTATAGTTGGAGACTCAATAATTTTTGTAAAACTACCTCCGCAAAGTCCTCAAAGATTCTTGGGACTTCAATAAATTCTTTTCTCAAGAATACTTCGAATGATATGTATTCGAGAGAGCATAGAAAATCTTGTATGTGATCGAGTAAGGTTTATTCCCTTCTTTCATCAAATCGACTCTTTTGAAATCTTAATGAAGGGTTAGACTCGTTAAAATCTCGATCTCCTAAATTGTATGCAATTCTACGATAGACATTAAATGCTAATTTTCGTGCATACAAATTTCTCAGAATCGCCCAAGGCATGGATCCTTAAGATTTGAGATTCGCTTGTCAAAGATAGCAAGATTAAGTGGCGAATCAATCATTTCTTTGAATGTTGTTTTAATAATAACTCTTATGGCCCGATGTGAATCCATGAGAGTATTTGCAACTTCTCTTTTGATTGTGCTCTTGATCTCCCGAACTTCTCAAGAAGGGACCAACTACATCTCGATCAAGGTTACAAAGTGAACTCCATCGATGGCAAATTCTCCGATAATTTGGTGCTTTTACATACGAAATCCAATCTTATCCAAAACCTTTTCCATAGCTCCAATTGTAAATCTATCGATATTCAAGCTTTGGATCTTCCATCATAATTCTCATAAGAGTTTTATGAGAAAGTGTAAAGGGAAAGGAATCTTGACATATTCTCCCTGACCGTCTCCTGAAGAATTTCTTCTTCACTCTGATTCTGAACTAGATTCACTTCCATCATTAGAAACGGATCTCTTCTTCATAGATGCTTTCATCTGAGGGTTGATCTTCAAATTGATACACCGTATAAGATCTTGATAGTAAAAACAGCCTTCTTCAATTTATGGTGTAGCTTCAATTGTCTAACTCCTCGTTTTTATTCTCCGGGCAATCTATTGAGATAAGTTCTTGCTCCGCATGTCCAAGAATTACAATATTTGAAAATTTCAAGTTAGCTCGGGTTTGAGCTCGTCTCAAAGTTCTTCTTCCGGGTTCTCTGAACCTCCTTGATTAGAACTCGATGAAAAGGTTCTACTCCCCGCTAGGTAATGGTCTTTGCCCCGATTTATAACTTGGCCTTCTATTTTGACTAAAACCTTCTAGGTCTCCATGAAGACCTACTCCTTTTGTTGCTACTTCCACGGTGGTATGGGTGGCTTCTCTCATTCTTTTTCTTATGCCTCCATGGTTGACCTCCCACAACTGTTGGAATGTTATCATCTATGCAACATAGAGGAACTATTTTGTTAATTCCTCGTAATCACTTATAATTGTTGTATAGTGCTGCCTGATGGCACCATTTAGATAGTTTGGCCTTTAGGTATGACATTCTTCTAGCTACCGTATCTAAATATGTTGCACTCTCGTATTTCCTGATAAGCATTTCTCTCCAGGGGCTCAGAATTTTTGCAAAGAATAGTTGTGAAGCTTCTTTGTCTTCCACCTTAGACTTCCATCGGTACTGGTGAATAACTTGATATATTCACAATATGACAAATATCATGTAACTCGAGGCAGTAGAGGGCTTGTATATATCTTTTTCTTTTTTCTTCTTCCAATCTCTCAAAATATCATGTGCCGATAAAATGTATTTTGAATAATTTTGCCATATTATCGATAATTCCTTTCCATAAATCTCCAGCTGTGATAGTGCTTTTCATATCTCGCCTCCATTATATCCTATGCAATCTTTACAAATCCTTAAAGACTCATCTCAAGAAAAGAAGATGAATCCATCCTTCGTAAGATCGAGGTACGGGCCGTTAATTCTCATTGTCGATGCCCAATCATCAATAAGACTTCTCGATTTTGAAAATATGGGATATCCGATTTAACATCAATCCATATAGATGAATCTGGACGAAGCCGTGATTTTCCATAAGGCATATTATAAAGATTTGGCCTCCTGGATTATCAAGCAGTTCCCTAAATAATCGTAACTCCTCTTGTAGTAAAATCTCCAACAAGTGCATTCGTTCATCTCCATAATTTGAACCCCAACTTTCTCGCAATGTTGGGATTTAGTGGTGGTGGTGGAGGTGGTCTTCCATGTTGGTCAAGAGTAACCAAAGCCGATCCATCTCATGTTCATCTTTAAATCTACAGTTCCTAATCCTGCGAAGGATTCTGCAAGGTCATGTAGATCTTTAAGATTAATCTTTCTACATATCCATCACTTTTAGTTTATGATGGATTTTCCTTTAATGATAGCAATGAGATTTTCATCGTCTGTCATCTTTCGCACAACTTCGGTTGGTTTCCTAGTTTGGTGTAAATAGGACACTGTTCCAAATCGACGTTTTTTCCTCCGCATTACCTGGTCCGCTCCTTCAGATTTTTGACTCGCTTTCAATATCATTAATGATTTCAAGATTTTCCTTCCGATATTTCACCATCGCCTTCATTTGATTTCGATCCGATGAACTTGTGTTGGTAGATGATTAAGCGCGCTTCCCATAATTTGCACCATCTTCTAGACCTTCTAAGATCTTTTGAGAACTTAGATGTGTTTGGAAGTATCTCGCTCCATTCTCGTACTCCATCAGAATCATGAATTTGATGGGCATTTTCATGAATCGCTTCTCGACGATTCATTAGATCAACATATAATATCTCGATTTACCGTAAGAAAACTCGATAATATGATGTTTGTCTATCGTTGTGTCTCAAAGTTTTCTATCGCTCCTCGCGAAAGTTCTTTTTCAACATATTGATTGTTCCAATATGTTATCTTGTCCTGGTGTTCTTAGGCATACATCGTCAAAATTTGACGATATGTCCTTTAAGGTAGACATCTGGACAATTGTCCGATCCATTTTCTGGGAAATTCTCCTCACCAAACGTTAATTACATAAATATAATAAATTTAACTAAACGCTCTTAATAAACCTAGGCTCGATACCATTTTGTGGCCTATAGTAAAGAGTTTTGGGTATTGAAGAAATTAGGTCCATTGAATTAGAATTTAAATGTCCAGGGACCATTTTTGATATATTCGTAAAACATAGGTACCAAAACCGACATATCTAAAAGTCCTGGAAACTCGCCGCAATCGCCTCCGGTCATTTTCAAGAATTTGACGAAGGTATCCAAATTGATTAATATCGAAAATGTTGGGTACTAAACCCGATACGATCAAACATGGGGTATCAAAACCAAAAAGTGGGTATAATTGAGGTACTAAAACCGGTTACCCCGACCTTTAAGATGATTAAATTTCACAAGATTTTCAAGTGTGAATGAGTTATAATCGAAAGTAGATTTTTTTTTGCACACAAAGAAATTATAATAGTTAATTATATGCTAATAGCAAATATACTTGGGGCAAGTACTTTTATTAGCAGATTGAGAAGGATAACTTGATGACCCTATATTTTTAAACCATCATAAATCAAGTAATAATTAAACAAGTAAAGCCTCAAGGGTTTATATAGTGTTTTAGTGAGAAAAAATTTATTTTCCTCTTTGTAGCCTTTTTTGGTTATTTATCAATGTTGTGTATAAAATCATTTCAAAAATAATTGCAAATAGACTAAAGATTATTTCTCACGGTATTAGTGTGAATCATTTCGCTTTCATCCTAGATAAGCAAATTCTTGACAATGTGGTGATAACTCATGAATGCAATCATTACTTAATAGTCGAGGAATAATAAAAAACTTTTTTCGCCTCAAACATGACATGAAGAAAGCCTATGACAGGTTTGAGTGGAAGTTTCTTGCACTATCTTGATTAAAATGGGCTTTGATGGTGTGTTTGTTCATTTGATCATGTTTTGCATTTTCTTTGATCCTTCTCTTTCAATGTCAATGGTAAGGTCTGTGGTTTTGTCTCCCCATCAAGAGGTATTAGATAGGGTGGCCCTTTTCTCCATACTTATTTATTACTTTGTCCGAAGCCCTCTCAAATTTATTGAAACAAGCATGTAGATAGTCCTTATTGCATGATCTCAAATTGTGTAGAGTTTGTGTCCTCAAATTTCACACAAGTTCTTTTGTTGATGACTCTATTCTTTTCTCGTGAAGCATCTCCTAGCTAAGTCAACATCCTCAAAAATATCCTTTTAGGTATTATCAAGCCTCTGGTCAACGATTAACATTGAGAAATCATATATCATTTCCAATTAAAATACCCATTCCTCTATTAGATTTGACATTTGTTTCATCACGAAGGAGTAAAGGAACACCATAATGCAAAATACTTGGGGTTTTATGTTAAATGGGAGATCCAAGATTGATACCTTCAAATTCATTATTGAAAATGTTCAAACTTAGGTTGGTAATTAGAAAAGAAGTTCTTTAGTGTTGTTGGTAAGAAGACTCTCATTAAAGTTGTGGTGAATGCTCTTCCCACTTATGTTATATCATGCTTTAAGATTCCAATTAATGTGTGTAAAAGAACCAGTCAACAAGTCTCTAGGTTTTGTGGGGATCCTATAATTAATGAGGAGAGGATAAAATTCATTAGTTAACTTGGAGGTCATGTGCGGTCCTAAAGAACTAGGGGAGGGGTTGGTTTTCAAAATGTTCAAATTTTCAGTAATGCTCTTATGGCTAAACAAATTTGGAGAATCCTTACTAAAATTAATCTCTTCCGCCAAAGGTTTTGAAAGCTAGATATTTCTCTTGTGGAGGTCTTTTGTCGCTTACACCCAAAGAAAATGATACATGGCTTTGGAAAAATGCTTAAGGTTATATATGTTGTATCTTGGGGCTTAGGTATCAAGTTAGGGATGTAAAGTCAATCAAATTTGGGAATCCCCATAGTTTCCTAAGCCCCCACACTTTGAACCTTCCCCGTCCCGCTCTAACAAGCAGTGGTTTTTGGGTTCGTGAACTCATGGAGCACTCGTAAAGCTTGGAAAGTCGGATTTGTCTATTGTTGTTTTCAGCTGATGAAGCTAATATAATTCTCAAGATTCTTATTTGACAAAAATGGGTAAGCGATAGATTTTCCGCACCTTGAGAAATCAAAGATCTACTCGCTTAAGTCGCCTACCAAGCTATCTTAAGGGCTAAGTTGGAAGTTGTCGATTTTCCGAACCAAGTACCTTTCTCGTTCAAGAAGATGTGCAATGTAACTCCGGTCCCCAAAAATTAAACCTTTCTTGTGGAAATGCTTTCATGGAGCTTTGTCTACATCGATCAATTATAAAAAAGAAGGATTATAATGGATACAATGTGTTTGATTTGTGGTGAGCAAGAGGAAACCTTAGAGCATATTTTCTTCCAATGCCCTGCAGACATTACTATTTGGAAACTTGCCCCTAAGATGTCGGCAGGCTTAAGGAGGAAACATCATTCTCGGAGTGGTGGAAGTCTATATGCTCTTCTTTGGACAAAGAAGAGATTAATCAACATTCACTACAAGAAATTAGAGAAAACATGATGATAAAATTTTTATATAAATATCATTTTTCGTCATTTTAAGTTATTCGTGATTTAAATTTGATTGTCATAACGCACCGCCATCAGAGCCCCGCGGGTAAAAGGTATATGTGACGCATTTGTTTAATTCGCCACTATATATTTAATCTATGATGACGCTTAACGATCGTTGTCATCATTTATATCATTTTTTGTGACGCCTAACTAATACTTCAATGATCAAACTTTTGTCACTCAAATTTTTATTGTCATCAAAAGGTAACATTTTAAAAGATTTAATGCATTTTTTTTGTCATCCAAACATTAGATTTTTGTGACAAAAATGAATATATTGCCAAAGTAGTTAAATTTAGTGACGCTTTAGTGTCACAATTGCATTAACTAATTCATCATATATTATATAATTTGTCATAAATGAGATGTTTTATATTTACACAATATCGGCCGCTCTTAATGAGTATATATATAATGACAAAACAATGTATCACAAAAATTAATATTCCATGAGACGACCACTACAAGAAAAAGGCTCATAGACATCAGTTTTTAGTCGATGTCTATGTGTAATCGATGATGTTAAATGTATGCATATTCAACATCGGTTTTAAGCATGTAAAAAACAATGTTGTTATATCAAAAAGACATCGGTTTTTTAACCGATTTTGTTTCTAACAAAAATGATGCTATAGTGTTTGGGTTAAACATTTTAGAAAACGCCATAAACCGGTGTCATTCACATTTAAAACACCTCTTTATAAACAAAGTCGATTTTTAGTTTAAAAACTATTGCCTACCATTTTATTAAAATGGGTTTACATCAACAATCATCTCCCTCACAAAGCAAGAAACAACAATCCCACTATCAAAGCAAGAGACAATCATCCCACCATCAAAGCAAGTAACAATCATCCACCATCAACATCAAAGCGAGATACAAATGCATCATTAATGCTAATTCATCCAATCTACATCAAAATCATTTCCAAAAAGATAACAGTAGTGTCAACAACTCCAAACGACGCAAATACTAAACTACAGAACTTCAAAAGGGTCAATATACCACATCAAGTCTCAATACGCACATCAATATATACAATACGCACATCAATATACACAATCGCTTTTACAACTTAATGTATTTCTACATAAACCAATACAAAACGAGCATCAAGAATAAAATACACATCATTCCAACAAAAGATAATCAGAAATTGCATGCACAAGTATTTAATCCTATTGCATTAATGACATATAAATCAACCTTCAATTGACTAAAAAATTGAACTTGCATCCATAATCATCTACTGTTATTTTTAAAAGACAATGAGATCAGGTGCTTGCCTGTAAATGGCCCTATCTAGACCAGGACCTTCATAGAGCCAACGGTTCCGATCAACAGCTGCAAGAAACTTGAGTTGTCCTTTTGCTGCAAAAGCAAGGTCAACATTTATCTCCATTTGCCAAAGCTTTCAACAATTACACAATCAGCTATCAGCATAACGAGACCACCCCTTCTTTTAAGCTAACAAACACTTGTATATGTTTGAAAATGAAATATAAACATAAATTTCACTGACTGTTCAGATTTCAATGAAATAGAGTTTGTGCAGGAAACAAAATTGAAAAAGAATCTAACTGCACTTTGAGGAAATTAACAAATCTTCAACAACGCTCACATAAACTAACCAACAATTTTATATGAGCAAGAATAAAAATTTATGACGATCACTCGAATTAGGATGATCAACAGAAAATAAAAAATTTGCTTGTAAATTCAGAGGAAAACTCACCAAAAATCAAGGAACTTGATTGGCAAATGATTCCGCTGACATTTACTTGGGGTTAGTAAATTTCCGAATGGATTGAGTAAAGAACGCTGAGACGACTCCATTGTAGGTCCTAAGGGGTGTAAGTGTAAGGTTTAGAAGGGGGTTGAATTTCTACACACCGTGTCCTGATGGACAATTAATTAGTTCAAGAGAGTTAATCTCTCAAATGCACTCACCGAGCCGTTGATGGAGTAACTCACCGTTGCTATAATTTGACTCAACGTGGTTTTGTTTTCATGAAGACTTAACACCCTAAAGTTTGATTAGCAAGATTTTAGAGCTTGATTTAGTACTTATAAATTATCAAATGGATAGCAAATTTATCGCCAGATATGAGCAAAGCTTAAAAGTGCAGAATTTTGTTAAATGTAAATGACACAATGAAGTTTTTATAGAGGTTCAAGATGGGGTAATTCTTCTACTCCTCTCTTCTCCAACTCCCGGAGGAATCCACTAGGTAATGATCGCTTTATAAAGTGGTAACAGTCCGTATACAAGTCTTGATCACAACAAACCGACTTGATCCTTAGGACTTAGTCCTGAGACGCTTGATCACTCAGCTGGTTCGCACGACTCAGCTTCTTTTCAGGGCACTGCCTTGTTACTACAAAACTCACTTGCTCAAGCTCTTTGGATTTGATCACGAAGCCCTCCAAAAGCTTAAGACTTGGTTCAACCTTGAACCTTTCTACAATCCTTCCCGAATGTAGACCCCTTTCTTCAAAAGTTTCCTCTTCAACTCGATTGAAGTTCTCTTTCCTTCACAGTGAGTGTTGATTAATGTACTTCGAATGTAGGCTTGAAGATTGAGAATATTTCAGCTTTTTCTAATATGCTTGTATATCTCACATGTGTGTCATTCTTCTTCTCAAACAAACTCCTCATTTTTTATAGTGAACTTTTCAAAAATTTGCCGCTGAAGAGATAGCTTATTTTTTGAAAGTCACTTGCAGCCGTTGGCTTGTCTTGTTGCGCTCCTTGAATTGCCATTTCTCGTATGAATTGTTCTTTCACCTTTTCGTAGTTCGACACGGTGTAGTGCTTCCCATTGGTTCATTCCTTTTGCACGCTTTTGGGACCGAGCACTCCAAGAAAGGTGGTATGGAGATATTACTTGTTTAAGTAAATCTCTTGATTTCTTTGCAACGGTTCTTTTTACGCTTATCTCGACTTGACCGCATTTCCTTGCTTTCCCCAGTGTGACTTAGAGTCGCCTTCCAATTATTGGATGACTCTTCTCACTACTTCAACTTGAGACTTGGCTTTTTCTTGAGTTGACTTGATCGATGCTCCACTCACCAGATCTCAGCTGCTTCTTCAAGAGAGTTCCCGTCTACTCTTCTTTGCTATATTCACTGCTTCACAAAGAAAGTCTTCCTTCCAGTCTTTCACTGTTTTCTTTGCATGTTATGGCGTAGCCGATTTAACTCAGCTTGCCTTGGCCAACTCTAATTGTTACAATACATTTTACAAACAAGAATTGGGGTGCCAACTTTCTATTCTAAGTTTTACATGGCATTCATCAAAATCTAAACAATAAAATTCCTAACAATTTCCTTTTGATGATGCCAAAACTTAAACCATTCAAAAATGCAAAAAAGCAAAGATACATACAGATAGTGTATTGACATAGAATGTATGCTTTAATAGATCTATTTATTGATCATATCATTCTTGCTTCTTTTACACAATCAGCATAAGGTGTATCGTGAGCACATATTTGTCTACACGAAAATAAAGAATTTATAGCTTTATTACGTAAGCTTACATTGTATGTATTTACATGATAAAATACACGAAGGGTTGACAAAGAACACTTCATCTCCTTCATTGCCTCCTTCTTTCATCTTGATCAAGATCTTCTCTTCTTCTCTTTTTTTTCGCCGTCACCGCTTCTTTTTCTTTCTCATATGCCTTCCTCGGCAGCCTTCATCTCTTTCTTATTCTTTCCTCGTCTCTCCTCCCATAGCTGAGTTTGTCTCTTGTTTTTTCTTCTAGTCTTTTTTGCATACTCTGGCCGTTAGTTTTAGCCACTCGCAAATTCGCTTACTTGGTCAAGTTTTCAACCAAAGAGATCCCTCCTTTCTTTCCCGGATCCACGATTCAATATTTTTGGGCAGAGGCCCAGGTCCAAGCTTCTTCCTCCACTCATCGCTTCTTCCTCTACCTATGGGCGATATCAGACGGGTCTTCTTCTTTCCAAGCTGAGTGACCAATGGAGTGACCAGCAGAGGATCGCGGTAGTCGTCGCTCGCCGCCTTCTTCACATAACGTGAGGCCCTTTTTCCAAAAGATAAGTCCCAAGCTTGAGCCATAGACATATTTGCAAAGTATCCTCGATTCGAGCGTTTTAAATTCATCGATCGATCGTGGCTCTATACCGACATCCGAGATGGCATAAGTGTTCTCTCGCTTCACCGAATGCCTCCATGTTCTTTCAAGATGTTCATCACCCTGGCATCCATTCTTCCTTCCACTTCCTTCATCCCCGCTTCAATAGTTTTTTCTTATCACCATGGATATAGCAGAGTGTTGGAGTGGCAGAGTCACTGGAGTTTGTCGCTTATAATGTCACCGTGACAGACCTTGTTGGGGGTTTGTGCAATCATCAATGTCACATCCCGTTGATCCTTCCCTCAACAAGCTTTCCTTTCTTCTCGCTTCAAGACTTCTCACCGATTTTCCTTCTCAGTCCTCCTTTCTTCTTCTCGCCTTCGATTTTAGCGCTTTGAGGTATTCCTCTTCCCCTTTTTGGCATCATCAAAGGATAGAGGAACCTGTGGAACATGCTAGCAAGCATGAAGTCGAAGTCTTCTCGATGGTTGAGTTCTCGCTGAAGTCCGCGTTGTATGCAAAGACGGAATTCGACGAGTAGCGCTGGATTCTCACTGGGAATCGCTTCATCATCTCACCATGAGAAGGCTGAATTTTCTTGTCATGTGTTCTTCCAAACGCCAGAGATCATTTGTATTTTGCTCACGCAGCAGCCTTTGATCTCGGCAAAGGTGAGCTTCATGCATATGCTCAATGTGTTCTCTCAAGCCTTCGCTTTTGCATCAAGATTTTCTCCTTCCATACCAGCAGCCTTGTTGAACAATGTCCTCAAGATTGACTTGTTCCACACGCATTGTTTGTCATGTTGCCACCATTCCCTTATCCCGACGTGATGCCTCTCAAGTCGGCCGTAGGGTGGCATCTCGTTGTCCAACAGATGTCCAAAGAGGCCTCGATGCCTCTCCATCCGTTCAACCTCAAGAAAAGTGCCTTGAACACTTCTAACTTCACCGATTCTTCAGTGTAATGATGGCCATACATCATCAAAGTCATAATCACTGAACAATGGTGTCTCGATGGAAAACAGAGCTGGTTTGTGATAGCGTGCTTGTTCGCTTTCTTCTCGACTCTTCGTGGAGTTCTCGTATCTCCAAAGAAAAAGGGAAAGATTCTACAAAGATTCATCACCGCCAACCGGGATCTGTTCGGCGATGAGCTGTGCGCGTGAAGTTCTTTTTGGGAATCGATCCGCCGCAGCCTTTGAGGGGCATCGCGCATGGTCTTCGGTTCACTGGTTTTGTTGGGAAGAGACCCGCTTGCCGAGCTCAATGCCTTAAACAGCCTTCGTTGGTCTCACCGATTTTTCCATTTCAAAGATCGTCCTCGGCCTTATCAAGTAGCTGCCATCGACGATGATGAGATTTCCATTGGTGGCTCATCATCAAAGTTAAAAGTTTGACGAGTAGTCTTGGGATCGACTTGCTCGTGCTTGGAACATCCGCAATGAAGTCTTTTGATTTGTCCGGGGATGACTCAGCCTTTTTCTTCGCCTTCCGATCCTGCGTAAAAGTGACATCGTGGTTGTCCGGGAATCATGAAGTGCGCTTTATCTCCTTCTCTCACGGGTCGATGATAGCAGGAGGGATGTTCTCTACATCAGCCTTCTTTACCCCGGAAGTCTCAACCTCCCGTGGCCTTCATTTACTCCATAGCTTCTACCGCCGCGAGGCCTTGGTCCTCCCTTTCGACAAAGTTGTCACTGCCTTAGGTCTTTGCTGGCATCCATTGGAGTCTCAACCCCATGGATTGCACTTTCATCGCCTGCAGTGTTAACTCCAGTGGTTGTTCCTTCCTCGGCCTCGACCGCATCGCCAGCCTGGCCATTAGCCTTCGTAGTAGCTTGGCACTCACCGAGACAGCCTCAATCGCCTCGAGCTTCGTTGATGGCAACTTGTTGTTCTTCTTGTGTTTGTATTTTCTCTACTTCGCCTCCTTGATTTTTTAGGAGTCATCCGCAGATCCTCCGACCTTGCCGCAGCTGGGAGGGAGTTTCTCACCGGGCGCACCACTGAGTGACTTGGAATGGGGTCACTGTCTCCAAACTCCCGGCTGTTTGGGATTGATTGTTCAGCCGCTGGGGCAGGTGGTAGAAACCTTCAATAGGGGTTGGCTCGATGGGGTCCCCACTATCCCGCCATCGCCATCTCCCTTATTGCCTTCTTTCGAGTGAGTGGGAAGTGGTAGAAGAATAAAAGTGGCTATTTGTCGAACCACTCCCATTGATCGATTTCACTGTGGTTCGAGGACTCTCCTAGTCCCTCCATTAGTCTTTGCTCGTGAAGGATTCTTGATTAGTGCAATGCTTGCCGTGATTTGCAACTCTTCTCGCGGGCAGCAAAGATTCTCCGATCCTCATCACGCCGAGAAGACATCAAGAAGAGGATGTGTGTGTTCTGTGGGTGCCGAGATAAGGCGATGCTTGCCTTCTCACGTGCTTCTCGGCTTCTTCAGCCTTGCTTTTTTCTCTCCTTGTCCTTGTAGATCCGCAGATGTCCGGCAGCTTGTCTTCATCCGAGCTGGGAGCACAAAGAGTTAATCCAAGGAAATTTAGCAGCTTCCTCTTCTTCTTCTATGAACTCAGCCGTTGGAACTGTTTCCTCGACTTACTCAACTTCCATTTCTCCACTCACGCAGACGATTTTGGATGTCCGGGGTAAGGTGGAGATAGGATCATTACATCACTATCCGCCCGGTGTTCTTCTTGTGCTTTCTGGGGATGTGTGAGCTACAACACTGTGTCTTCGGTTGCTCCTTGATCGACGCTTTCACAGACTTGGTCAAGCGTTTCATCAATTACATCCGAGACTCTACTTCTCCAGAGTCTCCAGATTTGCGCTAGCCGAGTAATCGACTCACTGGTTTCTCCAGCTGGATCGCTTGACGATTCTTCTTCGTCTCCTAGTTTGTACCGTAGGGATTTCTGTTCGTAGATGTTGTCTTCGAGTCTTGGCGGTGGGGCCGGCCGGTGTTTGTTTCGAGGAGCCGCCATCTTGGCTTGTCGGGCTTCTCCTCCTTTTGACGATCGGAGAAGGTATTTGTGAGTCCTTTCGACCATCGCCGCAGGGGGAGACACGGCCGCCTGGGCAGTGTGACTCACGGGCAGGGGCAGGAGCATGTTTGGTTTTCTTTGCCGCAGGGGCATTTTTCTTAGTAGCCGCTGGGCAGCCTTCTTTGGGTGGAGAGAGGAAACAGATCTTCGTGGTCACCGATTCCCCTCATCGTGTCGCCTTCTTGGCGTAAGCTCGCTTCTCGAGCGCCAGAGAGGTTTGCTCAACATCCTCTTGTTAACATGGAAAGCCTTCCCATGTCTAAGAGGGACTCCTTTCACCTCCAATAGCCGCCAATCACTAGGCCATATCCTAGGATCCTCCAAATGAGCCATCTTCTTTGAAGGACTTGTTCCCACGCTCGGGCAGAGTCTCATTGTGAGACAAACTCAGCCAGCTTTATCTTCTTTTTCTTCGATGATTGCAGCCATTACAATCAGTTTTGTTTTGACATGCTTGGTCAAAGCCGCCAAATTTGATGTCGATACATTTGGCAACTATGTCCAACAACTTGTGATAATCCTCCTTCAAAGCCAGCTTCCTTGTTTGTGGTATATTATTTTATCAAAGCAAAGTCGACTTGGCTATTTCTTTTTCCAGGCGCCCAAGTTTACATCAGCTTCTTTAATCTCGATGCTCCTTTCACGGGTAGTGAGCAATGTTCACCAAATCCTTGGCAAGATAGTCACATTGCTTTCCGTGAACAGATGACTTGATTCCTTCATCGTGAATCTCAAAGATTCACGAGAATTGTGCGACTCCTCCACATAGGTCATCGGATATTCTAGCGTTAGAAACGGTTTTAGTCCGGACGCTTTTTCAACTTCTCAGCGATTTTCTTCACTAGGTGTCGTCGACCCTCGCTTCATCATTCCACAAAATCCACCGTAGAGCCAGTGTGGATTTGCTTTCCTAACTTGGTAAAGTCATAAGTTGGTGCCATTTTCGTCAGATTATTTCAAGGAAAAACTCGTAAAATGATTTGAAGATTGATAGGTTTCGAGAGTATTTTGCCTTTGCTTTTGAGAGAAAGAGATGAACAGCTTTTAGAAGTGTGAGAGAGAAACGGATTGAAAATGGTTTAAATATGGTTTATGAAAGGACGTGGGGTGGTTTTTGAATTGTGATCGAAATCAACGGCTTGATTTCGTGACGCCTATTGAGCATTTCATGTCTCGTATTTAATGCGGCAAAGATTTATATCCAATCATAAGCTTGGTGTGCGCTTTATGTCCGTACACATCATCATTATGTCAAGATTCCTTAAAACATTCCCGCTTAGTCAAAACGATCGTTTTTGTCACTTTGCTCATAAGTTATTTAGCTTATCTCTTAGCCGATTTAACTCTACTTCTCACAGCTTTCTTAGCGACCAGCTATTAGTCGACTTTGTAGTCAGTTTTTCCGACATAAATTAATTTATCGAAGCCGATTTGCTTCTCTTTTTCACCTCCTTTTCTGCTCCATTTCTTTTCTTTGGTTCTTCTCGTGTCTCATTTAGTTCAATTAATCCCAACTCATGTTTGAGTTCTTCAAATCTTGACTCACATAATGGTTTTGTGAAGATGTCACTAGTTGTTTATCGCTTGAGATATATTCCAGGATGATGTCCTTCTTTTCAACATGATCTCTTATGAAATGATATCTCGACATCAATATGTTTTGTTCTTGAGTGCAACACGGGATTTTGAGTGATTGTAATTGCACTTGTGTTATCACACATGATTGGAATTTCTTTTTCTCAACTTCATAGTCTCTCACATTGCCTCATCCATAGACTTGGCGCAAAACCGCCCCGCAGCCTATGTATTTCGCTCACCGTAGAGGTGGCTATTGAGTTTTGCTTGCTAAACCAGAAATTAGCCTGCTTTCCTAAAGCATTTGACATGTGCCTGAAGTGCTCTTCCTGGCCCACTTTGCATCCAAAGATAGTTTAATCAATAGCCAATTAGCTTGAATCCACCTTCCTTTCGATACCATAGCCTACTTCTTGGCTTCCTTTCAAGTATCTCAATATTCTCTTAGTCGTTGTCATATGGTTTCTCTTTTGGAGCAGATTGAAATCTTGCACATACACCTACAAAGAAAGGTGATGTCCGCCTCGCTTGCCGTGAGATAGCAGTTGATCCAATAAGTGCTCAGATCTTGTTTGATCTGTGCTTGCCATCCGTGATCCATGTCCATTTTGATCGATGTGTTCATTGGTATTTTTACGTAAGACTTCTCCTCCATACCAAACTTCTTCATTAAATCTCTCGTGTATTTTGTTTGACTTATGAAGGTTCCATCCTTCACTGCTTCACTTGGAGTCCAAGGAAGAATGTCGCCTTCTCCCATCATGCTCATTTCAAATTTACTTTGCATGAGGTTTGAAAATTTTTCACACAAATTTCTTTGTTAGTGGATCCAAAAATGATGTCATCCACATATATTTGAACAAGCAAAGATACTCTTCTTGTCTTGAATTCTGAAAAGTGTTCTATCTACTTTTCCTTTGTGAATCCATTTTCGCTAGAATTGTGACAGGTATCATACCATGCTCGGGTGCCTGCTTCAATCCATATAGAGCTTTTTTGAGTTTGTATACCTTGTCTCCAAGAGTCTTCTCGCTTCAAATCCTTGAGGTTGTTCAACATACACTTCTTCTTCCAATAAACCATTTAGGAATGCACTTTTACATCCATCTCGATATACAATGAAATTTTGTGAGTCAGATAGGCAAGAAACATCCTTATAGCTTCCAATCTTCAGGGGCAAATGTTTCATCAAAATCTTTCCCTTCTTCTTGGCAATATCCTTTGGCTACTAGTCTTGCTTTGTTTCTTACCACGTAACCTTTCTCGCTCATCTTATTTTGAATACCCATTTGGTTCCAATAACATTTTGATGTATGGGTCTTTGCACTAATTCCCATACTTTATTTCTCTCAAACCGATTCACTTCTTCTTGCATAGCTTGAATCCAATGTGTGTCGCTCCAATGCTTGTGACACATCTTTGGGCTCTATTTATAGATGAAGCATGTGAACATTGCTTCTTGTTGAGTTCGATCTTGTCTTGACACCTTCTCTTATATCTCCAATGACAAGTTCTCGTGGATGGTCTCTCACCATCTTACATCAGGTTGGAGTAAGTTAGCCGGATTCGGGCCGACTTTGTACTGTGTTGCCGCGGGTCGCCTCTCTCGTAATCACTTAGCCGCAAATTTTCCACTGCTTTTGAGATTCAACTATCTCATCTTCTTCTCAATTGATAATTCCAAATTTTCACCTTCAAAGATAGGACTCTTCTTCGTATGGTTGATGATTTAGCTTATCACCGACTCTTCAATGTCTTCTCCATTTACATTTCGCTCATCGAATACTACATGAATGGATTCCTCAGTAACCATAGTTCTTTGTTGAGTATCCGTAGGCTTTGCTTTCACTGAGTATCCTAAGAAGATACCCTCACGCCTTTAGCATCAAAAGCCTTTAGGTTGTCTTTGCCATTGTTGTGGATGAAGCATTTACATCCAAATATTCTCAAATATGCAACACTTGGTTTTCTTCCACCCGTGATCTCATAGGAGTCTTTGTCACCGCCTGCTTATCATACATCCGCTTGGGTGTAGCAAGTCGTGTTGATTGCTTCAGCCCAAAATCTTTTGGTAACCCCGCCGCCTAACATGGTCCTTGCCGCTTCTTTGAGGGTTTCTTTCCTTCTTTCGCAACTCCATTCTGGCCTGTGGAGTCCTTGTCGCTACTAGTTCATGACCAATACCATTCTCAATACAAGATCGAAGTTATTATTCCATTGACAAACTCAGCTTCCTCTATCCGATCTTATTTTGATAATGGTTTGACTCTTCTCATTTTGAATCATTTTCATCACCGCGGGTAGTTTTTGTAGAGTTTCTTTCTTCTTACACATGAATATTGTCCATGTATATCTTGAGTAGTCATCTACTACCACCAAGGTGTATTTCTTTCCACTTATGCGGGCCGGTTCCATCGGGCCAAATAGATCCATATGAAGTAGATGCAATATTCTTGTTGAGGATGGGCATGTCTTTTCTTTGAATGACGATTTGATTTGTTTTCCTTCGACATGCATCACATATACTCTCCTTCTTGTATATCGAGTCCGGAAGTCCTTCTACAAGATTACTTCTGCAAGTTTGTTGATCGTTTTGAAATTGTGTGACTTAGCTTTTTGTGCCACAGCCAACTTGATTCAAATTGCGTTTTTTGCTAGTAGAGAGTTGGGTGTTGCATTGACCAATCCACTACATACATATTTTTCTCGTCTACATCCTTGCAAAGACAACTTCATTTGATTCAATATCTTTGATTTGGCATATACCCATGTTGAATCCAACATTGTAGCCCTTGTCACGAGCCGATCGATACTAGTAAGTTGAAGTTGAGTCCTTCAACATATGCAACATCGTGATTTCTAATCCATTCCTCTTGATGGATCCAATGCCTCTTATTTCACCAGAGCTTCATTTCCTCCAAATATGACTTTTGCTCCTTTGACTTCCTTGAATTTTGACAGATTTTCTTATTTCCTATGTCATATGTCCGAACCCACTATCCATGTACCAGGTTCCTTGGCACTCACTGCTCCTTGAACCGCAATCAAGGAAATTAAGTTTTAGGTACCCATACTTGTCCGGTCCCGAGGGGTTAGAATTGTAAGATGATCCAACCAACCTATAGCCAAATGATTTGACTCTAAGGGGTTGCCATCTATCGCTGCCATAATAATAATTAATCCGCAAATTGCTTGGGGATTCTAGGTTCATACAATTGCCTCTTTTGTCTCAGATGCCTCGCATATGTGTTTTAGCAATTGCCTTCCTTGGGTAATTGTGGTGTTTTTGAGTGTAGTGCCTAGGTGCATATGTGTGCCGATGAAAGCTCTTATGCTTTTGGAATGGCCCTTTGCCGAGTTCTAGGCCTTTGCCATTTGGGCTTATATTCCATAAGTTTGTGGCCGATAGTTCACATTATTCCAATCAGCTTGGCTTGGATATTTTCTACCATTCCCATCATATGTATTTCTTTTATGGGTTTTCTTCGGGATTTTTGGTAGCTCGCTTCTTCTTCACAGAGTATTTTCTCGCTTGGAGTTTGAGTTTGAGGGACTCGGTCAATCTCTTCTCACTGGCCCTTTCAAAGACACTCAATCGGTCGTTTTCCTTTTCCTTTGTAACCAAGGCGCTTTGCTTAGTATTGTGCTTTGAGTGAATGTGTGTGCAACATTTAGAGTTTTGGATTTTTCGACTCTTCATGACTTGAAGATCCTTTTTCCAAAATTACTCTTGAGGTTTGACATGGCACGATGAATTAAATCCTAATCCTGTCTTGTCTCCACATTCTCTTTGACTCATAATAAGATCATCCAATGATTTAGATGCCTTAGTGAATGAGGCAATAACATTCTTGAGGTCATTCTCCTTTTTTCTAGCAAAGAATTTCGCTTACTAATTTAGCATTTTCATTTTTAAACTTTCATTTTCAACAAACTATTTGACTTAGAGTACAACCCTTAGTCGCCTTTGAGTTTTGACTTTTGAGTAGGCTGTTTTCCTCATTCAATAGTGTGTGTGAGGATTTAATGTGTTCAAAATCTTTCATCATTTTGCCTAATGAATCATAAAGATCGAGAGGTGATGAAGTGTGTGTGTCTACCACTATCACTAGTGTCCGAGTTTGTTGAGTTAGATTGTACTCATCTTCTTGATCTTGTTCTTTGGCCATCAAGCGATCGGGCTTCTTCTTCGTAGTCACTTGAATAGTCGCCTTCATCGCTCAATCACTGCCTTCGACTTGATTCGTCGTTTCAGCAGCTTCGCAGCCATCATTGCCTTTTTCCTTTCTTTTTGTCTTCTTTTCTAAAGATCTTCCTTTCTTCTTCATCTCTCGTATTGGTTGACTACGTGGATATGGACAAATAATGGCATAGTGACTGGTTGTCTACAGGCCCAAAGATAGATATTCAACCTTTGATCACCTCTTTCCATTCTTGGATTGTCACCTTTGATACTCAACTTTTGATGATATGTTCTCTTGGTTGGCCTATCTTCCCTTGATTTGGAGGAGCCGAGTGTCTTCCCGAAGATTCACCCTTTCTCTTTTGTAGTTCTTATTGAAGAACTTGTTGAACCTCTTAACCATCGTGGCTATTTTTTCCGGGTCAATGACTTCTTTGACCTCGCCTCTCTTCCCATCTTTAACAATTAGAGCAAAATTGTTTTGGGTACAACTGCCTCTTCTTGGTCTTTTCTTCTCACTCAAACTCGTAGGCTTTGAGGTCCGAGAATAGTTCATGGTTGGATGTCTTTGATAGGTCCATGGAATGTCTCTGCCATGACCTTCATTTCCCATTCACCGAAGACTTTTTAGATCTTCATACACATTTCCTTCGTGTATATTCCTTTCCAAGTGTAGATAGCTCATTTGTGATTTCGTAAACCGAGCATCCAAAGCTTGATCCAAGTTTTCTCCCGAGACCATTTTGAAGTTCTCAAATTTCTCAGACAAACCACCGATAATTTGTTTTCTTTGATTTGTTTCAGCCTTCACAAATCAATGTCAACTTGTCCTGCATTTCTTTAGCCGTTTTGCATGATTTGACTTTATTGAACATGGCTTTGTCCAAGGTTTTGTAAAGGATGTCCTTGGCTACATTGTCCAGGTTGTATCTTTTTCTCGTCATCATTTGTCCATTCAGCTTCTTGGTTTTTCAACCATGACTGGTCCGGGAGCAAAGATCTTCTTCTCCTTCACCGCAACTCTTCGCAAATTGTTCACCTTTAATATTTGCAGAGGCCCATATTCTATCACTATCCACATCTCATCATGTAATGCCGATAGATGAGCCCGCATACGTATTTTCCAATCATCAAATTCTTCAATAGTGAACATAGGGATGCGAGTCAAATTTGCTTCCATGATAATGACTTTTAATAAAAAAGAGTTTTGGAGGTTTAAGTACTAAAGCAGACTTTGAAAAGTTTGAGATCTAGTTCAAGAACAAATGCGGAGGGTTCAATGAACCAACCGCTCCGATACCACTTGTAGGTCCAAGGGGTGTAAGTGTAAGGTTTAGAAGGGGGTTGAATAAACCTTACCAAATTTTCGATTTAGTCCTTTTAAATCTACAGAGTTGATTCTACACAAAATGTGTCCTTGATGGACATTCGAATTAGTCACTCAAAGAGTTAATCTCTCAAATGATCAAATTGAAGTCGTTGATGGAGTAACTGGGCTTGTTGGCTATAATTTGACTCAACGTGGTTTTGTTTTCACTGGAAGACTTAACACCCTAAAGTTTGATTAAGCAAGATTTTAGAGCTTGATTTAGTACTTATAAATTATCAAATGGATAGCAAATTTATCGCCAGATATGAGCAAGCTTAAAAGTGCAGAATTTAAGTCTTGAAATGTAAATGACACAATGAAGTTTTTATAGAGGTTCAAGATGGGGTAATTCTTCTACTCCTCTCTTCTCCAACTCCCCGGAGGAATCCACTAGGTAATGATCGGTTTACAAAGTGGTAATACCCGCATACAAGTCTTGATCACAACAAATCACTTGATCCTTAGGGACTCCTGAGACGCCTTGATCACTCACCTGGCTTCTCGTACGATCACCTTCTTCGTGGGGGGGTACCGCTTTGTTACAGTACCACTTGCTCAAGCTCTTTGGATTTGATCACGAAGCCTCCAAAAGCTTAAGACTTGGTTCAACCTTGAACCTTTCTACAATCCTTCTCGAATGTAGACCCCTTTTCTTCAAAAGTGTCCTCTTCAACGATTGAAGTTCTCTTTCCTTCACATGTGAGTGTTGGATTGATGTACTTCGTAATGTAGGCTTGAGGATTGAGAATATTTCAGTTTTTCTAATATGCTTGTATATCTCACATGCATTCTTCTTCTCAAACAAACTCCTCGCCTTTTTATAGTGAACTTTTCAAAAATTTGCCCGTTGAAGAGATAGCTTATTTTTGAAAGTCACTTGGCAGCCGTTGGCTTGTCTTGTTGCAGTCCTTGGAATTGTCATTTCCTCGTATGAATTGTTCTTTCACCTTTTCGTAGTTCGACACGGTGTAGTGCTTCCCATTGGTTCATTCCTTTTGCACGCTCCTCGGGATCGAGCACTCCAAGAAAGGTGGTATGGAGATATCACTTGTTTAAGTAAATCTCTTGATTTCTCGTGCAACGGTTCTTTTTACGCTTATCTCGACTTGACCGCATTTCCTTGCTTTCCCTGTGACTTAGAGTCGCCTTCCAATCATTGGATGACTCTTCTGGTCACTTCAACTTGAGACTTGGCTTTTCTTGAGTTGACTTGATCGATGCTCCACTCACCGTATCTCAATCGCTTCTTCAAGAGAGTTCCCGTCTACTCTTCTTTGTTATATTCAAATTGCTTTACAAAGAAAGTCTTCCTTCCGATCTTGAGTCTGTTTTTTGCATGTTATGGCGTAGCCGACTTAACTCGCCTTTTGGCCAACTCTAATTGTTACAATACATTTTACAAACAGAATTGGGGTGCCAACTTTCTATTCTAAGTTTTACATGGCATTCATCAAAATCTAAACAATAAAATTCCTAACATCCATTATTTATAGTATCCCATGTCCATAGTAGAAAGCAAAAGATACTAAACAGTATTCTCAAATGCAGTCGAATTTACTTATCTTGTGTGTTTTGATACTCCAAAAATTTAAATGTAGGCGTTTTCAAATTCACTTACAAGGTTCCAATCATAAAATAGTGGTTTTCATAGAATAGTGCCTGAAAGTGGAACCAACTGCTATCAATCAGCCACCTGCATTAGCGAGTTCAACATCTAAGCAACGTGTCACAATGCCGTATATCCTCACAATCGCGACGCACCGACAGAAGCGAAGGGAAAGTAGAAAATTGGGGCACCAAAAATGAGGAGGAAGATAATAATGGGGCAAATAAATACAACAATTTGCGATTTACTAAAAATCGCTACTAATACTAAGGATATTCTAAAGGTGTTTTGTTGAGACTGCTTACACGGATTGTTGTAGCGAAAACAATTCTTTTGCCTCAACAAAATATGGTTGCGTAAACTTCCGTGGAAAATAGCCCGATTTCTTGTAGTAATAAGTTTTCCCCATCCTTGCCCAAGTAAAATTAAGATTCACTGCCTTGTTTGTAAACAATAATGTATGGCCCCCTCTCAAAGCAAAGTGCAATCATGAACATAAAGAATATCAAGACATTCTACGCTCCATGCCTCGGGCTTGCACTAGATCAAAAATATTGTGCTTCTAAGCCATCATAATCAATTATAAAACATGATGTCAATAAAAACTCTACCACAAAGTAAATATCAATCATGGAATTATGGAACCATCTGTAATTGCTCATACCGTGGTGAGGTGACCGGGACAACGAGAATACGCTATCTTCGTGGTGAAATTCTCTCGGATAGACAACATTTAGATTGTGCATAACAGAGCATGAGAGACAGGTTTGTGCATAAATGTAAAGGAAAAATATGAGCAATCGCACTGTAATTTCTATGCATTCAACTTCCAAAAACATCACCCTTTTTCTTTGTGTAAGAACTTAGATATCCACATGATATTATAAGTTTTTTAACTGGGGTAATATGCAACTCCAATAAATCCTTACATTTGACTAAACCAATCCTTCAAGCTCACACCTATGAACTCGGGAACCAAGCACCAATGTGACAAAATGAACTTGAGCCCATAAACTATTAATGCACAATTCCACAAAGCGAGCATCTTTGTGGAATTTTACCCAATGCATTACCAATTAGCAAAGAAACGTATGGGTATTTCACCAAATGCATTACGCTTCAATTACAAAGTTGAAAGACGATATCAGAAATAGTGGGATTAATCTTTGTATGAAACTCACAATTAAATTAAGTATGAAGAAAAGTTATACATTCAACTGGTTTGCAAGGAGGTTTTGAAGAATACCTTTGATTTTGAACCAAGTCTCAAAGATGATGCTCATAAACATCTCGTAACCGATTGGGGACTTGAAATTTTTTCCACAAAAATCAAGATTCAAATGATTGATCAATTGATAATCTCAGAACGGAGGTTTGGAAGGTTTCTGAGGTGAGGTTTTGGAGGTGCGGTGGGAGGAGGAGGCGCGATCGGATTAGTGGCTTTTGGTTGGGTTCGCCAAAATCTATAAGTGTCAGATGAGAAGTGTTAATTTGGGGGTAATTTTCTAAACAAAAAGAAGATTTCCCACCTAAATTTTGTGCTAAATTTTGCCGCCTAAAATTACTATGACGGATTTCAATTAATCGTCATGGAATAAGAACGATAGTGATGACATATAAGATCAATAGTGACACACATAAATGGTGTCATAAAAAGTAATTTTCATTGACAAACATAAAATTCGCCATCGTTAGTTAACAAATTATGACAAAAATTTATGCATGGTAAAGAAATTCGCCATAAAATGTAATTTCTCGTAGTGCATATTGCATTCAACTCTCATCTTTTAATTGTGGTGCTTTGAAAGTCGAGGAATTTGTGTATATTTCAATCAACAATGATGTTGGAACTTGAAATTATGAATCATGTGGTTGGAGAATGCAATGAATGTTTTAATGCTCAAGTTGTTCATGTTTCGACGACAAGAGAAAATCAGTCCCCCCTTTCTCGCTTTTGTGAATCAATCGCGTTAACAATGAGGTAGAGCTTCGATGTCGACTTCAAACATAATTATTGATGTTTTTTACTTGTTCGAGCTTTTGCCGGTTTTGGTTGGGGTTGCTTTCTTGGCTTAGGAAGTTTTAGGATCCATTTGAATTCAATGGATGCTTTCTAAGCTTGGCTTTGCTCGCCTTTGTGTGTCATTTTTCGCTCCAACATGTGCTTGGGTGAATAGTTGTGAAGGATATTAGCTCGTGACTTGTTTTTCCCTCATCTCTTATGGCTTAAAGTACCTCAATAGCTAGCAACATCTTTCCCCGATTTTCCATTTCTTCTACTTTTTAGGTGTTTTTGTGGTTCTATTTTTGGCACATGTTGGCCTTGATGGTTGTTTGCTTTCTTGAACTAGTAGGATGGAACTTGGGCTCTTTAGCCTCGTAATGTAACCTCTTAACTTTAATTTACCAAGAAATCGCTTTTTAATCAATCAACCGTGATTCCAAAAATAAGTGACAATCAAAGAAATTGTATAACTTTCTAAGAACTTAGAACCAACTTTAGTGATTAGATTGAGGAATTTGAGCCCCTAATAGAATGAGAATGTAGAAAAAAGGATGATTTATAACATATTGATTCCAAAAAGTGCAGTTTTCATAATTGAGGATGTGCTAAATCCTAAGGACATAGTCATTCTATTGCCAACGGATTAAGACAAACAAGGAAATGAACCGAACATGAAAAGTATTAAAAATACAATTGAGAGTGCCGTGACTAAACTTCATCAAGACAACTTTCTATTATATGTGTGTTTCAAAGATGACAATTGAACAAGCTATTTGATGAGTCATAATTGTCATAGTCAATAGGTCAAGTTCAAGGAATTATCTAAATAGTGGCCTTAAGATAGATAAGGGAATTATCTGAATTGTAAAATTAGATCATTAACATAAAGACAAACGAGCAAAACATCACCATTATGATAAACTTTGATGTAAAGAGCATATTCATTAGACAACGAACAAACCCGCTCTTCTTGGAAATATTTGTCAATGCGGCTATTCCACACTTATGGGGCTTGCTTTAAATCGTATAAAGCCTTTTTCAATCTCAAGACTTTGTCTTCATGTCCATCTACGACATACCCCAAAGGCTTCTAATCATAAACATCTTCTTCAAGATAATCGCTCAAGAAAGTCGATTTAATGTTGAGTTGATAGATTTTCAGCTTTATTTGATTCGCCAAAGAGATGACTAAATGAATAGTTTCCATGCGGGCAACCGAGGCAAAAGTTTCATCATAGTCAACTCCATGTTTTTGCTTGTAGCCCTTGACTATAGGTCTCGCTTTGTATTTCTCTACTTCCTCTTTAGCATTCTTCTTCACCTTTACACCCATTTAATGGCAATAGCTTCATGACCCTTGGGAAGAACGGTTAATTCCCAAGTATGGTTTTTCTCAATCAAATTAATCTTCTCATCTATGGCTTTTCTCCACCGCTTGTCATGTCTTGCATCATCAAAGGTTAGAGGCTCAATATCTCGCAAAAAAAAAAATAATATAATTCATCATTGTTAAGAGAAACTTCATGAGATCTTTCATATATGTCATCAAGAGTTCTCATTTTTGTGGTCTTTCACTTGAACTTTCTCCATGAGTAGGTGATGGAATTGAGAATAAAGTGGTGTAGAATTATGTTAAAGCTCCAAAATAAGAAAGAAATTCATGAGACTTTTCTTCTTAAGCTTCCCAATTCCACGTGGCTTCTTCATCAAACTCAATATCACGATTTATCACGACTTTGCCATTGTTCGGGTTGAACAACCGATAGCCTTTTGAATGATAATCATATCCAACAAACACGTGATTGGCAAAGTTTGTATCTCTCTTGGTGGGGGACTTGAACATAAGCAATGCTTCAAATACTCATAAATGACCGGGACGTCAGTTTTTTTCCATTCCATGCTTCTTGAGGTGTTTGATTTTTGACATTCACCATCGGTGAACAATTTGACAAATACACCACACATGATACAGCTCTTCACCTTACAACTCCTTTCGCATATTTTTGGCTTTGAGCATACATCCGCCCATGTTAAGTATGGTTCTATTCTTCCTCTCCGTTGTTGTGACAATCTAGAACCGCCATAGACGAAGAATTCCGTGAGTTGCACAAAACTCATTGAATTCCCTTAAAGTGAATTCTCCTCCTCTATCGAATCTCAAAGCTTTGATTTCATAGCCACTTTCTTTTTTAACAAGTGTCTTGAAATTTATGAAAGTAGCGAAGGCTTTCGATTTTTTCTTGAAAAATTAAACCCAAGTCTTTCGGTTGAAATCATCGATAAAGAGTATAAAATATTTACTCTTACTAAGTGATTGTGGATTAATTGGTCCACATACATCCGTATGCACAAGTTCAAGTGGCTTGGTCGCTTCCATGTTGATTCTTCCGAAAACTCTTTTCTCGTGATATTTTCCGACAAGACATGCTTCACACAAATAATTTGATGGTTAATTGAAGGCATCCCTCTCACCATATTATTTTCTCCCATCGCTTTAAGATCTCTAAAATTCAAATGCTCAAATCTCATGTGCCATTACCATGCTATATTTTGCACATTAGCCTTCAAATACATTGCATCAATTGATTTCATGTTCTATTTGAACATCTTGTTCTTTGACACAACCACTTTAGCAAGCAAATCAGCATTCTGGTCTCGTAGCCAAAAATAATGATCTTTTATGAGAATTTCATACCCATTTTCAATAAATTGGCCCAATCATCGCAAATCAATTTATGGCGCCATCTTTGGAAGAAATGAGAATTGTACCTTTCCCTTCATGTGGAAATTCGAGGAGTCTCCGAAAAAGACATACCTCTCACCTTCTCATTTAACTCTACAAATTGTTCTCTATATCCACACATGTGGTTGCTAGCACCATTATCCAAGTACCATACACTATTGTTGTCATTATCGTCTTTGATTATTAACAACAACGTTGACTCTTCCGCTTCTTGCTTATCGCCAACAAGATTGACATTTTCTTTAGCATCGTGAATTATTATTGTGGCACTCCCCGCAAAATGGCCAAGCCTATGACAGCTGTAACATTCAATTTTAGACTTGTCATACCTCCTTTCGCTTGATCTTGGATAATAGTCTCGCCCTTCTTCTTGCTCTTCCACGACCTCTTTGTGATGGTTGGTTTCTTTCTTCATTATTAGAGTTGTCTCCACCGCCTCTTCCAGGTCTATTTTGGTTATTTTCATGACCTCTTCCTCGCTCATATCCTCGCCCACGCCCTTTTGAAGTCATTTTTCTTTTCGCATCATTTCTCAAAGTTGCTTTAACTTTGAGAACTTGCTCCAATGGTTCATTTTGTCTCTCTTGATCTTTTCTTCATGAGCTTGTAGAGAATCCTCCAATTCTTCAATGCTCATATAATCTAGATCTTTCGTCTCTCCTCAATGACACACATAATATAATCAAACTTTGTAGTCAAGGAACGAAGAATTTTCTCCATTACGTGTACATCTTCGATTTTATCCCCATATATCTTTAATTGATTCACAACAACTTTCACCCTTGAACAATAATTTGTAATCGCTTCAGATTCATTCATCTTCAAAACTTCAAAATCACCCCTTAGTGATTGAAGTCTCACCTTCTTCACCCCAAGCTTTCTTTGAAGTAGTAGTGTTTCGGCTATTTTCTCAATATCAAATCATCCAAACATTGATGGATGAGGGTGAGGGCTTGTTGATCCTTCTTCTTTGCCTTTGACAAAGTATCCTTCGGTAGGAGATAACGTAGCTTCATTTTGAGGCTTCTCATACCCCTTCTCTATGACCTCTCTTACATCTTGGGAGCCAAGTAAGACTTTCATTTAGGGATGGCAATGACCGCCCAGCGGAGTGCCCGCCCTACCCCGCTTGGGCCACCCTCGTGATACGTGGGTACTCCTACCATGCTATTTTTTATTTTTTAATATATTTAACATATATTTTACATGTATATTATATTAAATAATATAGTTTTATGCATTTATTATTATATTTAATATGTATAATGACATATTTTATAAACAACATGTATTTATAATACAAAATATAATATTATAAAATTATTAATAATATAAAATATAATATTATAAAATTATTAATAATATAAAATATAAGATAAAAACAAAATTCAACACGGGGTGACTGCTCCGCCCCGCGGCCCGTGGCGGGTCGCCCCGCCCCACCCCGTGGATGGGGATGGGGCGGGTCTGGGTATTGAGATACCCGCCCCGCCCCCCCATTGCCATCCTTACTTTCATTCATAGACACCATTTTTCATAGTTTTCTTTAGTGAGATGAGGAAATTGGAATGATGTTACTCCATTGTTTGCCATCTCAAAGGATTATATGGCTCTAGATACCACATTGTTCAAAATGAACAATATAAAAGTAGAAGATAATTCTAGAGGAAGATGAATTTTATTAACTTGATGTCTTGCAAAATTCTAAGTACAAATGGGTATTTATAAATGCATAAAAGACCCTTCAAACTAACTAATTTAATGTAGTAAACCAGTGAACTCATCCATTTACATGCACCTCAACAAATCTAGAACATTCTCCATGCTTATACGTTACCTCTAGAATCATGAACTTAAAGTAGTCAACAACTAATATGGTGTGCAAGACGCCTTATGAAAAGACATAATCTGAAATTCCAAATTACTACTAACATTTACACCCACATTTTCCACTTGTAGTTTTCCATAACTTTATAATACTGGTAGTAAAAAGGGGCATATTCAAAACTTTTCCTCCTGATTATGTTCTCTATGTTTCAATCATTCTGAAAACTTCCAAGCAGACAAAGATCGCAATGGGATCCCATTCCAGCCAAGAAGCATACATTTCCCATTCATACTCAGACTACACAATTTCCATCTACAAGATTCTCTAATAAGCAAACTTGCTTGATACATGGATGCCTGGCTCAGCTCTGTCTCCACAATCCCAAACCTTGCAAAATACTCCCTCTCCAGAAATCAATCTTACGACAACGCTTAAAACCCTCTTCGACCTCACCTCAAAACACCATTCTTAATTATCTCCTGAAAATATATTTTCTCAATTATCACCCTACACTTATTGTCCCTCTCCAAACAGTCCTCTAAGCAATCGAACATGGCGCTACATATAATAATCGCCTCATCAAATCGATCAATAAACGCCGATCCACTCGTATTCGCCTCTACTTCGCCACAACCATGACATGGGGATTGAGGTTTTTAATCCCTTCTATTAAAGCTTCATGTTCTTAGGACAAAACGATAAAGAAGTCAGACAAAACTCCAAGAAAACAGCCACTATTTCATTGTTTTCTAACTCGAACTCGTGTTTCTTCAGCTCGTTCATTTCAGAATGCAATATCTTAAACACGAACGGCAAATTCATCGACTCTGCAAAAGACAACAGCAAATCGCCAGTATCTTCAACATCATCTTTGAGTGTGCACACCACAGTAATCTTGAGCTGCTCAATTCGGATATTTTTTCGATTAGCAAGAGCGCATTATAATAATCCAGTGTGAGCCGAGTTTTTTCCGATATCGATGAAATGGATCTTTTTCGGCTGAAGCCAAAGAATCCAAAATGGTTTGAATTGCAGTAAAATGTGTGATTTGACTAAAAGGCAGTTTTTGTTCATTTGCATGAATAGCAGATTTTAGATCCACTAGTTCTTGTTCCACATCCACATGTATTAATTCTCTCTCAAGATCAATTTTGCCATTTTCTATATCGATTCTTTCCTTAAATCCCGAGCGAAACACGCGATGACTCTGTCAACAGGATGATCATCAGCATGAGAATATTCGGAAAGAACAGCATTGAGCGATTTTTCAGCTTGATCATATTTTCGATTGAAAAAATTGTCAGCAGCATCAAGCAGACAGAGCGAACGTTTCAAATGGTCTGCGTGCTTATGAGCAAGAGCAGAGTCAAATTGATCAGAAGAATTTGTAAGAGTGAAAAGAAAATCACCTTTGTGATGAGAGTAATTAGATTTCAATTTTGCCATTCTCATGATGCTTAAGGCAGATAACACTGAACTTAGCTCGTCTGTTTTTTCGATTTCCTGAAATTTACCGCTTCTCAAACGCTTCATTTGGCTGCGATATTTGTTGAGGATTTCAAATGGTGGCTGCACATTTTCATGAACTTGTTTCTTAGCTTTAACTTGATACGAAAGGTGGTCGTGTTGAGGGAATTCTGAAGAGTATGGTGCCATTGTCTCATTTTTTCCAATGTTAACTATGTTTGAATATAAGTGGTACCGTTTTAATTAGATGAACCATTTGCTGTATTGAAATGAACGAAAAGAGTGGTGGAAAAAGAAAGACAAAAAACAAGAATTTTCCTTTTTATCTTTCCTTCTAAAACTTTGTTTCACTGCCGATATCCTTTTTTAGAAATAAGAGTTGAACGCCAAAGAAAGACAGATAGAATATTTCTCTTAGGATGATTGCTGGTTGATCACACTCTATAGTAGCCGCCTAAGTACAGAAGATGGCATTTTTGTCCAATAACATGATGACATAAAAACATTTGAGTTATCTATTATAGTTACAAACTCTAAGGAAAGAATGTTAGTTATTGTAAGCACAAATTTTGTTTGTACTTGACACATACCTTTATTGTTTATATTGCACAGGTTCCATGAATTAGTGTATTTGTTGTCAATGGTGAGACAAAAAGTCTACAAACCTGAAAATATTATAGAGAAATGTAAGATGCAAATTAAGATGGCATTGAGAAAGTCATATTCTTGTATAATTTTGTTTTTTTCAGTTATTTGTTGGAATTTTGGTCTTGAGAAATGGGTGTTGATCGATTTTGACCAAATAATTAATGGTTTTCATTTGTGAAAAAATAGAATTAAATTACTTGTAAAAATTCTACTAAGAGAGTAGATGATAATAGCATTTGGAATTTCTCAAAACCAATTAGGGTGAATGAGTAATTAATGCTAGAAGTAAGCCACTTAATACAAATAAATGGTATGGAAAATGGAAATGGGGGAAGGAGAGATGCTCCATCCCACATAGGAAAATGAGGATAAGTTTGCACACTTAATATATCCCAAGTTAGACATACGGGTTTGGCCCTTGGGGGCACCCAAGTTTTTAAAGGGGTGAGGACCTACATGCTTGTGCGCGTTTGGTTCAGCACGCCAAGCCGCTCGCCGCCCGCGGCCGGGTCCGGTCGCGGGGGTCGGCTTGGGCTTGGGCTTCAAGGCCCTTATTCTTTTCCAACGGAACACCTCGAGCAAAAAGGCCTGCTCAGTGCAAATGTGTCTTTTCGAGCCAAAAGACGCGATCTTTCCATACGAGGCACCCGAGTGCCTATAATTACTCGACCCGCAGATTGAAAACACACAAAATTGATAACATAATAATAAGTCATTTGCATATTCGAGCATATTGACATTCCTTCTCCTTCAAAAGCTTGAAAGTCGAAACACTTTGTTGTTCATTGCTGTGTTTCGAGTTTGTCAGAAACTCGAGACGTAAATAGTCGTTGTATCTTAGTGGACGCACGCCGAACCGTTAAAGATTAGTATACGGGCGTTCGTCTTCTATGAGATCGAATCTAATTCAAGCCTCAACTAAAACATTTATTCTTAGCCATTTTTCCAAAACAGAAACCATACACTTATATTTTACCATACAATCGCAAGACTAAAATTTTTGTTTCGCTTTCAAGGTGATGGCTTGAGATCGCTTCACCCAATGGCCGCATTGCCCCGCCATGGCAAGAAACCGGCATGTTCTCCGATGGTGACTTCAAGAGATGGCAATGTAAGATGAAGTTCTACGTGAAGACTTTGGGTCTCTCGTTTTCTCAAGGAGAAACCTCCGCAGTTGGTGATGAAGAAGACAACAATGAATGGAGAATCGTTGTGGATGCTTGGCATAACAGTTGATTTCCTCGTGTCTAATTATGTTTTTGAATGGGCTAGATGATACCATGTACAACGCCTATAGTTCGTTCAAAACGCCCAAAGAGTTGTGGGACTCTTTGGAGAAGAAATATAAAAATGTAAGATGCCGTGCAAAGAAATTTGTAGTCGATAAATTTCTGGATTATAAGATGGTTGACACCGAGACGGTGATTAGCCATGTACAAGAAATACATATCATACTTCACGACTTAGTGTCCTCAAGGGATGATTCGAGTGAGTCGTTCCAAGTGGTCGCATTATCGAAAATTGCCGCCTTCGTGGAAAGATTTTAGAACTACCTCAAGACAAACGTAAGGAAATGGGGCTTGAGGATTTGATAGTTCGACTTGGATTGAGGATGACAACGGGATTCCGAATGGAAATCGATAAAATGTGGGGTATGATCATACTTTGTGGAACACTAGTGGAGTTTCACAGATTTTTAAATGTGCAGAGAAGGTGTTGCGAAAAGTGTTGTAAACACCGAAACCACATTTGCATGAGGTGTTGTCAAAGTGTTGTAACACTAAAGGCGACATCAGAATAAGTTGAATCAAGTCTTACTAAAGATGTGATAACATCAAAGGTTACACACCTTGTAAAAGATGGAGTTGTTGGAACAAAGATCTCAAATCGTAAAATGAGATTCTAATTGATTGTTGGGACAATGTTCTAACAAAATAAAATAAAAATGGCCGAGAGCCATAAGAATTCTGGATGATCTTGTGTTAAACAAGATATCGGAAGTTGAAAGGGGAGCTTTACTTTTAGCAAACCATAAAGGAGATTGCTTTGAAATGTGGGGGCTTGGAAAAGTAGAAGCACCTAATGAAATAAATTCAGCATTTATGATATAAATGATGGTACAATCATTAAATCATGAAATCATTTATTAATGGTATCCTATCTTGGAAAGGAAAGAGGAGTCTAGATGTTTTTGTCGAGACATAATACCAATAAATAGTTGATTTTAGGAATGGGGTTATTTCGGCCGACTAAGTGAATTCAAAGGAAAACCTTATGATCCACTTACAAAAGGCATAAATCGAGATAAATTGTATAAATTGTTATGGAATGGGTTTAAAATCCACAACTTAAAGAATGTTCATAGCGGTAACCCAACCTTGTGAATTGGAGATCCCAAGACCTTGGTTCAATGGGACAACTAAGTTATGAATGTTGGTGAACACTTGAAAATATGTTAGCTCATTCTCGATACATCCAAGTGAATGCTCGAATGTGGTGAGGATACGTTTAAGACTTTTAATGATTCATATACCGAAAGGTGGAGTATGGCAGATACTCTTCAACAGGAGATCACCTATATAAGTGAGAAGTAATGGCCGCCTCAAAAAGAAACACTCATGAATCTAAGATATGGTCCAGTATCGAAATGGACACAACGTGAGAACAAAAGTGTTGTGAGTTGTTATCAAGTATTGTTATCTTGGTTTACACTAACTACTGAGTAGTTCAAGACATCGGGCATACTAAGCAACTAGTAAATCCAATTGTATTTTACTAGGAAGGTTCAAACCCACAAGCTACCTATCCTGATGCAATAACGATTCGCCGAGACTTTCAAGCTTTAACCGCATACATGCATGCATTAATTTCATTCATGTGGGGGATTGTTAAAATTTTGGTCTTGAGAAACGGGTGTTGACCCAATTTTGACCAAATAATTAAGTGGTTTCCATTTGTGAAAAATGGAATTAAATTATTTGTAAAAATTCTACTAAAAGAGTAGATGAGAATAAAGATTTGGAATTTCTCAAACCGATTCCGGTGAATGAGAAATTAATGCTAGAAGTTAGCCACTTAATACAAATAAATAGTATGGAAAATGAAAATATGGGAAGGAGAGATGCTCCATCCCACATAGAAAACGAGGATAAGTTTGCACACTTAATATATCCCAAGTTGACATATGGGTATGGGCCCTGGGGGCACCCAAGTTTTTAAAGGGGTGAGGACCTACATGCTTGTGGGTTAGGTTCAGCACACACACGCACCACCCACGGGCCGCCCGTCCGTGTCACGGGTCGGGTCGAGGGTCACGGGTCTGTGGGCTGTGTCGGGCTTCAAGCCCCTTATCCTTTTGGACCAAAAACCTTTAAAATTAAATTTTTAATTAATTTTTGTGATTAATTAAATGGATTTAATTAATTTCGTAATTAATCAAATGATTTTCCAATCGAACGCTCGACCCGCCGCAAGACGGGGAGCACGCCCAGGCGGTCGGCCGTGATATGGGCCAACTTTTGCGCCTACACGCACTGGCTGGTGGCACGGGTGCTCCGGTCGTCGCTTCGAGCAAGGCGGCTGCGTCAAAGGCAAATGTGTCTTTTTCGAGCCAAAAGACGCGATCTTTCCATACGAGGCACACACTGGGCCTATAATTACTCGACCCCGCAGATTGAAAACACACGAAATTGATAAGATAATAATAAGTATTTGCATATTCAAGCATATTGACATTCCTTCTCCTTCAAAAGCTTGAAAGTCGAAACACTTTGTTGTTCGTTGTGTTTCGAGTTTGCAAGTTGTTATAAACTCGAGACATAAATAGTCGTTGTATCTAGGGACGACGCCGTAACCATTAGCACTAGTATACGGAGCGTTTTTGCCTTCGGCGGAGACTGAATCTAATCTCGTGCCTCGACTAAAACACTTATTCTTAGCCATTTTCCAAAACAAAAACCATACGCTTATATTTTACCAAACAAAAATTTTTCTTGCAAATTAAGATGGCTATGAGAAATGTACTTGATGCATTCTGACAGATTTTGGTTCTTTTGATAACATTTCATTCTCTATGTTTATAATGTAATGAGTATGAAATGTAGATAGACATAGCGATTTTATCCTTACCAAGAAATCTCGCTTTATTTGCTCTTGTCTTTAGTCCCATTGGTTGGCTTTAATTGACTCAATAGTATCATTTTCCACCTTTAATTGGGCTTAATAGAAAATATGCCCTATAACGTAAGTCGGTTTGCATTTTTCCTTTTAACTATTAAAGTTGCAATTTATGCCTGGACAATATTGCCCTTATAGCCAAATATCAGGTTTTGGTCCATTATCTTTCCAAATGTAGCAATTATAGCCTTTAACTTTCGAGAATTAGCAATTTCAATCCTTTCATACCATAGCTATTCCGTTCGTGGCATTATTACACCTACTTAGATCCGTCTCTATTCGAGGTTTTAATTGGATCATGTCAAAGTTTTCCACCTATAAACTTGATAGACATATCAGGTAGAATACTTCATAATTCTAAATAAATTCGATTTCACACTAAGGTTTTGATAAAATGATATAGTCCATCATCACTTAATTATATCGTGCCCAACATGCTTCCATAAAATTAATAAATCCATTAAAATTCATATTTTTTTGACCGAAACAAAGACTGTTAAATGGCTCGGTAACACCACCAAATGAAAATTAATGCCCCAGATTTTGACAAACAGCCTCCTCACTGCTCAACCTCACCTCAGGGAAGATGATCCGTAAGTTATCCGACTTCTTCAACGACTTGCTCAAGATGTACTTTGGTTCAAGCTTCTACCCAGCGCATAAGTAATTCTTAAACGGGATGAATTAATGGAACATTATGAAGACATGTTGAAGCAAAAAGCCTCTTTTAATAAGAACTTATGAAATATTTATTACATTAGTAATCTCCTTTGGGAGGAGAATACTGCTTAGCCTTCTCTCATGATTTGAGGCTTTCACCGTAAATACATAAAACTTAAAACTAAAACACTCAAAATATTACAAATTTTTCACTCAGTGTTTTATTATAAGAAAACTAAGGAAAATGTTCGATCTCCTCAGCCTTCCTTCAAATCCCCGCATTTTATAGAGGTAAGTCCGACTTCAAAGGCGGATTTCAAATCTTGGTGATATATATGACGCCACCGCTATGTCATATCCTTACATTATTGCCTCGGGCCAACCTGTTTTTTTTCTCCCGCTTGATTTTAGCCCATGTGATGTTTGTCAGAATCTTTAAAAATTTGCTTTACGTGGTCCCCCGAGATAACGGCTCTTGTGAGCCCCCTTATCCTTTCCAACCGCATGATCTGGCCGGGTCGGGTTTGGGTCGGAATCCTTTCCAAACTCGGGTTCTTTTTGCTCGGGGCATGCTGACAGATCCGGCCGATCCAACGGCCAACATGCGCCATGTTACAGACTTCCTAAGTTTCTTTGCTTGCCGGAATCTTGTTCTCCAGAGAATTCTTTCTCTTCGCCTCAAAAGCTCCTCGCAAACTCGTTGTTGATCCGGGCCATTGAATTCAGAAGAAAGATCCGCTTTGTCAATCCTCGAAAACTTAAACGGATATTTGACTTTGTCCATTTCTGTTAGCGACAAACCCAAAGACCTCATGTTCGCCGTGGTGGGAAGCTTCATCTTCGTGAAATTGCTCCTACTAACATCGGTACTTCTTCCTGAAGTCGCTTTAATGTATTTTAAAGCATTTCCATCCGGCTCTCTTAGCTTGATGAAATGAAAAGCTTCATTAAAGCTTTTTTCGCCGGGTTCGTGAGTCGACCGATAAAATACAGCCTCCAAAATATCTCTCTGCCAAGTGTGGAGTATTCGCCCAAGTCTCAGAACCGCTTTCCCAATCCATTTCGCTAATTTTGAAATTTCTGGAATCTCGGTGACACGGCAGATAAAATTGAAGCTAAAGCTCCAAAATATACCTTCTCTAAGATTTCATTTGGATGACTTTCCTGTTTCATCCAAACTGGGATACTTGCATGAGATATCAACCATCGCTTTTTCCGGGTTAATACCTTGTCTTGTAACTAGTTTCTCCCATTGGGCCGCGATATACCTCGGATTAGAGAAATCTAAAACTGGGCTGGGCTTGAACCTTAGATTGGCCTATTCGTGGCCTAAGATTCAACTCTCCTCTTTACCCCAGAGGTGCAGTGACTTGAAGACTCCGGGCTGTGATAATGGAGCTTCAACATTTGTTATAGTTTGTACACCTTCGTGTGATGCATCACCCGCAACACTTGTGATTATTGTACTTGAATCCATAACCTCCGTGTTAGAGTGACTCGCCGCCCCTTTTTGCACCGAGAGATGCGGCTCGGAAGAGAGGCCCTTGCAGCGCGTTAAGAACAATTGTCCTTATTAACGCATGCTCGATTTGACTAGAAATGGATTTCGTCAGCTCATTGAAGTCGCCCAAAGAATCTCGTGATTGAGACATAACGCCCCAAAATCTCGCTTCAGACTTCCGTGTTTTCCTCGAGATGTCTTACTCGCTTAAGGACCTCGCCAAGAACGCATCCTTCCATCTCGTGTCAAGAAATCGCAAAGAATATTTTCATGAGATTTTATAATGACAATATCATAATCATAATATTGACATTCAGCCTTGCCATCTAAGTAATCGAGCCTTTTCTCGTTTTGATTCAATTTTTGTTTTTCGTAAAAGCCTTGATAGCACTTGAATTATCAATTTTTAAAGTAAACATTTTAGCCAAGAAAATAGAGGCCATTTTTTACAAGCCTTTCGACCGCAAAGAATTCTTTCTCGTTGATATGCCATCCGCTTGCTTCACTAGGTGTGAATAAACCGCAATATCTCGTGACGGTACTTCCTCATTCGTGACCTTAGTAAGAACCGCCACCCACCAATCATCACAAGCACCGTGTAAAGAAACCGGGTCGTCTCGCCTTGGGGAATCGCAAGTTTCTTTTTACAAACTTCTTTAAGTTACTTTTATTCCTTCTGATGTTCATCTTCCCATTTGAATATCAAGATGATCTTTAAGCAACGGGCTAAACATCTTTCCCGCATTACGTATTGTTAATGAACATCCAACGAAATTAACAACTCCAAGAAAACTCAAGGTTTTTTCCTTGTCTTTCAAGGTATCCGAAATCCTCGCATCTTTTCCACAATATGATTCCCAGAATAATTCCGCATTCATCGATTTCACCTCGGTGAATTCAATTTGTCTTCATACATCACCGCCTTCTTCTCCGGTGCTACTCTTTGTGACAAACATCCGAAAATATCTCCAAATGTTTGAGATGCTCCTTCATGTTCTTTGATGCGATAAGTATGTCATCAATATATACGAACATGAAACTAAAATAATCTTGAGCAATACGTCTG
>CM071926.1:117061771-117182774 GCA_016081115.2 Rehmannia glutinosa
ATAACTCATTAGTCAACACAAATGTATCAAAGTAATAAAAACGCGACATACTAATAGATAAATTATCAAATGTTAAAAAAGTGTACAATAAGTAGAAAAGACAAAAAATAAGGGGGTGGGGAACATCAATCCTCATCGATGAGAAGCATGACGTCGGTAGGAGCTCTTTGATGAACTTCTTAAGCTTGCTCATTTTTCCATTCAACTTTGTGTTTTCCCTTTTTACCTCTTCAATATCCCTTCGTAATGAGATAAAATGCCAATTAGTATTTGTCTCAAGGGTGTCCATTCGACCATTAAGGAGTGAATCCTCCTACTCTTTCTTATTCTTCTTCATCCTCACCATCTCCTTCCCAGTAGATTATTCTTCTTCATCCTCACCATCTTCTTCCCTGGTATTATTCTTCTTCATTCTCACCATCTCCTTCCCCGGTATTATCCTCCGGTTCAGGAATACTACCTCCTCCCGTCATCAAGTTCTCAATCTTAATATCATCAAATAAATCAACGCGATGAGGATTTGGAATAGAAGCATGTCCTCGGGCGGATTTAGTAGGAGCTTGAACCATGTTTCTCCTCATTCTTTTCATTTGGAGAATATTATCATTGTTAAAATCATTGTGTATAATTTGGGTATTTATTTCGATTCGGATAACCCAACAAGAAAACAAGCCGACAAATCAAGTTTCCCAAGATATATTACTTCTTTGCTAGAGTCCTTGATTCAAGCAAACATTGTATAAGTACTGCTCCGTAATTTACTCGTTCCCCTCAAACAATCTTATAAGTAAGATAAAAATCTAGATTGCTTGGAAGTTTAACCTCTTTTGCACAAACACAGTATGAGCAAATAAGACACACAATCCGATAATTTTCCTGCATTGCTTGGACGGTGCATGTGGGTAAGACTCCCAATTAGGTTTTCACTTCTTCCAAAGACAACCCAAAACTAGCATTGTCCCATTTATTGCAAGTCATATTCATAGCACCTTCATTCGGCACATTAAGCAAATGACAAATATCGACATATGTCCAATAAAAATGTCGACCATTTACAAAATGAGTGCAATTCCAAAGGCCCATTAGCTTCCCATCAACAATCCAAATATCCGCATAAAACAATTTGATCAGTTCATCATCATAGTGAATACTAGGATTGTCCCAAATTGACACCCAACCTTGATTTTTGAAATAAGCCCTAATTTTTGGATGGTCACTATGAAATGATTGAAAACGACATATACGTGTACGAGCAATGGTCTTATCAATCAAATTCACATTTTCGTAATGAACCGGCAAGCTTATTTATGAAAAGAAACCTATTAGCTCTTGAAGGAGGCTTGGAAATAAGATTGGACTTACTTTTATCCCAATGAATATGGGAGCTCAAATACCTTCCCGTAAAGCCACAATTTCTTTCTCTCGATAGCCTAGTGGGATCGTTTCTCTTAAGGAATTTCGACATTTGCTTCTTGTGGGGGATTTGAGGAAGATTCCCCTCTTTGCTTCATTTTCCTCCCTTGAGGATTATTTTCGGTAGATTAACAAGTAGGAGCCACAAAATCAAGAGAAGTTGTGATATATGATAAAGATATAGCAAGAATTGATGAAAATTTTGAAAGAAATTAAAGTTTGTTGCCTCTAGGGTTCGTATTGTGCGAAAAGAGGGTTTGAAGTCTGTTTTCAAGAAAATAATTGAAAACATATGTTATCTGTCTAAACAGGGGTCAACCGGTCGACCTCGAGGTTGACCGGTACCTATTCGACAAATACCTTCTTTAAAAAAATGCTTTTCGAAAATTGCACAATGAACTCCATAAGTTTTTCAAGTTTATAATTCAACCCAAAACTCTTGAAATACATCATAAATATAAATATTTATATTATTTAATATGCATTATGCCTAGACGAGCTTGAATTGAGGTAAACAACTTGACGGGTAAAGGTTTTGTAAAAATATCCACGAGTTGATCTTGAGACGGAACAAAGCACATCTCAATTTTTTGTTTTGAAATGCAATCCCTTAAAAAATGATGTTGAACCTCAATATGTTTGGTTCGATTATGATGAATCAGTTCGTGAAGATGTTTATAGCGGGCGTGTTATCACAAAAATAGAAATATTTTCGAAAAAGCATTTATAATCCACTAGAGTTTGTTTCATCCAAAGAAGTTGAGTACAACAAAAGGCCGGGAAATGTATTCGTTTATTTGTTGATAAAGATACACAATTTTGTTTCTTTGAAAACCAATATACTAGGGAATCACCTAAAAATTGACATGATCAGGAAGTACTTTTACGATCATCAAAAGTATTTCCATCATAGTTTGAATCATTATATCATTTTAAAGAAAATTTTTCATTCTTTGGATAAAACAAACCATAAGAAAATAGTGCCTTTCAAATACCAAAAATTCTTTTAATGGCACTTAAGTGAGATTCTTTGGGATTTCTTTAAAATCGAGCACATAGGCGTACAATATGAAGAATATTGGGTCTACTTGCGGATAAATAAAGTAAACTACCGATCATACCTCGATATTTGGTTTACCTTTCTCATCCTTGTCAAGCTTGATATTTGTTCTCATAGGAGTAGAAACGGTTCTTCCTTCTTCAGTTCCGAACTTCTTTAGAAACTCTTTGGTGTATTTAGATTGAGATATATAAATACCCTCTTGGCATTGCTTTATTTGAATCTAAGGAAGAAATTAAGTTCTCCCATCATACTCATCTCAAATTCACCTTGCATAAGCTTAGAAAATTTCTTGCATAGAGACTCATTAGTAGCACCAAAAATTATATCATCGCATAAATTTGCACTAATAAGCAATATTGCCCTTTTTCAAAAACAAAAAGAGCAGTATCAACTTTATCTCTTGAGAAATCATTTTGCAAAAGAAAAGAGCTAAGTCTATCATACCAAGCTCGGGGTGCTTGTTTTAAAGCATATACGGCCTTTTAAAGTTTATAAACATCATTTGGCCTTGAAAATTTTTCAAACCCTGGATGTTGTTTGACATAGACTTCTTCTTGAATAAAACCATTTAGAAAAGCATATTTAACATCCATTTGGTAAAGTTTGAAAAAAATTAAAGCAAGAGTTGACAAGTAAAATATGAATAGCTTCTAAACGTGCTACGGGTGCAAAAGCTTCATCATAGTCAATACCTTCTTCTTGACAATACCCTTAAGCTACTAACCTTGTTTTATTTCAAACAATGTTGCCTTGATCATCGAGTTTGTTTCAAAATACCATTTTGTGCCAATAATTGTTTGTAATGGAGAACAAGTTACCAATTCCCAAACATGAATGTCATGGGGAAGATCCGAATTGTCACCCTTATCCTCTTGTTGAACATTAGAAGTAGGAGGTTGATCATTTGATGTGGAAGGTTGATCATTTTGAGCATCATTTAGAACTATTGGTTCAACTTAATCTTCATCATCACGTTCATCATTTGGGATTCTTTCAACTCCAGAGGCTTCATTGAATTTAATGTGAATAGACTCCTCGACCACCATGATAGTCTTGTTATAAACCCGATATGTGTTGCTCTCACTCAAATACCCCATAAATATTCCTTCGTCGGCCTTACGATCAAGTTTGTCTAATTGATCATTGGTATTCAAAATAAAACACTTGTGACCAAATATTTTGAAATAACTGATATTTGGAGTTCATTCTTTCCAAAGCTCATAAGGTGTTTTATTCAACTTGGGACGAAAATATACCCGGTTTATGACATAACAAGTGTTGTTGATGGCTTTGGCCCAAAAATATTTTGGAAGTGAAAATTTGTTGAGCATGGACCGACACATTTCTTGAAGAGTCTAATTTTTTCTCTCGACAACACCATTTTGTTGTGGAGTTCTTGGAGCCAAAAAATTGTGTGCATGCCCCTTGGTTTCACACAATATTCAAAAATCACCATCAAATTCACCTCCTCGGTCACTCCTTATAAGATTTCATAGTATCTTCATTTTCATTCTCTATATGTCTACACAACTTAGCAAACTCATTAGCAGCATCACTTTTATTTGCAAGAAAAATAGCCCAAGTATATCTAGAGAAGTCATCGACTATAACAAATGTGTAATGTTTTCCACTTCAACTTTCGGTACCAATATCCTCATACAAATTAAGATGAAGTAGTTGTAGAGACTTGGTTGTGAAGTAGGCTTAAAACTACTTTTAACTAATTTGTTCTTTTGACAAGTGTCACATAAGCCAATATTTTCAAAATTTAATTTGGGTAGTCCTTTGACATGTTGGTTTTTCTAAATCTTTTGTAATTTTTTGTATCCAACATGTCCAAGTTGTCTATGCCATAAACTAGTTAAATCATTATTGGCGACAAGACAAGAAACATTTTGACTAATCAAATTACTTGTACAAATTTTATAAAGATTGCCTTTTCTACTAGCTTCACAAATAATTTTACCATTTTTAAGAATAAGACATTTTTGTTTATTAAAAACAAAATCATAATTTGAATCACAAAGTTGACTCACACTTATCAAATTGAACTTAAGCCCTTCTACTAATACAACATTACTAAGAGAGAAAGAATTACCAATGTCTCCATTGCCAGGAATTTTGCCTTTATCATTCTTGAACATGACCATTCCTTCTTCTTGGAGCTTGAAGTTGGTAAATATTTCTTCTTTTCTGGTCATGTGTCGCAAACATCCGTTGTCCACGAGCCATTTGGAATCTTACGTGATTGTTATAGTCCCTAGTACCTACAAATAAATTATTTTTAGGTACCCTATAATTTTGGGGTCCATGGGGGTTAGCCTTGAGACCTTTGGGTCTCCATAAATGACTATTGTTATTTCTAAGTTTACATGTACTAGTAAAATGTCCGTTTTTACCACAATAATAACAAGTAATAATATTAGGACTACTAGCACGTATGAAAGTTGGAGCTTGGTCATTTTTCTTAAAAACGGTTTGAAATGGTTTATAACCAAGTCCTAGTTTGGATTGCTTACTTCTTTGTGCATTGGGGATTTTTGTGACTATATTCGTACTTAAATTAAAACGTTTGCATATTCTTTTTCAAATTTTCAATCTCTTTAGTGAGTAGTTATTTTTCGGAATCAAGACTATGAACTTTAGCAAGAGTAATTGAATGAGCATGATCGAGTGATTCACAAGAAGTAAATAACATGTCTTTTTCTAATTCTAGCTCTTTATACTCCTTTTTCAAATTATTGTATTTGCAAATCATATCTCTAAACTCATTTTATAAATCATCATAATCACATTGAAGATCATGAATTAAAGAAGAAGACAAAGAGTTAGAGCGTACCTCATTATTTTCATCATCTATGGCCATGAGACCATGCTCGATTTTCTCTTCCTCGTCGGATGTTGCAAGAAGTTCATCCCACGTTTTGACATCTGCATTGAGAGCCTTCTTTTTTGGAAAATGCTTTTTCTTCTTTTTCTCCTCCTCCGCTAATTTTGGGCACTCGGCTATAGTGCCCGATTTCATGCATTTAAAGTAAAAGTTGTCTCTAGCTTTTTTTGCCTTGTTTTATTGACAAATTTGGCAATAATTTCCAAACAAGGGCGGTGGTTTCCTCATCCTCCTCATCACTAGCATCATATGTATTATTTGAATTTGAAGCAAGACCTTTAGGTGTAGGTTGCATACCCGATTGAGAGGTGGATGGTTCGGAATTCTTCCTTTCTTTGAGATAGACTTAATATATAAAAGATTTCCAATAAGCTCATCAAACTTGAGAGTCTCAAGATTTTGAGCCCCTTATAGCTTGATTACTTTTTCGGATCATGAGCAGGGAAGAGCATTCAAGACTTTAGTAACCTTATCTTCCTCCGAAATAATTTTTCCGAGAGCCAATAAAGGATTGACTATGTTATCAAACCTTTCCACCATTTTAGTAATCCCTTCACCCTCAAACATTATGAAGTTTTCAAAATCTTAAACAAGCATGGCTTTTCTAACTTGTTTAACTTTCTTAGTACCTTCATAAATAGTTTTTAATTTTTCCAAACTTCATGAGCCGACCTTATCCCCGAATTCTATTATACTCGGTAGCCTTAAGAGAGCAATGTAAAATGTTTAAGGCCTTACCATTGAGAGAGAAGGACTCTTATTATTGTCATCGAATTCTCTCCGAGACTTTTGAGGGCCATAGTTCCATCCTCCAATCCCTTCAATAACCACATTCCAAATATTGAAACCACAACCTTATAGAAAGTCATCGATTTGGTCTTTCCAAAAAGGAAAGTTATTGGCATCAAATAGTGGTGGCTTCTTGGTGGAGGCGTCGGTGGTGAGGTAGCTTTCGTTCTTATCAATGGATCCTCTTTACTCGCAAAGATTAAACGAGCTTGCCAAAGAGTTTTGCTTTGATACCACTTGTTAGTCCAAGTTTGCCATTGATTTATAGAGCTTCAACCCACCTAGGGCCTACGTGCTCTACCACCCGGTATATCCGAATGGATTTCAAAAAGGAAAAAGTTTTATTGATATCAAACAAATACAACATTTACCTTGAAGAGTACCACACTTTAATTACACCACCACCTATGAAGATTACGACAATCTTCTTCAACAATGAAGAGCACCAAACTCTTCAACACCTAGAATCAACCAAGTGTGTTCTTACCACAAGAACACTAACAAGGATTTCTTGTTTTGGATGATGTGAGAATTGCAATCAAGATTACGCGTTGTTTGAAAATATTACAACTCAAAAGTACAAGTGTAATCAAGAAGGAAGCCTAATACTCAATATGTGCAAGTGTAAAGTTTAGGCTAAATACAACAAGAATATAGTCAAGGAAAAATAAGAATTTTGCTGATTTTTTTTGTTGCTTTGTATGCTTGTGTTGCATTGATCGTCCAATCTTCTTCAACTATTTATGGAGGAGCTTCATGATTTGAATCCCAACATAGGCTCCTCATAATTGAATTTTGTCTGCAAAAAGAAGATCACAATATGCACAAATAATGTACAAAAATGATAAAGTGATAAAAGTAAATCTTGTTGTCTCCCGTAGGTTCAAAATCCTCAGGTTTTGAACGGGTCGATCGTCCATTAGTAGAAGAATTTGAATTTCAAACCGTTAAAAATGAATCCGCACAGGTCATCCCGTGGTCGACCCACCCCTTTGATTGACCTGGGTCGACCCGTGCCTGGGACTGTGAGAAAGGGAGAGAAGTTTTAATCCGTAAAAATTTTGACTAAGTCTTTCGGGCTCTATTTGACCTTGATGGTATTAAGTAATAGTTAAAAATACTTTAAACGATGTAAAATAAGTTTTATAACACCCGAAAAAATTATTTTGAATAATCAAAAAATAATTTAGGTGAAATCATTAAAATCAAAAATAGTTTCAATCTAACACATGTGTCCCCTCTGTTTCCCCTTTTCCTTTACACCCCGTTTCGTTGTTTTGGGTGTCATCTTTTATCCCCAGGTGGCTAGATCTGAGAATGAAGGGCGTAGTGAAAAAGTTGAAACCCATCCATAAGTGTAAGGAATATGGACAAAGATATTTATGAGAGATTGAGGTTGTAAGTCCCAATGGGTGAGTTGTAAGGTTTAAAAAGGGGGGTTGAATAAACCTTACCAAATTTTCGAACTTAGTCCTTTTAAATTATTTTAACTGTGTTAACTCAAATCAGCTAAGTCCTTGAGGGACAGCTAGGTTGGCTTTCTTCAGCGAATTTACCCACTCAACAGACTCAACTGAGCTGTTGATAGTATAACTTAGTCAACTAACACTTAACTTTCTGATTGATTTGGTTTTGTTATTGAAGACTTTTCACCCTTAAAGTTATAAACTTGTTTTCAACACTTGTTTTTAGCAGAGGTTATTATCAGTTGAGTTTAGCAATTTTAACTTAGCAACAGATATGAATAATATGCAGGAAAATAAAATGTTGTAAGTAAAAATGACACAAACAATTTTTATAGTGGTTCGAGGATGGGGTAATTCCTCTAATCCACTCTTCTCCAACTCCTGGAGGAATCCACTAAAGTGAATCTGGTTACAAAGCGATTATCGGTCCCGAGTCGGCCTTGATCACACGGTTGGTCACGCTCTTGGGACTCAGATTCTTCACAAAATGGTTGTCTTGCTACTTCAACTCCCTCGAACTCTTGGAATTGATCACACAGCCTTTCAACGAGCCCAAAGCTTCTAGTTCGACCTTGAACGTTACTACTTCTCCTTCAACTTTGGAGAGTAGACACTTTTTGTGTTTCAAACAGTTTTCTCTTCAACTTGATGAAGTATTCTTTCCTTCACTGAGTGTGTTGGATCTAGTTCCTTCGATTTTAGGTTTGAGTAATAACTTTGAAAGATTGAGAGTATTTGCAGGTTTGCTTGCTCGAATGCTTGTAAAATCGGTAACCTTCTTTCAATTGCTTCCTCAATCTTTTATAGTGCTTATTCAAAAATCTGCGCGTTAAAGAGATAGACAATTTTCAAATAGCACTTCTTGGTCGTTGGCTTGTCTTTTCTTGATCTGCAGCTTGTGATGGTGACATTTCCTCATTTTAATGAGGTGTGCAACTTTTTAGGTTCTGACACACACTCAGTTCTTCCCATTCGTTTATTCTATTTGCACGCTTCTGGGATGAGCACTTTTAGACATGGCAGCATGGTCGTATTACTAAAATAAGTAATGTCCTTGAATTATGTGCAACGGATTAATATCAGTCGACTTGACTTGACTTGAAATGCTTTACCCTTTGACTTGAGTCGGCTCAACCTTTTGGGAATGACTCAACTGTCATCAACCGCGAGATATGGCTTTCAATCGACTTGATCGCTACTTTTTCATTCTTTACTTAGCTGTCTCACAATCTGGATCTTCTCTTCACTCGAGTCTGTAAGTTTTATCTTGACTTCACACAACGGACACTCAACCTGGTCTTCTCTTTGATCTTCATTTGACTCCTTGTAATTTTTAACTTAGCCGACTTCAACTCGGCTCATATTGTCCTATCTATTACAAGTTGAATTACAAAGAAAATGGGGGTGCCAACTTCCTATTCTAAGTTTTACATGGTATCAAAATCTAAACATAAATTTTTCTAATAATTTCCCCCTTTTTGATGATGCCAAAACTTAAATAATTACAAGAAAGTAGTATAGTAACAAAGAATGTATGAGTAGTATATGTCAATTTTATTAATCATATCATTCTTGTACTTTACAGATGCACTTTACAAAGTTGTTACAAAGTATACCATATTTACAATTAAGAAAAGTACATTGAATGGGTTTCAACGTCTTCAACGCTTTCGCCTATTTTCTTCTTTTCTCATCTTCTTCAGCTCTTTCCCTTATCTTCTTCTCATAAGCTTTTTTTTTGCAGGGTCTTTCCTTCGCTGCCTTTCCTCCCATTCTCGATTCACTCTCTCGTTCTCAGCTTCTTGTCTCTTTCTGGCCTCCTTATTTTTGTGCTCCACTTCTAGATTTGCAAGAGTGTCGAACCCAGCCCAGTAGTTGATTCCTTTCTTCTTCGAGTCAATGAATCTTACGTCTTTAGGTCTTGGTTGTGGTGGAGTTCCTCTGCCTCTTCCACCACTTCCAAACCTTCCCCTTCATCTGTAAGACTCAGCTGCTCCTCTAGGAGTGTACTATACAGTGTCTTTCGGTCAGTGATGCTGCTAGAACTGGCCGCTTCTCAGCTGATTTGCATAACTCGAGTCCTTTCTCCCAATACAAGTCCCACGCCTATGGTAGAGTCATGTTCTTGAAATAACCTTCGAAATTTAGAGTTTGAAACTCCTATAGTGATCTGGGTTCAGATCCTGCATCACGCATGGTGATTTCTCGAGGGGGTCTTACAGTTGGGGAATCTCTTAATAAACCAGCAGGGGGGCCTTCGAACCTTGCTTTAATATCTTTGATTCTCTCGGAGTGCTTCTCAGCTACCTTATCGAACTCAGCTTCCATGGCTTTTCTTGCTTGACTGTCATTTCAGCTTTCTCTTCTATGGTCAGCTCCTTTGGTAGTTCACTGAGAATCGAGGTTGTAACTTCACTCTACTGTGGGGTTTTGGCAAACATTATTTTCAAGAAAGGTTTCTTCATAGAACTACTTTCCCCCTTGCTTGCTTCCCCTTTCACTTCTTCCTTATCACTCTGTTGTCCTTTCTTCAATTCCTATCCCCCCTTTTTGGCATCATCACCAAGGGGGAGAGCCAAGTTATGCATCATCATCACCATTCTCTGATCCTCAATATTGTCCCTCTGATGTCTTTAGTGATAGTAGAATCTCTATTATCTAGCCATTGGTCCAATGCTGCAAAACCATGCTCTATATTTTCTATTTCAGCACAGATGGCTTTGAAGGCTTTTCGGAAGTTGGCTATCTCAGCGGACTTTTCCTCAGGCCATATAACATCGAAAACAAAACCAGTTGGCACCATCGTTATCTCTGCTAGAGTTTTGATTTCCTATTGAGAGACTTGGACATTGTATCTGGCACGTTCCACGACTGACTCGGCTTTGAAAGGTGTTTGAGCTTCAAACGGAAAATATTCCGCAAATGAGTCTTCAGGGAAGATAGGTATCTCCACATCGTTGGCTTGTGGAGCCTTTCCCTTTTCTTTCAAGATGTTTTCAGCTCTATGTGCCTCAGTTGTTTCAGCGTCATCGGCAGTTTGAAAAGTTGTGTTAGCCTACTGAGTTGAGTGATCCTCAACTATCTTAAAAGCTTCCTCGGCATTAGTTGTTTCTTCCTGTTGAGTTGTTTGTTCCTTGGCTGACTTATTAGCTTCATCGGAGGGTGATGACACCATTGGAGGTGAGCCATCAACCATTGTAAATTTCATTGGAGCAACCTTATCATTGGCCTCACTCCGTGTTGCATGTGCTTCCTCATCGGCTTTGTTCTTGTTAGATGTATCAATAGGACCGAACTCAGCTTCATTTTTAGATTCCAGGAATCCAGTGTCAATATTTTCCTGAGAATCGTGAAGGGCGTTGATCTCTTCTTTTTCCTTAACAACTTCCACATGAGGAGCTGGCACTTCCTCAACGACTTTCATACCCAGGGAAATCTGAACCTCGTCTAGGCCTTCATTACCCTCAGCAGTCTCAACCGCTGATGTGCCTTGTGTTAGTCCAAGTGGCTACGATAATCTAGACGGGGGTGAATAGATTATCTCGGTTTTTTAGATTTTGCCCTCTTTTTCGAATAATTAAGCAAAGATGAAAGCTAAATGTGGAAAATAAACAACACACGTTGATTTAAAGAGCTTCACCCCACCTAGGGACTACGTGCTCTACCACCCCAAAGATATCCAGGGATGGGTTTCAAAAAAGAAAAGAAATTTTATTAATTACCAAAATTAATACAACACCTTGAGGATTACCACAACCCTCTTGCAACACCTTGAGGAGATTACCACAATCTTCCTTCACCACCTTTAAAGAGTACCACACTCTCCAAACACCTATCACCTAGATCACCCAAGTGTATTCTTACCACAAGAATACTCACAAGGATGTCTTGTGTTGAATGATGACCAAAATCAAGATTACAACTCAATAATGAATGATACAATATAAGTACAAGTGTAATCAAGAATTGAAAGCCTAGAACTCAAATGTGTGCAAGTGAAAGTGCTAAGGCTAATACAACAAGATATATGAAAGTGTTTGCTTGTTTGGTCTTTGCTTGTGTGATGTGTTGTGTCTTGTTGTTTGAATGAAGCCTCTATTTATAGGAGAGGTCTTGGCTTTGATTTCCAGACATAGGCTCCTCCTTAGGGAGTGATTTGCTGCAAAAGAAACCATTTAAAATCATCAATATAGCTGTTAGAAATTAATCCCACAAATTAGGGAAAAACGTCGAAAATGCAACGGATAGTTTCTTTGATAAAACAGAGGGTTCGACCGTCGCGCAGAGATAAGTTTGAAATAGGTTTTCTCACGATTTTTACACAAGGGACCGGTCGGAGGGGTGCGACCGTCGATCGCTCTTGATCTTGACCGGTTGGGATTGTTCAAAAACGAAACAGAAGCGACATCTTGAGGGCGCCAGTGCACGGCCGCCTGGGGGTCGACCGGTCGCCCCTACCGGTCGACCACCGGTGGCCGACCGGTCGCCCTCCATAATTTTTCTTACGCCCTTTTTTCTGTTTCAAAACTCAACTCAGTCTTGTTGTTGCCCTATAGGGAAACCGTCGAGCTGAAAGCAGGATGTGTTGTCCAATTGTTTATCGAAAATAAACTCCAAGAAATACTCCGAAAAATAGTAGAAACATTTTAAATCGATCGGAAGTATTTAGACAATATTTAGGGACATTGTTTTGGTTTAAAAACACATTTGAACAAAATCATCAAAATCATGATAAAAACATTTATCTAACAAACTCCCCCTTTTTGATGATTACAAACCAAAACAATTTTCACAAGGACGATTTTGAAAACAAAAATAATTTACCGGTTTTACGAGTGAACTACCGTTTAAAAACATTTTATAAAAAGCTCCCCCTATTGATAAGCACATCAACAAGAAATATTGCATAAGCATAAGCATAAGCTATAACAAGCTTTTACAGGATACACATAAACATCATGAGCTAATAAGCTCCCCCTGTCAAAATACTTATAATCTATTGCAATTAAGTCCATAATACAAGCCATGGACTAGGTATACTTGGCTTTAGGAAGCCATAACTTATAGCTTTTATTGCGAGCTTTTATTAGCTTCTTTGAGCTAACGAGCCAATTTCCTGTTTCTCCCCCTTTGGAATCATCAAAAAGAATGTTAGGATGATAAAAATATTATGCAAGTATATCAAAGTGCGCCTAGAATACGATTTATCAACCATTGAAAGAAGAAGGCTTAAAATCCGAAGAGATGGGAGAAATGTATCAAAAAAATCCATAAGCTCGTTTTGTTTACCAAGACATGATCTCAATAAGTATATAAGACTTTTGAAAGCAAGAGAATCATTTAGAAGTTGAAATTTTCATTGTGACATTTCATCGAACACTTTGTGGGCGTAAAAATTAAAAGAAGTTGTATAGAGCCCTTGTAAATGAATCAAGCCAAAATTTTCATCACCAAATCATACCAAACATCATACAATACAACATAACAACTAAGCTCATCATGATCATAAGATAATTTCATCAAGAAATATACAAGAAAGCCACAAACTCAAGGGTTCAACCCAATTGAACAAAGAAAGGAAAATTCTTACCATTCGATCGGCAAAGATGAGCGATGATGATGATAAACATGCTATATTAGGTCCAAGATATGAATTGAATGCATGAAAACAAATTTTGAGTGAAATTTGTGTGAATTTGGCAAAGGGGACGAAAAATGGCAAAAATGGGTTAAAATGACTAAGGCACAAGATAGAACGGTTTTAATCCAAAAAAATAGCTAAGGCGACCGGTCGTGGTTGAGGACGACCGGTCGACGTTGAGGGCGACGGTTGCCCTCAACCTCATCATCATTTGTCTTGCTAGTTTTATTAAAATCCGAATTTTCAACCAAAAATCCGATTTTTGCCCCTAAGTTTTAAAAACATGCGAAATGCAAGCGTAAACCTCATTCAATATGCATTATGTCTAACCGAGCTCGTATGGACGCAAAAGTCTCGAGAAGATAGCGGTTTTGTAAAAATGTCCGCCAATTGATCTTGAGATGGTACAAAAGATATCTCAATTTTTCGTTTAGAAACACAATCCCTTAGAAAATGATGTCGAATCTCCATATGTTTAGTACGATTATGATGAACCGGGTTTTGAGCAATGTTTATAGTGGATATATTGTCACAAAAGATAGGAACGTTTTCAAAAGAGCTATTGTAAACCGCTAAGGTTTGTTTCATCCAAAGAAGTTGAGTACAATAAAAGTCATGCGGAAATATATTCGGCCGGCCGTTGAAAGTGAAACACAATTTTGCTTCTTTGAAAACCAAGAAACTAGGCGATCGCTTAAAAATTGACATGATCAAAAGTACTTTTCCGATCATCAATATTTCCCGCATAATCCGAATCACTATAACCTTTAAGAGAAAAATTTTCATTCTTTGGATAGAATAGACCATATTGAATAGTGCCTTTCAAATATCGAAAAATCCTTTTACGACACTCATATGAGATTCTTTGGGATTGCTTTGAAAACGAGCACATAGGCATATGGCATGAAGAATGTCCGGTCTACTAGCGGTTAAATAAAGTAAAGCGCCAATCATACTCGATACTTTGATTCATCCACGGACTTGCCTTTTTCATCTTTGTCAATTTTAACATTGGTTGCCATAGGAGTAGACACGGTTCTTCATTCATCAATGCCGAACTTTTTCAAAAGTTCCTTTGTATATTTTGATTGCAAAATGTATATACCTTCTTGGCATTGTTTAATTTGAAGCCCAAGAAAGAAGTTGAGCTCCCCCATCATACTCATCTCGAATTCTCCTTGCATTAACTTAGAAAATTTCTTGCACAAGGATTCATTAGTAGCACCAAAGATAATATCATCAACATAAATTTGCACAAGTAAACAATCTTCCCCTTTTTCAAAAACAAAGAGAGTAGTATCAACTTTACCTCTTGTAAAACCATTTTGCAAAAGAAAAGAGCTAAGTTTATCATACCATGCACGGGGTGCTTGCTTTAAACCATACAAGGCCTTTTTAAGTTTATAAACGTCATTAGGCCTAGAAAAATTTTCAAACCCCAGAGGTTGTTTTACATAGACTTCTTCTTGAATAAAACCATTTAAGAAAGCGGATTTAACATCCATTTGGTAGAGTTTGAAATTTTTATAGCAAGATAGGCAAGTAAAATACGAATAGCTTCTAAACGTGCTACGGTGCAAAAGTTTCATCATAATCAATACCTTCTTCTTGACAATATCCTTGAGCTACTAACCTTGCCTTGTTTGAACAATGTTGCCTTGATCATCAAGCTTATTAGGAATACCCATTTTGTACCAATAATAGTTTGAGAAGGAGGACAAGGTACCAATTCCCATACATCATTTCTTTCAAATTGATTCAATTCCTCTTGCATCTCCAAAACCAATCCTCATCCTCAATAGCCTCCTTAGCATTTTTAGGCTCTTTTTGAGATATAAGTGCTGCAAATTTTCATCGGGTCATCACTTTATTAAGGGGATCACCAATAATAAGATCTTTTGGGTGATCTCCTTTAAATTTCAATGCCACGGGAAGATCCGAAGTATCACCTTTGTCTTCTTGAGGAACACTTGAAGTGGATGGTTGATCATTTGATGTAGTAGGTTGATCATTTTGAACAATGGGTTCAATAATATTCTCTTCATCACTTTCATCATTAGGTATTCTTTCAACACCCGAAGCTTCATTGAATTTGACATGGATGGATTTTTCAACAACCCCACTAGTCTTATTGTAAACCCGATATGCTTTGCTCTTTGTTGAATATCCCATAAATATCCCTTCATCGGCCTTAGGATCAAGTTTGTCCAATTGATCCTTGGTATTCAAAATAAAGCACTTACAACCAAATATCCTGAAATAGCTAATGTTTGGAGTGGAGTTCTTCCTTTCCAAAGCTCATATGGAGTTTTATTCATTTTAGGACAAATGTAAACTCGATTAATGACATAGCAAGCGGTAGTTACGGCTTCGCCCAAAAATATTTTGGAAGTGAAAATTCATTGAGCATGGGCCGACTCATCTCTTGTAGTGTCCGATTTTTCCTTTCGGCTACTCCATTTTGTTAAGGTGTCCTTGGAGCCAAAAATTATGAGCATATCCCTTAGTTTCACAAAAGACTCTAAATTCACCATCAAATTCTCCACCTCGATCACTTGAATAGACTTAATAGTATCTTCCTTTTCATTCTCAAAAGTCTACACAACTTAACAAACTCATTAACGGCATCGCTTTTATTGGTAAGAAAAAGAGCTCAAGTATATCCGGAAAAATCATCGACAATAACGAAAGTGTAATGTTTTCCACTTAGGCTTGTCGTATTTCAATATCCCCATACAAATCAAGGTGAAGCAATTGTAGGGGTTTGGTTGTGGAAATTTCACTTTTGGGCTTAAAACTACTTTTAACTAATTTGTTCTTTTGACAAGTATCACATAAGCCAAGATTTTCAAAATTCAATTTGGGTAGTCCTTTCACATGTTGGTTTTTGTAAATATTTTTCAAATTCTTGTATCCAACATGTCCAAGTCGCCTATTGTAGGTCCCAAGGGGTGTGAGTGTAAGATTTAGAAGGGGAGGTTGAATAAACCTTACCAACTTTTCGATTTAGTCCTTTTAAAAATGTTCGGAGTTAATACTTCATTTGTGAGTCCTTGATGGACAGCTAAGTTAGTTAATCGGCAGAGTTAGTCACTCAATGACTGATCGATTTGTTGATAGAATAACTCAAATTGTTTTGACTAAAGACTTAACTTGACCGTGATATGTTTCATTGGAAGACTTAACACCCTTGAATTTGGTTAAGTTTGTTTTAATACCTGGTTTTAGCACTCGAGTTGATTATCAATTGGATAGCAAATTTATCAATGAGATATAAAAATAAGATGCGAGAAATTAAAGTCTTTGAAATGTAAATGTAGGCTTGAGGATTGATCTTGAATGACTTGAGAGTATTCTTGGTTACAGTTCAAATGTTAGCTTGAATGTTCGTGGTTCAGGTCGGTTTTTTTCTCGAGTGATTCCTCGGCCTTTTATAGTGATCTTTCAAAAATCGCCCGTTGAAGAGATAGGCTTATTTTTGAAAGTCACTTGTGGTCGTTGGCTTGTCTTGTTGCGATCCTTGGAATTTACATTTCCTTGTATGAACGATTCTTGACTTTTTGAGTTCGACACGGTGCAGTGCTTCCCATTGGTTTATTCCTTTTGCATGCTTGGGTGAGCACTTCAAGAAAGGCAGTATGGAAGTATTACTTGTTTAAGTAATTCTCTTGATTTACGTGCAACGGATCTCTTTCGATTATCTCGACTTGATTGCATTTCCTTGTTTTCCCAGGTGACTTAGAGTCGACTTCCAATCATTGGATGACTCTTGTCACTTCAATTTGAGACTTGGTTATCTTGAGTTGACTTGACTGATACTTCACTGTTTGCATCTTAGTTGCACCTTTAGTCGAGTTCTGTCTTCTCTTCTTTGCCACACTGTTTGCCTCACAATACGGGGTATTCTTTTAGTCTCCGGTTGTCTTCTTGCATGTTGGGCATAGTGACTTGACTCGGCTCTACCACCCTATCTATTACAATGCAATTTATAACAAGAATGGGGTGCCAACTTCCTATTCTAAGTTTTACATGGCATTCATCAAAATCTACAAAATAATTTCCCAACAATTTCCCCTTTTTGATGATGCCAAAACTTAAAACATTCATACAATAATTAAACAAAGAAAGATACATACAGACAAATGTAGAATCACGGAATGTATGCTTAGAATCGATCTTTTATTGATCATAACATTCTTGTTCTTTACATAGTTTGTTTACAAAGTGTATCGAGCTTGAACAAAAGAAAATGTATCGAGAGCTTAAATGGAACTTAAAGTAACCATGTTGTTTTATACCTACACAAGTATAGAAATTGTACAGTTTTATTCAATGTACGGAAGACTTACATATAATGTATTTACATAGTGAAATACATGAAGGGGTGACAGACAGAACACTTCATCTCCTTCGCTGTCTCCTTCTTTCATCTCCTTGACTATGTCATCTTCGACCTCTTTCTCTTCTTTTCTCATCTTCATTTTGCCTTTCTTTTTCTCATACGCCTTCCGGCGACTTCATCTCTTCTCGATCTTTCTTGTCTTTCCTCCCATAGCTGAGTTTGTCTCTTATTTTCCTCTTCAATTCTCTTCACATACTCAACATTATTCTTAGCCACTTGCAGGTTGGCTATTTCACGTCGGCCCCAATAGATCCCTCCTTTCTTTCCCGGATCTATATACTCAATGTTTTTGGGCGAGATCTAGGTCGAAACCTCTTCCTCCACTATTGTTTCTTCCTCCGCTCTGGGCATGTATTATCTTGGGGTCTTTTTCCCGGTGAGTGACTAGCAGAGTGACCAGAGAGTGACCGCCAGTGTCACTGCTGTCGCCTTCTTCACATAGTTTGAGACCCTTTTCCAAGATACAAATCCTGTGCTTGAGCCATGGACATGTTTGCGAAGTAACCTTCGGATGCGAGCGTCTTGAATTCATCAACAGATCTTGGCTCAATTCCGGCATACGAAATGGCATAGGTGTCTCTGTCATTGGAATGCCTCCATGTTGTTTCGAGAATATCCAAAACTCGGGCATTCATCTTTCCTTCCACTTCTTTCATCCCTACTTCAAGTGCCTTTCTCTTTTCGACCATAGGTCTTTGCAGAGTGTTGGAGTGGTAGAGTCGTTTGGGAGTTTCTTTGATGATATCATTTGTGACAAGACCTTGTTGGGGGTTTTAGCAATCATCAAGGTCACATCTTTCGAACCTTCCCCTCAATGATTTTCCTTTCTTCTCTCTTATTACTTCCTCAATTGTCTTTCCCTTCACGAGTTGCGTCCTCCTTCTCGGTTTGAGATCCCTTGGGCGCTTTAGGGATTCCTCTTTCCCCTTTTTGGCATCATCAAAGGAGAGAGAACCCCCGAAACAAGCTAGCAAGCAAGAAGTCTAGTCTGGCGATAGCCGGGTTCTCGCTTCGAATCAGCTGCGGAGTATGCCGCACGGAACTCGGAGCGGGTAGCGTTGGAATCAATCAATCTACCAACTTCATCTCGGCCATGAGAAGATCGAATTTTTGATCCATGTTCTCTTCCACGCGCCAGAGCCCGTTCTTATTATGTTCACGCAGCAGACTTTGTCTACGAGGTGTGAGATTCATGCATTTGTTCGATGTGCTCTTGCAATTTTGTCTTTGCATCGGCATTCTAAGCCCGCTTGAGGACTAGCAATTTGTTGAACAATGTCTGAAATATCGAGCTTGTTCCACACGCATTGTCTGCTATTGCTATTGCCACCATTCCCGGATCTCGACTATTATGCCTCGCAAATCGCCAGTAAAGTTGGCGTCTGTGTTATCCCTCATGTCCGGTGAGGCCTGGTGCCTCTCCATCTTTTCTATCTCGGCAAATAAGGCTTTGAAGACTTCCCGAACTTGTTTGTCACCTCTGTTTGGTGACGGCCAAGCAACGTCAAAGTCATAGTTATTTGGAACAATGGTGTCGATGGAATAACAGGATCGGTGCGGAAGCGCTCGCGATCTCTAGGCGATTCTTGGGGAGGTCAGTACCTCCGAGAGAAGGGAAATGATTTCTACGAAGGATCATCACGGGTAATCGGAATCTGTTCAATGATAATTGGTGCTCGTGAAGTCCCCTGTGGAGTCGAACCTGCCGCAGCTTGGGAGCTGCGCAGATGGACTCTGTTTGTTTGTGGTCATTGTGAAGTCGACCCGACTTGCCGAGTCTATGTCTTAACGACTTCGCCGGTCTCACTAGTTTTTCCAAATGAGTTGGCGATCGGGTCTCGGCCATATCGAGCGTCATCGGACAATGATGAGATTTCCATGGGTGGCTCATCATCAAAGTTGAATGTTTGGCGAGTAGTCTTGAGGTCGACTTACTCGTGGTTGGAACATCCTCGGTGAGTCTTTTGGATCTACAATAGGGGATGACTCGGCTTCATCTTCACCTTCGAATCCCGGAAAAGTTACATCAAGATTATCCGAGAATCGTGAAGAGCACTTATCTTATTTTCTCGATGGATCAATGATAGCGGGAGGGATGTTCGTGCTTTAGTCTCTTTACCCGGGAAGTCTCAACCTCCCGTTGGCCTTCATTACCTCATGCGAGTCTCAATCGCAGCGAGGCCTGGATGGTCCTCGAGTGTCACTGTCTTGGGGTTTTCGAGGTGGCATCCACTGGAGTCCCAACTCCGTCGATTGCACTTTCATTGCCCAGTGTTAACTCCCGGGCGTTCCTTCGTGCCTCGTGTTTGCATCGGTGATGTCATTGGCTCGCAGAAGCGAGTTGGCACCTCGGTGAGATAGTCTCAATCATGCGAGCCTCGTTGATGACAACTTTTGTGTATTTTGTTGTTGTTCCCCTCCACTACGCCCCGAGATTCGTTGTGGAGTCACCGCAGCATCCTCCGACCTTGCTGCAGCCGGTGGAGGGAGTTTCCTCTCGGTGGCACACCCGGTGAGTGACTTGGAATGGGGTCACTCGTCTCGGACTCATTTGTTCCCATTGAGTATTCGGCCGTTGGGGCGGTGGTAAGATACTTTCATTAGGGGTTGGCTCGATTTGGGGTCCCCACAATCCCAGTTTCATCGCCAATTCCCTTAACACCTTCCTCCGAATGAGTGGGAAGTGGTGGCGCGACAACGATGAGCAATATGCCGCACCACTCCCATTGGATCTATCTCCAGTGTGATTTGGATGACTCCCCTGGTCCCTCCATCATTCTTTGCTCATGTAGGATTCGGATTCTTGCATTGCTTGCTGCATTTGCAACTCTTCTGCAAAGAACAGGTCCAGATCCTCATCACTTTCGATAGAATGTCGAGGTGAGGATGTGTATGTTCTGGTGTGGTGAGAGGGCGGATCTTTGGCCTTCTCACGTGCCTCGGCCTTTTTCTCGCCAATCTTTCTTTCTCCTTCTCTTTAAAGATATTTAGAATGTCCAAACAGTTTTCTTCATCAAGAGCTTGCACCACATTGGTCAATCCAGGAAGTTCATCGAGTTCGTCTTCTTCTTCAATGAATTTCGGTCTTTGGAATTGTTCCCTGGATCGACTCGACTTCCATTTCCTCCATTCTCATGCAGACGATTTTGAATGTCCGGGTATGGTGGGGATAGGATCATCACATCATTATCCTTGTCATCATCTCCTCCTGTCCCTCGAGCTCGGGGATTGAGGGTAGCAAACTTTTTGCTCGATAGGTGATTCGGTTGTCTCGGGTATGGTGGGGATAGGATCATCACATCATTATCCTTGTCATCATCACATCACTATCCGTTACGAGGCGGAGACACAACCCTATCAATAGGTGATTCGGTTGTCTCGGCTATTCTTGTTCCTCATTTGTTTTGTCTATACTGGGTCTTCGAGTTGCTCGCTCTCTTTGATCGGCTCACAGAGACTTAGCCGTTTCATCGATAACTTCCAGGAGACTCTACTTCTCCAGCGAGTCTCGGAGTATCTTTTCCAGCTAAGTGGCGGACTCGGCCGTCTTCTCAAGCTCGGAGAGCTTGGAAATTCTTCTTCTTCTTTTTGTTTTTACCGGAGGAACATCCGGTTCCACTTCCTCCGGTTCGTTGAAGGTAAATGCCTTCAGCGATTGTCTTAGAGGCATTTTGCCTTCCTTGTTGTGGCGATCCTCTTCTTCTTGATCACCGGAGAAGGGATTAATGGTTCATTCTCCACTGCGGCTACGAGGCGGGAGACACGGCGGTGGGGGCGGGTGACTCGGATGCAGGGGGAGTGCGATTTCTTTTTTTTCTTCTTTGTCGGGGCAGCGATTTTCTTAGATCTTCTTGGGAGGTGAGGAGGCAATTTGAATCTTGGTCGGTGATCCCCCCTCACTCGTGATCAGCCTTCTTGGCGTAAGCTCTCTTCTGTCGTGCGCCAGAGAGGTTAACATGGAACGCCTTTCCATGCCGAAGAGGTACCCCTTTTACTTCCATCATCCGCCAATTACTGTGTCGTATCAGGAAACCTCCAAACGTGCCATCCTCCTTGAAAGATTTGTTCCCAATATTACGGACAGTCCGTTGTATACAAACTCAGCCCAATTCACCTTCTTTTTCTTCAAGGATCGCGGCCATTACGATCAACTTAGCTTTAGGCAATTTGGTCAAAAGCGCCAAATTTGATATCTATGCATTTGGCAACAATGTCCAACAATTTGTGGTAGTCCTCTTTCGGCGAGGCTCTTCTTGTTAGTGTAGACCACTTTCGCAAAGACAATCGGACTTGGCTACTTCCTTCCAAGCAGCAGTCAGGTCAACATCAGCCTCATAAACTTCCGGCACTCCTTCCGCCGGCAACAAGCAGTGTTCTGCCAGATCCTTGGCAGTAATGGTGAACTCCTTACCATGAACAGAGGACTTGATGCCCTCATCGTGAACCTCAGCGTTCACATAGAACTGTGCGACCTCTTCTACGTAGGTCATTGGGAACTCCATCGTCAAAAATGGTTTTAATCCAGATTTTTCCAGCTTCTCAGCAATCTTCTTCACGAGGGTGTCGTCGGACCCCTGTTTAACCATACCATCGAAATCCACAGTAGACCCAGTGTGGATTTGCTTTCCTAGCTTGACGAAATCATGAGTAGGTGCCATTTCTCGGTGTTTTTTCTTGAGCGAATCTTAGAAAATGATTTTGAGGAGTTGTAGGGTTTTGAGAAAAAGTTTCCTTCTTTTGCCTTTGAGAGAGATGAACAGATTTTGGTAAAGTGAGAGAAAATCGGACGAAATGGTATAAGTATGGTTTATGAAAGGGCGTGCGGGTGATTTTTGAAATTTGATCAAAATCAACGGCTTAGATCTTACACGCCGATTAGCATTTAAGTTCTCGCATTTAATGCGCAAACATTTATATCCAATCATAAGCTTGGTGTGCGGCTTTTGATTTGTACACGTCATAATTATCGACGTCATTCTTAAAAACATTCCCACTTAGTAAAAATGACCGCATTTTTGTCACTTTGCTCATAAATAACTCAGCTTACTCCTTAGCTAATTCAATCCTTCTTCTCACTTCTCTCCTTATGACTCATTTGTCCTAATTGATGCAGCATGACTTTCCGATACTCTGATTCACTTAGTGAATTAAGAGTTAAGCTCTTTTTCCTCTTTTCGTGTTTCATCTCTTTTCTTTGAGTCTTCCGAGTGTTAACTCAGCTCAATTAACCCTAACTCATGCTTGAGTTCTTCAAATCTTGATTCACATAATGGTTTTGTGAATATGTCACCTAACTTCTTTTCAACATGGTCTCTTATGAAGTGATATCGACATCGATGTGCTTTGTCCTTGAGTGCAACACAGATTTTGAGTGATTGCAATTGCACTTGTGTTATCACACATAATTGGAATTTCCTTTTCTTCAACCTCATAGTCTCTCTTTGTTGTCTCATCCGTAAGACTTGGGCACAACAAATGCCCACAACTATGTATTCAGCCGTTTGTAGAGGTGGCTATTGAATTTTGCTTCTTGCTAAACCAGAAATTAGCCTATTTCCAAGCATTTGACATGTGCGTGAGGTGCTTTTCTGTCAACTCTACATCCAAAGATAGTCGTAGTCCGAATAACCAATTAGCTTGAATCCACCTTCCTTAGGATACCACAAGCCAACTTCTTGGCTTCCTTTCAAATATCTCAAGATCCTCTTGCCTGCGATCATGTGGCTTTCTTTTAGAGCGATTGAAATCTTGCACATACACCTACTGATAAAGGTGATGTCGCCTGCTTCTTTGTGAGATAGAGCAATGATCCAATAAGTGCTTTGTATCTTGTTTGATCTACTGAGGCTTGCAATCTGCATCCATGTCCTTTTTGATGATGTATTCATTGGTATTTTCACGAGAAGACTTCTCTTCCATACCAAATTTCTTCATTAAATCTCTGGTGTATTTTGTCGACTTATGAAGGTTCCATCCTTCATTTGTTTCACTTGGAGTCCAAGGAAGAATGTCAGCTCTCCCATCATGCTCATTTCGAATTTGCTTTGCATGAGATTTGAGAATTTATCACATAGCTCTTTGTTTGTGGATCCAAAGATGATGTCATCCACATATATTTGAACAAGCAGTATACTCTTCCCATCTTGAATTTCAAGAGCATTCTATCCACTTTGCCTTTTGTGAATCCGTTCTCGTTAGGAATGGTGATAATGTATCATACCATGCTCGGGTGCCTGTTTCAATCCATATAAAGCCTTCTTGAGTTTGTATACCTTATCTCCAAGAGTCTTCGCTCAAATCCTGGAGGTTGTTCAACATACACTTCTTCTTCCAATAAACCGTTAAGAAATGCACTCTTTACATCCATTTGATATACAATAAAGTTCTTGTGAGCTGCATAGGCAAGAAACATCCTTATGGCTTCCAATCTTGCCAAAGGGGCAAAAGTTTCATCAAAATCTATTCCTTCTTCTTGGCAATACCCTTTGGCTACCAATCTTGCTTTGTTTCTTACCACGAGCCTTCCTCATTCATCTTGTTTCGAACACCCATTTAGTGCCAATAACATTTTGATGGGTTGGCCTTTGAACCAATTCCCACACTTTGTTCCTTTCAAACCGATTTAGCTCTTCTTGCATGGCTTGAATCCAATGTGTATCATCCAATGCTTGTGACACATCTTTTGGTTCTATTTGTGAGATGAAGCAAGTGAACATTGCTTCTTGTTGAGTTCTGGATCTAGTTTTTACACCTTATCTTACATCTCCAATGATTAGTTCTGGTGGATGATCTCTCAGCCATCTTACATCAGGTTGGAGTAAGTTATTTGGATTCGATCGTCTTGCGACTATGTTATTTTGATCACTCTCTCATCATCACTTAGCTGCAGATTTTCCGGTGTCTTTGAGACTCGGCTATCTCATCTTCATCTGGACTTATAATTCCAGCTTCAGCTTCAACATAGGGACTCTTCTGCATGGTTGGTTGATTCAGCTTATCAGTTGATTCTTCAATGTCTTCTCCATTTACATTTGGTTCATCAAACACCACATGGATGGATTCTTCTCGTAACCATTGTCCTCTTGTTGAGCACTTTGTATGCTTTGCTTTGAGTGAGTATCCTAAGAGAATACCTTTATCGCCTTTAGCATCAAAAGCCTTTAAATTATCTTTGCCATTGTTATGGATGAAGAATTTGCATCCAAATATTTTGAAGTATGCAACATTTGGCTTTCTCCTGTCCAAATCTCATAGGGAGTCTTTGTCGATTGTCATTTTATCATGCATCTATTTTGAGTGTAGCATCTTTGTGTTTATTGCTTCAGCCCAAAATCTTTTAGCGAGCCCTGCTTCACTAACATGGTCCTTGCGCTTCTTTGAGAGTTCTATTCCTTCTTTCTCGCAACTCCATTTTTTGTGGAGTCCTTGCTGCAGATAATTTATGACCAATACCATTTTCAATACAAGATTGAGTTATTATACCATTGACAAACTCGGTTCCTCTGTCGATCTTATTTTGATAATGGTTTGACTCTTCTCATTTTGTATTCTCTTCATCATTTGTGGTAGTTTCAGAGTTTCTTTCTTTTTACACATGAATATTGTCCATGTATATCTTGAGTAGTAATCTACTACCACCAAGGTGTATTTCTTCCCACTTATGCTAGCGGTTCCACTTTGGACCAAACAGATCCATATGTAGCAAGTGCAATATTCTTGTTGAAGATGGACATGTCTTTTCTTTGAATGATGATTTGATTTGCTTTCCCATCGGCATGCATCACATATACTCTCCTTCTTGTATATCTGAGTCCGGAAGTCCTTCTACAAGATTACTCGACAAGTTTGTTAATTGTTTTGAAGTTCGGGTGACTCGGCTTCTTATGCCACTTCCAACTTGATTCATTTGTGTTTTTCGCTATGACATGGTGCTTGGTGTTGCATTGACCAATCTACCACATACATGTTCTTTTGTTCCGCATCCTTGCAAAGACAACTTCATTGATTCAGTGTCTTTGATTTGGTATATACCCATGTTAAATCCAACATTGTAGCCTTTGTCACGAGTTGACTTATGCTTAGCGAGGTTGAAGTTGAGTCCTTCAACATATGCAACATCTGTGATTTCTAATCCATTTTTCTTGATAGATCCAATGCCTCTTATTTCTCCTGGAGCTTCATTCCCTCCAAATATGACTTTTGCACCTCGACTTCCTTGAATGTTGATAGATTTTTCTTGTTTCTGTCATGTGTCGGAACATCCACTATCCATGTACCAGGTTCCTTGGCACTCACCGCTGCTCCCGAACTCGCAATCAAGGAAATTAGTCTTTAGGTACCCATACTTGTCGGGTCCCGAGGGGTTAGTATTGTAAGATGATCCAACCAACCTATAGCCAAATGATTTGACTCTAAGGGGTTTCCATCTATCGATTGCCATAATCATAATTAATTTTGGCAAATTGCTTGGGAGTTCTAGGTTCATACAAAATTTGTCTCTTTTCTCGTATGCCTGTGTATGTGTTTTAGCAATTGCCTTCTTTGGGTAGTTTTGATATCTCCGAGTGTAGTGCTTGGGTGCATATGAGTGATGATGAAAGCTCTTATGCCTTTGGAATGGCCTTTCTTTGAGTTCTAGGCCTTTGCCACTTCAGCTTATATTCCATAGGTCTTTCTTTGATAGTTCACATTATTCCAATCACTTGGCTTGGGTATTTTCTACCATTCCCATCATATGTGTTTCTTTTATAGAGCTTCACGGGGTTTTGGTAGCTTTGTTTCTTCTTTACTGAGTATCTCTGTTTGGAGTTTCTTTGAGGAACTCTGCTGGATTTCTTCTCAGTTGTCCTCTCAGTATACTCAACTGGTTGTTTTCCTTTTCCTTTATAACCAAGGCCAGTTTGCTTGTGATTGTGCTTTGGAATAAATGTGTGTGCATCATTTGGAGTTTTGGATTTTAGAGATACTTCTTTGCTTGAAGATCCCTTTTCCAAAATCACTTTTGGAACTTGACATAGCATAGAGGAATTAAATCCTAAGCTTGTCTTGTCTCCACATTCTCTTTGACTCATAATAAGATCATCCAATGATTTGGATGCCTTAGTGAATGAGGCTATCACATTTTTGAGATCATTCTCCCTCTTTTCTATAGCAGCTATCTATCCATCGCCTTAGCATTTTCGGCCTTTAGACTTTTATTCTCATCGGCTATTTGACTTAGAGTACTCGGCTCCTTAGTCAATTTTGTGAGTTTCGCTCTTAAGTAGGCTGTTCTCCTCATTTAGTAGTGTGTGTGAGGATTTAATGTGTTCAAAATCTTTCATCATTTTGCCTAATGAATCATAAAGATCAGTGGGTGATGAAGTGTGTGTGTCACAATCACTATCACTAGTATCTGAGTGTGATGAGTTAGAGTGTACCTCATCTTCTTGGTCAGGTTGGTTTTGTTCTTTAGCCATTAGACAGATCAAGGCTTCTTCATCAGAGTCACTTGAGTAGTCGGCTTCACTACTCTCCGAGTGTGTGTCTTTTGACTTGATGTCGTGATCTCGGCAGCCAACATTGCCTTTCTCTTTTCCTGCTTTCTTCTCTCAAGACTTTTCTTTCCTCTTCATTCCTGTATTTGTTGACTACAGGATATGGGCATTCAATGGCATAGTGACCAGGTTGCGTCTAGCGGTTCAAAGATAGATTTTCAACATTTTGATTAGTTCTTTCCATCATTGGATTATGAGCTCTTTGATATTCAACTTTTGATGCTCGCTCTCTTGGGTGGTCTGTCTTCCCTTGACTTGGAGGGAGCCGAGTGTCTTACGGAGGATTCACCTTCGCTTCTTTTGTAGTTCTTATTAAAGAACTTGTTGAACCTTTTAACCATCGGGCAATCTCCTCTTGGTCAATGACTTCTTTGACCTCAGCTCTCTTGCCATCCTTAACAATCAGAGCAGCTGTTTTGGGCACAGCTGTCTCCTCTTGGTCTTTTCTTCTCAGCTCAAATTCGTAGGCTTTGAGATCTGAGAATAGCTCATGGTTGGATGTTTTTGATAGGTCCATGGAGTGTCTCATGGCCATGACTTTCATATCCCACTCGGTTGGGAGACTTCTTAGAATCTTCATACACATTTCTTCTCGTGTATATTCCTTTCCAAGTGCATAGTTCATTGGTGATTTCGTGAATCGAGCATCCACGGTGATCCAAGGTTTCTCCTGTAAGCATCTTAAAGTTTTCAAATTTTTGTACAACCACGATAGTTTATTTTCTTTGATTTGCTCGATCCTTCGCAAATCAAGGTTAACTTGTCCTGATTTCTTTTTTGCCGTTTTGCATGATTTGACTTTGTTGAACATGGCTTTGTCTAAAGTTTTGTAAAGAATGTCCTTGGCCACATTGTCCAAGTTATATCTTTTCTGTCATCATTTGTCCATTGACTCTTGGTTTTTCAACCATCGCTGGTATGGGAGCAACATCTTCTTCTCCTTCAGCTGCAACTCTCCTTGCAGCTGTGTTCACTTTTAAGAGTTGGAGTGGCCCATCCTCTATCACTATCCACATCTCATCGTGTAATGCTGATAGATGAGCGCATACGAATTTTCCAATCATCAAATTCTTCAATTGTGAACTTAGGGATGCGTGTCAAATTTGCCTCCATGATAATAACTTTTTGAATAAAAGAGTTTTGAAAGATTGAGTACTAAAACAAGCTTTGAAAAATTTGGAGATCTAGTTCAAGAACGGTGCGGAAGGCTCAATGAACCAACCTGGCTCGATACCACTTGTAGGTCCCAAGGGGTGTGAGTGTAAAGTTTAGAAGGGGAGTTGAATAAACCTTACCAACTTTTCGATTTAGTCCTTTTAAAAATGTTCAGAGTTAATACTTCACGTTGAGTCCTTGATGGACACTAAGTTAGTTAATCAATAGAGTTAGTCACTCAACAGACTGACCGAAGTACATTGATAGAATAACTCATTTGTTTTGACTAAAGACTTAACTTGACCGTGATATGTTTTTTGGAAGACTTAACACCCTTGAATTTGGTTAAGTTTGTTTTAATACATGGTTTTAGCACTCGATTGATTATCAATTGGATAGCAAATTTATCGTGAGATATAAAAATAAGATGCGAGAAATTAAAGTCTTTGAAATGTAAATGACACAATAAGTTTTTATAGAGGTTCAAGATGGGGTAATTCTTCTACTCCTCTCTTCTCCAACTCCTGGAGGAATCCACTAAGTATTGATCAATATACGAGTGGTTAACGAGTCCCGGATACAAGTCTTGATCACACAACCGACTTGATCCTTTGGGACTCGATCCGAGATGCCTTGGTCACACGGTGGCTTCTCGTATGACTCGAACTTCTTCTTCACAGGCATTTGCTTTGCTACTACGGTGCCACTTGCTTAAGTTCCTTGGATTTGATCACGAAGCCCTCCAAATAGCTTAAGCCTGGTTCGACCTTGAACCTACATGGAATGTAGACCCCTTGATTCTTCAAATGTTTCCTCTTCAACTGATTGAAGTTGTCTTTCCTTCACAGGTGAGTGTTGGATTGATTTCCTTCGTAATGTAGGCTTGAGGATTGATCTTGAATGACTTGAGAGTATTCTTGGTTACAGTTCAAATGTTAGCTTGAATGTTCGTGGTTCAGTCGGGTTTTTATCTCGAGTGATTCTCGGCCTTTTATAGTGATCTTTCAAAAATGCTTTCGTTGAAGAGATAGGCTTATTTTTTGAAAGTCACTTGTGGTCGTTGGCTTGTCTTGTTGCAGTCCTTGGAATTTACGTTTCCTCGTATGAACGATTCTTCAGCTTTTCAGAGTTCTGACACGGTGCAGTGCTTCCCATTGGTTTATTCCTTTTGCATGTGCTTCGGGGACTGAGCACTTCAAGAAATGTAGTATGGAAGATTACTTGTTTAAGTAATTCTCTTGATTTTTCTGTGCAACGGATCTCTTTCGATTATCTCGACTTGACCGCATTTCCTTGCCTTCCCAGGTGACTTAGAGTCGCCTTCCAATCATAGGATGACTCTTCTCGTCACTTCAATTTGAGACTTGGCTATCTTGAGTTGACTTGATCGATACTTCACTCTCGATTGCATCTTAGCCGCACCTTGATCGGGTTCCTATGTTCTCTTCTTTGCCACACTCACCGCCTCACGGTGGAGTCTTCCTTTTAGTCTCCGGTTGTCTTCTTGCATGTTCAGGCATAGCGACTTGACTCGGCTCTACCAAGCCCTATCTATTACAATGCAATTTATAACAAGAATGGGGTGCCAACTTCCTATTCTAAGTTTTACATGGCATTCATCAAAATCTACAAAATAATTTCCCAACACCTATGCCATAAACTAGTTAAATCATTATTGGCGACTAAACAAGAAACATTTTGACTAACCAAATCACTATACAAATTTTGTAAAGATTGCATTTTCTATTTGCTTCACAAATAATTTTACCATTTTTAAGTATAAGGCATTTTTCTTTATTGAAAGAAACATCATAATTTGAATCACAAAGTTGGCTAACACTTATCAAATTAAACTTAAGCCCTTCTACTAAAAGAACATTACTAAGAGAGAAAGAAGAGATACCAATTTCTCCATTTCCAAGAATTCTTCCTTTGCCATTGCCGAACATGATCATACCCTCTTCTTGGAGCTTGATGTTGGTAAAAGTTCTTTCCTCCCGGTCATATGGCGTGAACATCCACTGTCCACGAGCCATTTTGAATCTTCCATTGTTGTTATAGCCCTATTACCTCATTATTTTCATCGTCTATGGCCATAAGACCATGTTCGGTTTCTCCTTCGTCGTCGGTTGTTTCAAGTAATTCATCCCAAGTTTTGACCTCCGCATTTAGAGCCTTCTTTTTCGAACAATGCTTCTTTTTCTTTTGTTCCTCCTCATCGAAGTTTTGGGCAATCGGCAATGAAGTGCCCGAAGTTTTCCGCATTTAAAGCAAGCATTATCTCTCGTTTTCTTGCCTTATTTTAATTCACAAATTTTGCAAATTTTCGAACAAGTGTGGCCGTCTCCTCCTCATCATCATCATTATCATAGTATGCATTATTAGAAGAAGAAGCAAGACCTTTAGGAATATTTTGCATACCCGATTGATTGATGGTTGGTTTGGAATTTTTCCTCTCCTTGAGATAGACTTCATAGATGAGGAGATTCCCGATGAGCTCGTCAAATTTGAGTGTCTCAAGATTTTGTGCCTCCGTGATAGCCGTAACCTTTTCGGACCATAAGCCGGGAAGAGCATTCAATACCTTAGTCACCTTGTCTTCTTCGGAGATGACTTTACCGAGGGCCACAAGAGGATTGACAATGTTGTCAAGCCTTTCCACCATCTTAGAGATGCTTTCACCATCATACATGTTAAAGTTTTCGAAATCTTTAACAAGCATGGTCTTTCTTGCTTGCTTGACCTTCTTTGTCCCTTCATGTATAGTCTCCATTGTTTCCCAAACCTCATGTGTCGACCTTATGCCTCTTATGCGATTGTACTCGGTGGCGGAAAGAGAACAATGCAAAATATTTAAGGTCTTACCGTTTAGAGAGAAAACCTTTTTGTCGTTTTCATCGAACTCCTTGAAAGGGTTAGGAGCCGAGGTGCCATCCTCCAATTTCTTGGTTGGTTGATCAACTCCTTCAATAACCACATTCCAAATGTTGAACCCGCACTTGTAGAAAGCACTCCATCCGGTCTTTCCAAAATGCGTAGTTGTTGGCGTCGAATAGTAGTGACTTGTTGGTGGAGGCGTAGGTGGTGAGATGAGCATCATTTGTAGCCATGGATCTTTCCTCTTTACTCAAAACGAGCTAACCAAAGAGTTTGGCTCGATACCACTTGTTAGTCCAGTGGCTACGATAATCTAGAGGGGGTGAATAGATTATCTCGGTTTTTAGATTTTGCCCTCTTTTTCGAATAATTAAGCAAAGATGAAAGCTAAATGCGGAAAATAAACAACACACGGTGATTTAAAGAGCTTCACCCCACCTAGGGATTACGTGCTCTACCACCCCAAAGATATCAGGGATGAGTTTCAAAAAGAAAAAGAAATTTTATTAATTACCAAAATTAACACAACTGTTGGGAAATTATTTTGTAGATTTTGATGAATTCCATGTAAAACTTAGAATAGGATGTTGGCACCCCATTTTTTGTTGTAAATTGCATTGTAATAGATAGGGCTAGTCGAGTGAGTTAAGTCGCCTATGCCTCGAACATGCAAGAAGACAATCGAGACTAGAAGGAAGACTCGCTATGAGGGTGAGTATGGCAAAGAAGAGAAGATAGGAACTCAAGGTGAAGGTGCAAACAGTGAAGTATCGATCAAGTCAACTCAAGATAGCCAAGTCTCAAGTTGAAATGACGGAAGAGTCATCCAATGATTGGAAGTCGACTCAAGTCGCCGGGAAAGTCAAGGAAATGCAAATCAAGTCGAGATAATCGAAAGAGATCCGTTGTAAATCAAGAGAATTACTTAAACAAGTAATACCTTCATATCTGTCCTTCTTGAAGTGCTCGAGTTCGAAGCGTGCAAAAGGAATAAACCAATGGGAAGCATCGCACGGTGTCGAACACCGAAAAAGTCAAGAATCATTCATACGAGGAAATGGCAATTCCAAGGATCGCAACAAGACAAGCCAACGACCACAAGTGACTTTCAAAAATAAGCCTATCTCTTCAACGGGCGATTTTTGAAAGATCACTATAAAAGGCCGAGGAATCACTCGGAGAGTAGGTTACTCGAACCAAAAACATTCAAGCAAACATTTGAATCTGTAACCAAAAATATTCTCAAGTCATTCAAGATTAATCCTCAAGCCTATATTACGAAGGAAATCAATCCAACACTCATCTGTGAAGGAAAGACAACTTCCGGTTGAGAGGAACCATTTGAAGAATCAAGGGGTCTACATTCCACGAAGGATTGTAGAAAGGTTCAAGGTCGAACCAAGCTTAAGCTATTTGGAGGGCTTCGTGATCAAATCCAAGGAACTTAAGCAAGTGGGATGTAGTAGCAAAAACGCCTGTGAAGAAGTTGAGTCGTGCGGGAAGCCCGGTGTGTGACCAAGGCATCTCGGATCGAGTCCCAAAGGATCAAGTCATTTGTGTGATCAAGACTTGTATCCGGGACATTAACCACTCGTATATTGATCAATACTTAGTGGATTCCTCCAGGAGTTAGAGAAGAGAGGAGTAGAAGAATTACCCCATCTTCGAACCTCTATAAAAACTTATTGTGTCATTTACATTTCAAGACTTTAATTTTCGCATCTTATTTTTATATCTCACGATAAATTTGCTATCCAATTGATAATCAATCGAGTGTTAAAACCAAGTATTAAAACAAACTGTAGGTCCCAAGGGGTGTAAGTGTAAGGTTTAGAAGGGGGTTGAATAAACCTTACCAAATTTTCGATTTAGGCCTTTTAAATCTCTGAGTTCTACACTGTTTGTGTCCTTGATGGAATCGAATTAGTCACTCAAGAGAGTTAATCTCTCAACAGACTCACTGAGTACAGTTAGTAGAGTAACTCATTGTTGGCTATAATTTATAATTTTCAAATTTGTGGTTTTGTTTTTTGGAAGACTTAACACCCTTAAGTTTGATTAAGCAAGTTTTTACAAACTTGATTTAGACTTATAGATTATCAAATGGATAGCAAATTTATCGCCAGATATAAACAATTAAAAGTGCGGATGTTTAAATGTCAGAAAGTAAATGACACAAAGATGGTTTTTATAGAGGTTCAAGATGGGGTAATTCTTCTACTCCTCTCTTCTCCAACTCCTGGAGGAATCCACTAAGTAATGATCGAGTTTACAAAGTGGTAGCAGTCGGTATACAAGTCTTGATCACAACAAATGACTTGATCCTTTGGGACTCGATCTGAGACGCCTTGATCACTCGGTTGGCTTCGTCGACGACTCAACTTCTTCACAGGCACCGCTCTTGCTACTACACTCACTTGCTCAAGCACTTTGGATTTGATCACGAAGCCCTCCAAAAGCTTAAGACTTGGTTCACCTTGAACCTTTCTACAATCCTACTTGGAATGTAGACCCCTTGTTTTCGATATTTTCCTCTTCAACTCGATTGAAGTTTCTCTTTCCTTCACAGGTAAGTGTTGGATTGATGTACTTCGAGATGTAGGCTTGAGGATTGAGATTGTTTCGATTATTGATAAGCTTGTATATCTCATGTGTGTCATTCATCCTCTTTTTCTCAAACAAACTCCTCGGCCTTTTATAGTGAACTTTCAAAAATTTGCCCGTTGAAGAGATAGGCTCATTTTTGAAAATCACTTTGCAATCGTTGGTATGCGCAGTTCTTGGAATTGCCATTTCCTCGTATGAAATGTTTTATCACCTTTTGAGTTCGACACGGTGTAGTGCTTCCCATTGGTTCATTTCTTTTGCACGCTCGGGATCGAGCACTCCAAGAAAGGTAGTATGGAGATATTACTTGTTTAAGTAAATCTCTTGATTTTCGGCAACGGTTCTTTTACGATTATCTCGACTTGACCGCATTTCCTCGCTTTCCCAGGTGACTTAGAGTCGCCTTCCAATCATTGGATGACTCTTCGTCACTTCACTTGAGACTTGGCTTCTCTTGAGTTGACTTGACTAATGTTCCACTCAATTTGCATCTCACCGCTTCTTGATCGAGTTCGTCTGCTCTTCTTTGTTGTACTCGGTTGTCTCACAACAGAGTTTTCCTTCAAGCCTTGTTGTCTTCTTGCAAGTTGGAGCGTAGCCGACTTAACTCGGCTTTGGCCACTCTAATTGTTACAATACATTTCAAAGCAAGAATGGGGAGCCAACTTTCTATTCTAAGTTTTACATGGCATTCATCAAAATCTAAACAATAGAATTCCTAACAATTTCCTTTTTGATGATGCCAAAACTTAAATCATACAAAGATGCAAATAACAAGAGATACATACTGAGATAGTGTATTGACATAGAATGTATGCGCATAATCAATCTTTTTATTGATCATATCATTCTTGTACTTAACACAATTGTTTACAAGGTGTATCGAGTATGTAATAAAAAAATTTAGCATTATTACGTAAGACTTACATTGTATGTATTTGCATATAAAATACACGAAGGGTTGGACAAAGAACACTTCATCTCCTTCGTTGTCTCCTTCTTTCATCTTGATCAAGATCTTCTTCTCTTCTTCTCTTCTTCTCGTCATCACCGCTTTTTTTTTCTTCTCATATGCCTTCCTCGCGCCTTCATCTTTCCTTATTCTTTCATGTCTCTCCGCCATAGCTGAGTTTGTCTCTTGTTTTTTCTTCTATCCTTTTTGCATACTCGGCGTTGGTTTTAGCCACTTGCAAGTTCGCCACATGGTCAAGCCCACCCCAAGTAGATCCCTCCTTTCTTTCCCGGATCTACGATGCAATATTCTTGGGCGAGGCCTAGGTCCAAGCTTCTTCCTCCACGCCGCTTTTCCTCTACCTGCGGGCGATATCTTTGTCTTGGGGCCTTCTTCTTTCCCGGTGAGTGCCATGGAGTGACAAGCCAGAGGATCGCCGGTTGTCTCATTGCCTGTCGCCTTTCTTCACATAATGTGAGACCCTTTTCCCAAGACAGTCCCAAGCTTGAGCAAGGACATATTTGCAAAATAACCTTGATTCGAGCGTTTTGAATTCGTCAACCGATCTTCGCTCTGCCCCGACATCTCGAAATGGCATACGTGTGTCTGTCAATCGGAATGCCTCCGTGTTCTTTAAAAATGTTCATCACCCTGGCATCCATTCTTCCTTCCACCTCCTTCATCCCTCGCTTCAATTTCTTTTCTCTTCTCGGCCATAGATACAAACAGAGTGTTGGAGGGCGAGTCACCGGGAGTTTCTTCGCTTATAATGTCACGTGTGAGGACCTTTGTTGGGGGTTTGTGCAATCATCAAGGTCATATTCTTTGATCCTTCCCCTCTCAGATTTTCCTTTCTTGATTTCAAAATTTCCTCAATTTTGATTTTCCTTCTCAAATTGTTCCTTTGTCACCGCTCCTTTCTTTTGCCTTCAGATTTTTCTTTAAGGTATTCCTCTTCCCCTTTTTGGCATCATCAAAGGATAGAGGAACCCCAGGGAACATCTTTGGCAAGCATGAAGTCGAAGTCTTCGATGGTTGAATTTTGCTTCAAGTCTCGCTGCGTTGTATCCGCACGGAATTGATCGAGTAGTGTTGGATTCTCACAAATCGCTTCATCTCACCCATGAGAAGGCTGAATTTTCTTGTCATGTGTTCTTCCAAACGATGTATATCATTTGCATTCTCGCTCACGCAGCAGCCTTGATCTCGGCAAAGTGTGAGCTTCGTGCATATGGTCAATGTGTTCCCGCAGCCTTCGTTTTTCGCATCAACATTTTCACTCAATCCACACCAAGACCACTTGTTGAATAATTGTCCGAAGTATCTCACTGTTCCACACGCATTGATTCTTCTTTGTTGCCACCATTCCTTATCCGACCGTGATGCCTCTCAAGTCACCGTAAGGTTGGCATCTCTGTTGTCCAGCGCATATCCAAGGAGGCTCGATGCCTCTCCATCTTTTCAACTTCAAGAAAGAGTGCCTTGAACACTTCTCGTATTGGTGATTCTTCATTTGCGGTGATGGCCATGATGGCCATACGAAATCGAAGTCAATTTACCGAACAATGGTGCCCGAGTGAAAAACAGAGCTGGTGCGTGATAGCGTGCTTGCTCATTTTCGACTCTTCGTGGAGTTCGTATCTCCAAAGGAGAAAGGGAAAGATTCCATAAAGGATTCATCACCGCCATCCGGGATTTGTTCGATGATAAGCGGTGGGCGTGAAGTTCTTTTGGGAATCGATCCACCGTAGCTTGAGGAGCCGGAGCGATGGTCGCCGGTTCATTGGGTTTTGTGGTGCGATGAGCTGGCTTGCCGAGCCTCACTGCCTTAATGCCGTTGGTCTCATTGATTTCTCCTTTTGAGTAGACGGTCCTCGGCCTTATCGAAGCGTCATCGGACGATGATGAGATTTCCATTGGTGGCTCATCATCAAAATTAAAGGTCCGACGAGTAGTCTTGGGATCGACTTGCTCGTGCCTGGAACATCCGCACTGAAGTCTTTTGGATTTGTCATGGGGGTTGACTCGGCTTCTTCTTCTTCGCCTTTCCGATCCCGAGAAAAGGTGACATCGGGGTTGTCCTGGGAATCATGAAGTGCGCCGATCTCCTTTTCGGATGGGTCAATGATTGCAGATGGGAGGAATGTTCTCTACTTGACCTCTTTACCCCGGAAGTCTCAACCTCCCGTGGGCCTTCATTTCCTCCGGCCAGTCTCTCTGGCTGCGAGGCCTTGGTCCTCCCTTTCGACAGTGTCACTGTCTTAGGGTCTTCGGCAGTGGCATCCATTGGAGTCTCAACCCCATGGATTGCACTTTCATCGCCCAGTGTTAACTCCTGTGGTACATTCCTTCTCGGCTGCCTCGATCGCATCGCGTCATTAGGCTATTAGCCTTCAGAGCGTTGGCACCTCACCGAGACAGTCTCAATCGCCCGAGCTTCGTTGATGGCAACTTGTCTTTCTTCTTGTGTTTGAGTGTTCTTTGCTTCGCCTCCTACATTCTTTGTGGAGTCATCTGCAAAGATCCTCCGACCTTGCTGCAGTGGTGGAGGAGTTTCCCCTCGGTGGCGCACGGATGAGTGACTTGGAGTGGGGTTACTCGTCTCCAAACTCCCCTGTTGCAATTGATGGTTCGGCCGTTGGGGCGGTGGTGGCACACCTTCAATAGGGGTTGGCTCGATTGGGGTCCCCACTAGCCCGGTTCATCGCCATCTCCTTATGCCTTCTTCCGAGTTAGCTGGGAAGTGGTAGCAAAGAACATCGGTGGCTATTTATTTGTCAACCACTCCCATTGGATCGATTTCGGTTGTGTTCGAGGACTCTCCTGGTCCCTCCATCGGTCTTTGCTCGTGAAGGATTCTTGATTCGTGCAATGCTTGCGCATTTGCAAATCTTCCGCGGGCAGCAAAGATTCTCGTGTTCCTCATCACTTTCAGAGAAGACATCAAGGAGAGGATGGAAGTGTTCGTCGGGTGCTTGGGAGGAGATAGGCGATGCTTGCCTTCTCGCGTGCTTCGGCTTCTTGAGCCTTGCTTTTCTCTCTCCTTGTCCTTGTAGATCTGCAGAATATCCATGCGTTGTCTTCATCTAGAGTCTGGGAGCACAGAGATAATCCAAGGAAATTTAGCAGATTCTCTTCTTCTTCTATGAATTCAGCCGTTGGAACTGTTTCCTTGACTTGCTCAACTTCCATTTTCTCCACTCACGCAGACGATTTTGGATGTCCGGGTAAGGTGGAGATAGGATCATTACATCACTATCCGCTTGGGCTGGTTCTTCTTGTGCTTTGTTGTATGAGCTACAGTTGTGTCTTCGGTTGCCTCTCTTGATCACCTTCAAGATGACATTTGTTTCATCAATTACATCCGGAGACTCTACTTCTCCAAAGTAGTCTCCGTGATTTGTGCTAGCCGAGTATTGACTCACTGGTTTCTCTGTTCGGATTGCTTTACAAGTCTTCTTCGTCTCTTAGTTTGTACGCAGGGATTTTCGGTTCGAGAGACGGTGTCCTCTCGAGTCTTGGGCGGCCGGGGCCGGTGCTTGTGTTTGTTTCGAGAGCTGCCGCCGTCTAGGTTTGTCGATCTCCTCTTTTTGACGATCGAGAAGGAATTTGTGAGTCCTTCTCGACCGCCTGCGCAGGGCAGTGACACGGCCTGGCCGGGCGGTGACTCGCTGCAGGGGGCGGGTGACTCTCTGCGGGGGGCAGGAGCATGTTTGGTTTTCTTTGCCGCGGGCAGGGCAAACTTCTTGGTAGGCTGCAGCAGGGCTTTCTTCTTGGTTATAGAGGAGGAGCATTTGTGTCTTCGGGTCGGTGATTCCCCCTCACTGGTGTCGCTCTCTTGGCGTACGCTCGCTTCGAGCACCAGAGAGATTAGCTCAACATCCTCTTGTTAACATGGAATGCTTTCCCATGTCTAAGAGGGACTCCTTTCACCTCCAATAGTCGGCCAATCACCAGGCCATATCCCGAAGATCCTCCAAATGACCCATCTTCTTTGAAGGACTTGTTCCACGCTACGCGCAGATCTCTTTGTAGATAAACTCAGCCTTGAGTTTATCTTCTTTTCTTCGATTATTGCAGCCATCACAATCAATTTTGCCTTTTTTGGTCAAAGCCGCCAAATTTGATGTCGATGCATTTGGCAACTATGTCCAACAATTTGTGATAATCCTCCTTGGCCATCTCTTGTTTGTTGTGTATATTATTTTGTCAAAGAACGTCGGACTTGGCTGTTTTTCTTTCCATGCGTCGACCAAGTTTACATCAGCCTCTTTGATCTCGATGCTCCCTCTCCGGTAGTGAGCAATATTCACCAAATCTTGGCGGTGATAGTCATTGCTTCCCATGACAGATGACTTGATTCCTTCATCGTGAATCTCGGCATTCACGTAGAATTGTGCGACCTCCTCCGTAGGTCATAGGATATTCAGCGTTAGAAACGGTTTGATCCGGGCGTTTCTAACTTCTCCGCGATTTTCTTCACCAGGGTGTCGTCGGACCCCGCTTCACCATTCCGTCGAAATCCACGGTCGAACCGAACCAGGGTGTGGATTTGTTTTCCCAACTTGGTAAAGTCATACGTTGGTGCCATTTCTAATAATTTCAAGGAAAAGTTCGTAAATTTGATTTGAAGGTTGATAGGGTTTCGAGAGTATTTGCCTTGGCTTTTTGAGAGAGAGAGATTGAACAGTTTTAGAAGTGTGAGAGAGAAACGGACGAAAAATGGTTTAAATATGGTTTATGAAAGGGCGTGCAGACGGTTTTGAATCGTGATCGAAATCAACGGCTTGGATTTGCGACATATTGAGCGAGTTCATGTCTCGTATTTAATGCGGCAGCATTTATATCCAATCATAGGCTTGGTGTGCAGTTTTTTATGTCCGTACACATCATCATTATGTCGACGTGTCTCTTAAAACATTCGCTTAAGTCAAAAACGATTGCGTTTTTGTCACTTTGCTCATAAGTTATTGACTTATCTCTTAGCCGATTTAACTCGCTTTTCACATTTCTCTTAGTGACTATTATCACCATTCGGTGACTTGGTATAGTGACTTTTCCGACAAGATCGGTGATTTCTCGAGCTAATTTTTGTTTTGACTCTTTTTCACCTTCTTTCTGTTCCATTTCTTTTCTTTGATTCTTCGTGTCTCGGCTTAGCTCAATTAGCCCCAACTCATGTTTGAGTTCTTCAAATCTTGACTCACATAATGGTTTTGTGAAGATGTCGGCTAGTTGTTTGTCGGTTGAGATATATTCCAAGATAATGTCCTTCTTTTCAACATGATCTCTTATGAAATGATATCGACATCAATATGTTTTGTTCTTGAGTGCAACACAGATTTTGAGTGATTGCAATGGCACTTGTGTTATCACATATGATTGGAATTTCTTTTTCTTCAACTTCATAATCTCTCATTCTTTGTCTCATCCATAGGACTTGGGCACTGTGTTTGCCAGACTATGTATTCTCGCCTCATTTGTAGAAGTGGCTATTGAGTTTTGCTTCTTGCTAAACCAGGAAATTAATCTGTTTCCAAGCATTTGACATGTGCTCAAGTACTTTTTCTGTCCACTCTGCATCCAAAGATAGTCGTAGTCCGAATAGCCAATTAGCTTGAATCCACCTTCCTTTGGATACCATAGCCTTACTTCTTGGTTTCCTTTTAAGTATCTCAATATTCTCTTAGTCTGCAGTCATATGGCTCTCTTTTTGGAGCAGATTGAAATCTTGCACATACACCTACAAAGACAAAGGTGATGTCCGCCTGCTATTTGTGAGATAGAGCAGTGATCCAATAAGTGCTCAGTATCTTGTTTGATCTCTGTGCTTGCCATCCGCATCCATGTCCATTTTGTCGATGTGTTCATTGGTATTTTTACGAAGACTTCTCCTCCATACCAAATTTCTTCATTAAATCTACGGTGTATTTTGTTTGACTTATGAAGGTTCCATCCTTCACTGTTTCACTTGAAGTCCAAGGAAGAATGTCGGCTCTCCCATCATGCTCATTTCAAATTTACTTTGCATGAGGTTTGAGAATTTTTCACACAGCTCTTTGTTAGTGGATCCAAAAATGATGTCATCCACATATATTTGAACAAGCAAGATACTCTTCTTGTCTTGAATTAAGAAAAGTGTTCTATCTACTTTTCCTTTAGTGAATCCATTTTCGATTAGGAATTGTGACAGGTATCATACCATGCTCGGGTGCTGTTTCAATCCATACGGGGCTTTCTTGAGTTTGTACACTTTGTCTCCAAGAGTCTTCCGCTCAAATCCTGGAGGTTGTTCAACATACACTTCTTCTTCCAATAATCCATTTAGGAATGCACTTTTTACATCCATTTGATATACGGTGAAATTTTTGTGAGCAAAGATAGGCAAGAAACATCCTTATAGCTTCCAATCTTGCTACGAGGAGCAAATGTTTCATCAAAATCTATTCCTTCTTCTTGGCAATATCCTTTGGCTACCAATCTTGCTTTGTTTCTTACCACAAAGCCTTCCTCGTTCATCTTATTTCGAATACCCATTTGGTTCCAATAACATTTTGATGTATGGGTCTTTGTACTAATTCCCATACTTTATTTCTCTCAAAGCGATTGACTCTTCTTGCATAGCTTGAATCCAATGTGTGTCATCCAATGCTTGTGACACATCTTTGGGCTCTATCTGCGAGATGAAGCATGTGAACATTGCTTCTTGTTGAGTTGGATCTTGTCTTGACACCTTCTCTCATGTCCCCAATGACAAGTTCTCGTGGATGGTCTCTCGGCCATCTTACGTCAGGTTGAAGTAAGTTAGTGGATTGATCGACTTGCCGATTTTGTGTTGTTGCGTGGTCACTCTCTCGTGATCACTCACCGGCAGATTTTCCATTGTTTTTGAGATTGACTATCTCATCTTCTTTCAATTGATAATCCCTTCTTGACCTTCAAAGATAGGGATTCTTCGTGAGGTTGGATGTTTCAAACTTATCGGTGACTCTTCAATGTCTTTTCCATTTATGTTTGGCTCATCGAATACTACATGAATGGATTCTTCAGTAACCATAGTTCTTTTGTTGAGTATTCAGTAGGCTTTGCTTTTTGAGTATCCTAAGAAGATACCCTCATCGACTTTAGCATCAAAAGCCTTTAGGTTGTCTTTGCCATTATTGTGGATGAAGCATTTACATCCAAATATCCCGAAATATGCAACATTTGGTTTTCTTCCATCCAGATCTCATAGGAGTCTTTGTCACCGCCTATTTATCATACATCTATTTTGGGTGTAGCAGTGTGTTGATTGCTTCACCCAAAATCTTTTGGTAACCGCTTGACTAACATGGTCCTTGCCGCTTCCTTGAGGGTTCATTCTTCTTTCGCAACTCCATTCTTTGTGGAGTCCTTGCGGTGATAGTTCATGACCAATACCATTCTCAATACAAGATCGAGTTATTATTCCATTGACAAACTCGGTTCCTCTATCTCGATCTTATTTTGATAATAGTTTGACTCTTCTCATTTTGTATTCTCTTCATCATTTGTGGTAGCTTTTGTAGAGTTTCTTTCTTCTTGCACATGAATATTGTCCATGTATATCTTGAGTAGTCATCTACTACCACCAAGGTGTATTTCTTTCCACTTATGCTTGCTTTGGTTCCCTTTGGGCCAAATAGATCCATATGAAGCAGATGCAATATTCTTGTTGAGGATGGGCATGTCTTTTCTTTGAATGACGACTTGATTTGTTTTCCTTCGACATGCATCACATATACTTTCCTTCTTGTATATCGAGTCCTGGAAGTCCTTCTACAAGATGACTTCTTGCTAGCTTATTAATTGTTTTGAAGTTCGGTGACTCGGCTTTTTGTGCCATACCAACTTGATTCAATTTGTGCTCTTTGCTAGTAGACAGTCTTTGGGTGTTGCGGTTGACCAATCCACTACATACATATTTTTCTGTCTACATCCTTGCAAAGACAACTTCATTAGATTCAACATTTTTGATTTGGCATATTCCCATGTTGAATCCAACATTGTAGCCCTTGTCGCAGAGTTGATCGATGCTTAGTAAATTGAAGTTTAGTCCTTCAACATATGCAACATCCGTGATTTCTAAACCATTCCTTTTGATGGATCCAGTGCCTCTTATTTCACCAGGAGCTTCATTTCTCCAAATATGACTTTTGCTCCTTTGACTTCCTTGAATTTTGACATGATTTCTCTTATTTCTGTCATGTGTCCGGGAATGACCACTATCCATGTACCAGGTTCCTTGGCACTCATTTGTTCCTTGAACCCGCAATCAAGGAAATTAAGTTTTAGGTACCCATTCTTGTGCGGGTCTGAGGGGTTAGAATTATAAGATGATCCAACCAACCTATAGCCAAATGATTTGACTCAAGAGGTTGCCATCTATCGGTGCCATACTCATAATCAATCCTGGCAAATTGCTTGGGAGTCCAGGTTCATACAAATTGTCTCTTTTGTCTCGTATGCTGCATATGTGTTTTAGCAATTGCCTTTCTTGGGTAATTGTGGTGTCTTTGAGTGTAGTGCCTAGGTGCATATGTGTCTTTGATGAAAGCTCTTATGCTTTTGGAATGGCCTTTGTTGAGTTCTAGGCCTTTGCCATTTGGGCTTGTATTCCATAAGTCTAGCCGATAGTTCACATTGTTCATCGACTTGGCTTGGATATTTTCTACCATTCCCATCATATGTATTTCTTTTATGAGTTTTCTGGGGTTTTGGTAGCTCGCTTCTTCTTTCTGAGTATTTTTTGTTTGGAGTCTTTGAGGACTGGTGAATCTCTTCTCTGTATCCTTTCAAAGACTCTCAATCGGCATTTGTTTTCCTTTTCCTTTGTAACCAAGGCCAGTTTGCTTAGTATTGTGCTTTGGATTGAAAGTGTGTGCATCATTTAGAGTTTTGGATTTTTCGGACTCTTCATGACTTGAAGATCCTTTTTCCAAAATTACTCTTGAGGTTTGACATGGCACAAAGGAATTAAATCCTAAGCCTGTCTTGTCTCCACATTCTCTTTGACTCATAATAAGATCATCCAATGATTTAGATGTCTTAGTGAATGAGGCAATAACATTTTTGAGGTCATTCTCCTCTTTTCTATAGCAGCAATTTCGCTATTAATTTAGCATTTTCACCTTTAAACTTTTATTCTCATCAGCCTATTTGACTTAGAGTACTCGGCTCTCCTTAGTCGACTTTGAGTTTTGATTTTTGAGTAGGCTGTTTTCCTCATTCAATAGTGTGTGTGAGGTTTTAATGTGCTCAAACTCTTTCATCATTTTGCCTAATGAATCATAAAGATCAAAGTGGGTGATGAAGTGTGTGTGTCACAATCACTATCACTAGTGTACGAGCTTGTTGAGTTAGATTGTACCTCATCTTCTTGATCTTGTTCTTTGGCCATTAAGCGCATCAAAGCTTCTTCTTCAGAGTCACTTGAGTAGTCGCCTTGCTCTCACGAGTCGAGTCATTGTCTCTCTTGACTTTGTCTCAGCAATCTCTGCAGCCATCATTGCCTTTTTCTTCTCTTGTCTTCTTTCTCTCAAGACCTTTCTTTCTTCTTCGTTTCGTACTTGTTGACTACAGGATATGAGCAAATCAATGGCATAGTGACCTGGTTGTCTACAATTCCAACATAGATATTCAGCCTTTTTGAATGACTCTTTCTATTCTTGAGTTGTCACTCTTTGATACTCGCTTGTTGATGATCCGTCCTCTTGGTTGGCCTATCATCCCTTGATTTGGAGGAGCCGAGTGTCTTCTCGGAGGATTCACCCTTTCCTCTCTTGTAGTTCTTGTTAAAGAACTTGTTAAATCTTTTAACCATCACGGCTATTTCTTACGGGTCAATTGCCTCTTTGACCTCGACTCTCCTTCCGTCTTTGACAACTAGAGTTTGTTTTGGGTACTGTTGTCTCTTCCTGGTCTTTCCTTCTCAGCTCAAACTCGTAGGCTTTGAGGTCTGAGAATAACTCATGATTGGATGTCTTTGATAGGTCCATGGAGTGTCTCAATGCCATGACCTTCATTTCCCATTCAGCTGGAAGACTTTTTAGGATCTTCATACACATTTCCTTTTGTGTATATTCCTTTCCAAGTGTAGACAGCTCATTTGTGATTTAGAACCGAGCATCCAGTTGATCCAGGTTTTCTCCTGAGATCATTTTAAAGTTCTCAAATTTTTGTACAGCCACTGATAGTTTGTTTTCTTTGATTTGCTCTGAGCCTTCACAAATCAATGTCAGTTTGTCCCAAATTTCCTTAGCAGTTTTGCAAGATTTCACTTTATTGAACATGGCTTTGTCCAAGGTTTTGTAGAGAATGTCCTTGGCTACATTGTCCAGGTTGTATCTTTTTTTCTGTCATCATTTGTCCACTCGGTTCTTGGTTTTTCAACCATGGTGGTCCGTGTCTTTGCATCTTCTTCCCCTTCATTTGCAACTCTTCGTACAATTTTGTGTTCACCTTTAATATTTGCAGAGGCCCATCTTCTATCACTATCCACATCTCATCATGTAATGCTTTGATAGATGAGCTCGCATACGAATTTTCCAATCATCAAATTCTTCAATAGTGAACATAGGAATGCGTGTTAGATTTGCTTCCATGATAATAACTTTTAATGATAGAAAAGAGTTTTGAAAGATTAAGTACTAAAGCGAGACTTTTGAAAAGATTGGAGATCTAGTTCAAGAACCAGTGCGGAGGGTTCAATGAACCAACCGCTCCGATACCACTTGTAGGTCCCAAGGGGTGTAAGTGTAAGGTTTAGAAGGGGGTTGAATAAACCTTACCAAATTTTCGATTTAGGCCTTTTAAATCTACGAGTTCTACACAATTTGTGTCCTTGATGGACGATCGAATTAGTCACTCAAGTAGAGTTAATCTATCAACGATTTCATTTGAGCTGTTAGTAGAGTAACTGTTTGTTGGCTATAGTTTGACTCATTTGTGGTTTTGTTTTCGGCGGAAGACTTAACACCCTTAAGTTTGATTAAGCAAGTTTTTACAGCTTGATTTAGTACTTATAGATTATCAAATGGATAGCAAATTTATCGCCAGATATAAACAATTAAAAGTGCGGATGTTTAAATGTTTGAAAGTAAATGACACAAAGATGGTTTTTATAGAGGTTCGAAGATGGGGTAATTCTTCTACTCCTCTCTTCTCCAACTCTGGAGGAATCCACTAAGTAATGATCGGTTTACAAAGTGGTAACAGTCCGGATACAAGTCTTGATCACAACGGCCGACTTGATCCTTTGGGACTCGGCCTGAGACGCCTTGATCACTGGCAAATGACGACTCGGCTTCTTCACAGGCAATTTGCCTTGCTACTCTGACTCACTTGCTCAAGCACTTTGGATTTGATCACGAAGCCCTCCAAAAGCTTAAGACTTGGTTCAGCCTTGAACCTTTCTACAATCCTACTTGGAATGTAGACCCCTTGTTTTCGAGTATTTTCCTCTTCAATCGATTGAAGTTCTCTTTCCTTCACAGGTAAGTGTTGGATTGATGTACTTCGAGATGTTGGCTTGAGGATTGAGATTGTTTCGATTATTGATAAGCTTGTATATCTCACGTGTGTCATTCATCCTCTTTTTTCTCAAACAAACTCCTCGGCCTTTTATAGTGAACTTTCAAAAATTTGCCCGTTGAAGAGAGAGGCTCATTTTTGAAAATCACTTTGATCGTTGGTATGCGATTCTTGGAATTGCCATTTCCTCGTATGAAATGTTTTATCACCTTTTTCGAGTTCGACACGGTGTAGTGCTTCCCATTGGTTCATTTCTTTTGCACGCTTCGGGACCTGAGCACTCCAAGAAAGGTAGTATGGAGATATTACTTGTTTAAGTAAATCTCTTGATTTACGGCAACGGTTCTTTTCTGATTATCTCGACTTGATTGCATTTCCTCGCTTTCCCCAGGTGACTTAGAGTCGACTTCCAATCATTGGATGACTCTTGTCACTTGACTTGAGACTTGGCTTCTCTTGAGTTGACTTGACTTGATGTTCCACTCACCGCATCTCATTTGCTTCTTGATCGAGTTCTGTCGCTCTTCTTTGTTGTACTCAATTGTCTCACAAGCAGAGTTTTCCTTCAAGCCTTGATTGTCTTCTTGCAAGTTGGAGCGTAGGCCGACTTAACTCGGCAGCCAGCTCTAATTGTTACAATACATTTCAAAGCAAGAATTGGGGAGCCAACTTTCTATTCTAAGTTTTACATGGCATTCATCAAAATCTAAACAATAGAATTCCTAACACAAACTTAACCAAATTCAAGGGTGTTAAGTCTTCCATTTAAAACAAATCACGGTCGAGTTAAGTCTTTAGTCAAAAGCAGTGAGTTATTCTATCAACGGTTCGATCGAAGTCATTTGAGTGACTAACTCTTTGATTAACTAACTTAGTTGTCCATCAAGGACACGGTGTGAAGTATTAACTCGAATATTTGAAAGGACTAATCGGAAACGTTGGTAAGGTTTATTCAACCCCCCTTCTAAACCTTACACTCACACCCCTTGGGACCTACAACAACACCTTGAGGATTACCACAACCCTCTTACAACACCTTTAAGGAGATTACCACAATCTTCCTTCACCACCTTTGAAGAGTACCACACTCTCCAAACACCTATCACCTAGATCACCCAAGTGTATTCTTACCACAAGAATACTCACAAGGATGTCTTGTGTTGAATGATGACCAAAATCAAGATTACAACTCAATAATGAATGATAGAATATGAGTACAAGTGTAATCAAGAATTGAAAGCCTAGACCTCAAATGTGTGCAAGTGAAAGTGCTAAGGCTAATACAACAAGATATATGAAAGTGTTTGCTTGTTTGCTCTTTGCTTGTGTGATGTGTTGTGTCTTGTTGTTTGAATGAAGCCTCTATTTATAGGAGAGGTCTTGGCTTTGATTTCCAGACATAGGCTCCTCCTTGGGGAGTGATTTGCTGCAAAAGAAACCATTTCAAATCATCAATATAGCTGTTAGAAATCAATCCCACAAATTAGGGAAAAGTCATGTCGAAAATGCAACGGATAGTTCTTTGATAAAAGCAGGGGTTCGAAGGTCGCTCATAGATAAATTTGAAATAGGTTTTCTGCGATTTTTACACAGGGGGACCGGTCGGAGGGGGGTGCGACCGGTCGCCCTTGATCTTGACCGGTTGGGGTTGTTCAAAAAATGAAACAGAGAAGACAACATCTTCAGGAGGCGCCAGTGCACGGGGCGCCGGGGTCGACCACCCCGGTCGACCGGTCGCCCTCCATAATTTTTCTTACGTCCCTTTTTCTATTTCAAAACTCAACTCAGGTATGGGTTGCCCTATAGGGCGACCGGTCGAGCCTGAAACAGATGTGTTGTCTAATTTTTTATCGAAAATAAACTCCAAGAAATACTCCGAAAAATAGTAGAAACATTTTAAATCGATCGGAAGTATTTATACAACATTTAGGGACATTGTTTTGGTTTAAAAACACATTTGAACAAAATCATCAAAATCATGATAAAAACATTTATCTAACACCTTGTACATTCCCTTTTGCAGTCTCAACTGCAGCAAGGTCATCGATAATTATCCCTTCAGCAGAGGAGCTGCTTTAGGGTCTTCAATGGCATCCATTGGAGTCTCAACTCCTTAAATTGCACTTTTAGGGTCAGGAGTCTCAACTCCCATGGCCTCACTTCCATCCTTTGCATTGGCTTTAGCTTTAGCGCATCGCCCGGCTTTGCATTGCGAGTTGAAGTTTCAGTGAGACAATTTGAACAGTCGAGCTTCGTTAACTTCGATCTGAGAATTATAGCATTCTCTACATCGCCTCCTAACCTCATTAGTTGTTGGTCTCCCATAGTTTCCTCCGACCTTGCTATGGTGGCTCGAGTTTCCCTCCGCTAGTGCACCCGGTGAGTCTTAAGTAATAGAGTTACTCGGAGCACGAGACCCATTTGTTAATCCAATTGGGTGTTCGTAGTTGGGATAGGTGTCTCAACACCTTCTATAGGAATTGTCTTAGCTAAGGTGCCCGCTTCATCACCTTCCTTAGCTTCATCGCCAATCTTCCCTAATTTGCTTCCTCGAGTGCACGGGAGATGTGGTTTCTTGAATGTTTTTCACCATCTCCATTATGTCGGGGCTAGGGATAATCATGAAAAATAAGGATTCCCAGGGCCCCTATTCGGTGTTGCTCGTGCATCTCCTTCGATTCCCTTGTAGCTTGCCTTAGCTCGGCTCTTTCGACTTCAATGGCGGAGTCCAATTCTTCAACATCGTTGTTATCGGTTGATTCAAGGAATGCGCGGGGAGCATGCGTGAATGGGCAAGAATGGGGCTTTTGAGATTTAGCAAGAACCTTTGCCTTCTCGGCCTCTCCTTTATTTTTGCATCCTCCTTGATTACGGTCAACATGTGCCTTTGGCCCGTCATCATCCGGTCAGATCGAACATCAACTCCCAAGAATGATAAGAGATATTCTTCCTCTTCAATGAATTTAAGATATTGAAATTGGGATCCGCTTCACCGAGCTTCCACGATCTCCATATTTGCAACATTTCTCGAATCTCGGGATATGCAGGAGATAATATCATAAGATCATCATCATCTACTTCTTCCTCCTTCACGGTGCAAGTGGAGCATGTTCCTCTTTAGGTGTAATCGTGCATCATCGAGGGGATTGAGCAGTTAACTCTTGACCGGTAAGTTGTTGTCTGCTCCTTGTTCATCGATTGTATCTCGAGCAGTGACTCTTATTCAATTTCCGACCTCATCGCCTAACTTCTCTATTTGGTGGTGATTACTTCACCACCAACAACTTCCATGGATGCTCTTCCGAGCGGCGATGCAGAGTCTCTTCGTTGGTTGAGTGCGATTTGAATGGCTTCTCAAGTTCGACTTATTGAGCAGTCTTCTTCTTTTGGTTGGAGCGGAGGACTTCATCTATTTGACATAGAGTACTAAGCTCTTTAGTCACCTTGAGTTTTGGTATTTAAGATGGCCATTTTCCTCCTTCAAAAGTGTGTGAGGTTTTCATGTGCTCAAAGTCTTTCATCATTTTGCCCGATGAATCATAAAGATCAGTGGGTAAGGAAGTGTTTGTGTCACTATCACTATCACTTGAATCAGAATGAGATGAGTTAGAGTGCACCTCATCTTCTTGATCTTGTTCTTTAGCCATGAGGCAGATCAAGGCCTCTTCCTCAGTGTCACTTGAGTAGTCTGCTTCACTCTTGCCCGAAGTCTCTGAAGCCAGTTCGTGCACTTGGTGGTTCAGCAGTCTCAGTAGCCAACATGGCTTTCTTCTTTTCTTGTCTTCTTTCTCTGAAGACTCTTCTATCCTCTTCATTTCTGTATTTGTTGACTGGTGGATAGGAACAGTCAACAACAAAGTGTCCTGGTTGTCTGCAGTTCCAACACAGGTTTTCATCTCTCTGCATAACAACTCTCTGATTATCAGCTCTCTTGGGTGGCCTGTCCTCCCTTGCTTTGGAAGGTGCTGAATGTCTTCTGGAGGTTTCATCCTTGTTTCTTTTATAGTTCTTGTTGAAGAACTTGTTGAACCTTTTTACCATGAGAGCAATTTCCTTTTGGTCAATTGTTTCTTTTGGCTCAACTTTCTTCCCTTCACTGGCCAACAATCCAAGACACAATATGTTGCACCAACACGCACACCAAAACACAATCACAATCATATTGGCCTCGTATATAAGGGTAAAGGCAAGAAGCCAGTAGAATATGCTGAAAGGACAGCTGAAATAAAATTCAAAAAAGTCCATCAGCAAACTCCAAACAGAAAATACTTCTGTGAAAGCTAAACAGAGCTACCAAAATCCCCAGAGATTTCAGAAAATAAATTCATATGATGGGAATGGTAGAAACTATCCAAACCAATCTGATTGGAACAACCAAGTGAGATATCAGCAAAGACCTATGGGATACAAGCCAAAATGGCAAAGACCTCAACCTCAACATAGGTTATTACCAAGGCAAAAGAGCTATTATCACCACACATATCCACCCAGGCACAAAACCCATCAAGCACAAAGATTCCACTATTATGATTGTGTTTCCGTGGGGGTGTTGGTGTAACATATGGTGTTTTGGGTTTTTGGACTCCCTCATTACTTGAGGATCATTTCTCCAAAATCCCTCTTGGAGCTTGAGCATACACAAAGGAATTGAATTCTATGCATCTCCACACTCTTTTTGACTCAATATTAGTTCATCCAATGATTTGGATGCCTTTGTAAATGAAGCAATCACATTTTTGAGAATTTCTCTCTCTTTTCATTAGCGGCTAACTCTGCTTGGATCTTGACATTTTTAGCGTTCGACTTTGTATTCTCATCGGCTATTTGCTTAGAGTACTCGACTCTTTAGTCACTTGAGTTTTGGTATTTAGGATGACTATTTTCCTCCTTCAAAATTGTGTGAGGTTTTCATGTGCTCAAAGTCTTTCATCATTTTGCCTAATGAATCATAAAGATCGAGTGGGTGAGGAAGTGCTTGTGTCACTATCACTATCACTTGAATCAGAATGAGATGAGTTAGAGTGTACCTCATCTTCTTGATCTTGTTCTTTAGCCATGAGGCAGATCAAGGCCTCTTCCTCAGTGTCACTTGAGTAGTCTGCTTCACTACTGTCCGAGTCTGCTAGTTTCAGTGCACTTGGTTTGGTTCGGCATCTTAGTAGCAACATGGCTTTCTTCTTTTCTTGTCTTCTTTCTCTCAAGACTCTTCTATCCTCTTCATTTATGTATTTGTTGGTGGTGGATAGAGAAGTCAACAACAAAGTGTCTGGTTATCTCTGCGGTTCCAACACAGGTTTTCATCTCTCTCGATTATCGCTCTCTTGGGTGGCTTTGTCCTCCTTGCTTTGGAAGGTCTTTGAATGTCTTCTAGAGGTTTCATCCTTGTTTCTTTTATAGTTCTTGTTGAAGAACTTGTTGAACCTTTTTACCATGAGAGCAATTTCCTTTTGGTCAATTGTTTCTTTTGGCTCAACTTTCTTCCCTTCACTGGCCAACAATCCAAGACACAATATGTTGCACCAACACGCACACCAAAACACAATCACAATCATACTGGCCTCGTATATAAGGGTAAAGGCAAGAAACCAGTAGAATATGCTGAAAGGACAGCTGAAATAAAATTCAAAAAAGTCCATCAGCAAACTCCAAACAGAAAATACTTCTGTGAAAGCTAAACAGAGCTACCAAAATCCCCAGAGATTTCAGAAAATAAATTCATATGATGGGAATGGTAGAAACTATCCAAACCAAGCTGATTGGAACAACCAAGTGAGATATCAGCAAAGACCAATGGGATACAAGCCAAAATGGCAAAGGCCTCAACCTCAACATAGGTTATTACCAAGGCAAAAGAGCTATTATCACCACACATATGCACCAGGCACAAAACCCATCAAGCACAAAGATTCCACTATTACCCCAAGAAAGCAAATGCTCCAACACACGGACATACGATCAAAAGAGACAGGATGTATGATCCTAAAACCCCAAAGCAATTTGCTAATGTACACTTGTGATTATGGAACGATAGATGGCAACCTCTTATAGTCGATCATCGGCTATAGGTTGGTTGAAACATCTTATAGCACTAACCCCCAGGACCTAGGCAAGTATGGGTACCTAAAAACTAATTTCCTTGATTGCGGGTTCAAGGAACAATTGAGTGCCAAGGAACATGGTACATGGATAGTGGTCATTCCAAATATATGACATGAAACAAGAGAAATCTGTCAAAATTCAAGGAAATCATATGTGCAAAAGTCATATTCGGAGTGAAGCTCCGGGGAGATCAAAGGCACAAAGATCCGAGAAAGAAAAATGGATTGGAGATCATAGATGTTGCATATGTTGAAGGTCTCAACTTCAATCTACTAAGCATCGACCAACTCTCGACAAAAGCAATATTGTGGGATTCAATATGAGAGTTTGTCATATCAAATATGTTGAATCAAATGAAAGCGTGCTACAAGGAACAAGGCAGAAAAACATGTATGTAGTGGATTGGTCAATTGCTAAACCAAGCACATATCAACTAGCAAGAGTATAGCTGAATCAAGTTGGTTGTGGCATAAGAAGTTCGAGTCATCGAACTTCAAGATAATCAACAAGCTTGCAAGGAGTCATCTTGTGGAATGATTGCACGACTCGAGTGTACAAGAAAGAAAGTATTTGTGATGCATGCCGGATGGGAAATCAAATCAAGTCATCCTTCAAGGACAAGCCAAGTCCTTCTTCAACAATAATGAAGAAGTTGTTCAAGACAACTTAGCTGCAAGACGGTTAAATCCAACGGACTTACTCCAACCGGATGTGAGATGGCCGAGAGACCATCCACGAGTTAATCATTGGAGATGTTAGAGATGGCATAAGAACCAGATCCGAGTTAAACATGAAGCTATGTTCACTTGTTTTATTTCCCAAATAGAGCCTAAAGATGTGTCTCAAGCCTTGGATGACACACATTAGATTCAGCTATGCAAGAAGAGATGAATCGGTTTGAAAGAAACAAAGTATGAGAATTAGTTCAAAGACCTACTCACCAAAATTTTATTGGTACTAAGTGGTTATTAGAAATAAGATGAATGAGAAAGGATATATAGTTAGAAATAAAGCAATATTGGTACCCAAAGGGTATTGCTAAGAGGAAGGTATATATTTTGATGAAACATTTGCTCATGTTGCTAGATTGGAAGCAATAAGGATGTTTCTTGCTTATGCTGCACACAAGAATTTCACTATATATCAAATGGATGTGCAAAGTGCATTACTAAATGGACTTTTAGAAGAAGAAGTCTATGTTGAACACCCTCCAGGTTTTGAGCAGAAAACTATTGGAGATAAAGTTTACAAGCTCAAGAAAGCATTGTATGGATTGAAACAATCACCAAGAGCATGGTATGACACATTGTCACAATTTCTAATTGACAATAGATTCACCAAAAGGAAAATTGATAGAACACTCTTCAGAATTCAAGATGGAGAGAGTATACTGCTTGTTCAAATATATGTGGATGATATCATCTTTGGATCCACATACAAAGAGTTGTGTGATAAGTTCTCAAACCTCATGCAAGGAAAGTTTGAAATAAGCATGATGGAAGAGCTGACTTTCTTTTTCGGACTTCAACTCAAGCAAATGAAGGATGGAACCTTCATAAGTCAAACCAAATATACCAGAGATTTAATGAAGAAATTTTGTATAGAAGAAAAGTCATCAGTGAAGATTCCAATGAATACTTCAATCAAGATAGATATGGATGCAGATGGCAAAGCTGTTGATCAAACTAGATATAGAGCCCTCAAGACATCACTTTTGTTGTAGGTGTATGCGCTAGATTTCAATCTGCACCAAAAGAGAGTCACATGACAAAGAACTAAGAGAATCTTAAGGTATTTGAAGGGATGCCAAGAAGTTGGCTTATGGTATCTAAAGGATGGATAATTCAAGTTGATAGGCTACTCAGACTCAGACTATGCTGGATGTAGAGTGGACAAAAAAAGTACATCAGGTACTTGCCAAATGCTTGGAAATAGATTGGTTTCTTGGTTCAGCAAGAAACAAAACCCAATAGCTACATTCACAGCTGAAGCAAAGTACATAGCTGCGGGCAACTATTGTGACCAAGTTTTATGGATGAGACAACAACTGAGAGACTACGAAATAGAAGAAAAAGAAATTCCAATTATGTATGACAATAGTAATACAAGTGCTATTACAATTACTCAGAATCCAGTATTGCACTCAAGAAAAAAACACATTGATGTTAGATATCACTTTATAAGAGATCATGTTGAAAAGAAAGACATCACTTTGGAATACATCTCAACCGATAAGCATTTAGTTGACATATTCACCTAGCCATTATGTGAATCAAGATTTGAAGAACTTAAGAATGAGCTAGGTTTGATTGAGCTGAGTTAGGAGACTCAGAAGACTCAATCAGCAGAGACTAAGAAGAGAGAAATGAAAAATTAGCAAGTTTCATTTTCCAGCCAAGTGAAACAACCAAGATGAGAAATCGGTTGTATCGAGTTAGCTGATAGCTGAGTAATCTTATGTGAAGAGAGAGGAAGAGTTAAGTCACTTTTCATAGACATTCCTTAAGCCTAAAATCGAAGGATTTCGGTCCAACACATTCAGTGAAGGAAAGAATACTTCATCAAGTTGAAGAGGAAACAGTTTAAGAAACTTAAGGGGTCCACTCTCCAAGGTTGAAGGAGTTCTAGTAAGGTTCAAGATCGAACCAGAAGATTTGAGTTCGTTGGAAGGCTGTGTGATGAATTCCAAGGGTTCGAAAGGAGTTGAAGTAGTAAGACAGTTGTCTTGTGAAGAAGTTGAGTCCCATGAGTAGCAAGCTATGTGATCAAGGCTGACACGGACTGTGAACTACTTTGTAACCAGATCTGTTACTTAGTGGATTCCTCCAGGAGTTGGAGAAGAGTGGATTAGAATAATGGCAAGTAAGGTCGTATTCCTCAGGATTGAATCTCAAAACACTTAGGCTATAATAACATCGTATTCCAATTTTATTGAAGCGATCGAAAATTGAATATTTTTATCTAACTAAAATTGAAAATAAAAGAAAAAAACAAAAAGAAATAAATTTGTGAACCCCACTAGAATTTTCACCATCTATAGGAGCAACCTTAGGCACATAATCTCAACATGCTTCTTCAATATTAAATGTGAATAAAGTTTTAAAAACCAATTCATGCAATTCTATGGGTTTAATTCCAAAATTTATTTACTCCCTTGTCTAGGTGGTGCGTAAACAGTTGATTAATAACAATTGTAGTCCTCCCGGATCGTTACAATTCTTATTGAATCCAAAAAGATTTGTGAATTGAATGACTCCCCACAAACACGCCTGTCACACATGTTTCATGTCTGATTTCGATTTTGTCTTACTAGAACTTACCTCCGGATTATGGACTAGAAGTATGACATGCAAATTATTGACCAGATAAAAAGCAATTATAAATAAGCACTCTAATTCATAAAATAGAAAGCATGAATTAATTAAGAAAATAAGTAATCATATTTAATATAAATCCACAGTTTTGATTATGCCCCTAAGATCCGAAAAATATGCCAAACATTGATTACAAACTCATAGACAAATTCGAATCAACATTTAGAAATCTTATAAGCATAGACAAGAGTTCATAGACATAGAAAGAAAACTCCTTCTGTTAGGATGGATTCCCTTCCAAGCCCTCAAGCTCTTGTGCTCCCAAGATGCGTAAGATTTGTGGTGTTCTTCGCGACCTAGCCTTCTTTGCTCAGAATATCCTTGATTCCTTTGTTCATGTGTTATTTGAAGTGTTTTTGTTGGATGGAGTTGTGTTTTTTCGAGCAAGACTTGGTCCCCTTTTATAGATGCTTGGAGAGATCACTTGTAGAGTTGGAACGGGAAGCAAACTCTGAAAAACGCGCTGAAACAGACTCCCACACGGTCAGGACGTGTGGGACCACATGGGCGTGTGGTGCTCCGTCCCCTATTTTCTTCCCTTCTTCATACAATTGTGTGATTTTCACACCGGCACTCCACACGGCCGTGTGACACCACACGGTCCGCCGTGTGAAGTTCTTGTATTCACTTTTTCCGGCATTTTGATCTTCTCGCCGCATTCGGCAATCTTATCAGGGTGTCCAACTGACATTTCTTCATTTTAAGCTCCGTTTCTTGCAAGAATACGCAGATCATACCCTTTAAAGGAAACCAGGTAAATACATAGTAAATATGCGTGCAAATGCATCAATTATATATAATTTTAAGCCCCAAAATGCACGTATATTTTACGCGCATCAAAATCCTCCAAACTTAAAGCATTGCTCGTCCTCGAGCAAATTTAGAAAAACAATATAAGGGGTAAAAATGAAAGAACACCCAAGAACACTATAAACATTAAATAGCATTAGACTTCATACTTAAAGAAACCATGTAATTCATCATCAAGAAGTTATTATTCATAAGCTCGGCCTAATTAATACTCTCTCGGTACTTGTCATCGCGACTCACAAGTAAATAGTGTATCACTCTACTCTCAAAAGTATATGGTAAGTGTTTACGTTCAAATTCAATTCAGTGAAAGTAGAACTACCATAGCCTTGCAAAACGTCTAACATCTTGACCACTTTTGTTTGCACAATCTAAGAATCAAAAAGGACTTTTCATTTGGCTGTAATGTAGGCTCTTTGGTTAGGGTAGGGAAATTTGGATTAAGTGACTTGACTTGAGCAAATAGAATTTAAGCATACAGACTTGCAATTCACCAACCCAATTTAAACATAATATCAGTTTTCTTTTTCAACTCAATTCCACCCTTATTTCTCCTTTTTCATTCTTAGGTCTTTTTGTCTTTTTTTTTCTTTTTTTCTTTAGCCTCAAGCTCTCATTTCTTTTTTGATAGCCGAGAGTTTTCCGTGACGCCTCCTACGTAACAACTCAAGAAAACTAAACAAAACTGAAAATTAAGTTAATAATAAAAATTGAAACTAAAATTGAAGGCGATAAAAATGTACGGAAAATATGAATAAATTGGGTTGCCTCCCATACGGCGCTAAGTTTAACGTCTTGACCGGACATCGATTTCTAATCACTATTGCTAAACCTTGTCATTTGAAACACGCGGAACCCTTAATGCCATCCATCGACGAATGGCGTTGCATTGCTCCGTGGATTCAGCTCGGTAAGACGCTTGCGAATTTGCCTTTCTGATGTTGGCTTCCCACACCAGTTACGATCTGGGCTACTTGTGTTTCTAGAGATTTTAGTTTTGTGTTTACGTTCGTGTTTAGTGGGTGACATGTTCTTCTATCTTGTCTATCTTGGCTTCATCTTTGTTGATCTCACCATTGTCTCTCTCGATAACGAGGATAGCATCTCTTCACATGAGATGCTTTCTTTTCATCGGACTCGCTCTACCTTGATTACCCACATTATATTCCCGAGGTGGTCGCAAAACATTTTTATTGTTAGCATAAGAGAAATTTACATGGTTTTGCAATCCTGGATGGTAGTAGTTGGGTATCTAATTATTTTGTAATTATTGTTGAAGTTTCCTCGTTGGCCCACAAAGTTTGCTTCCTCTTGAACAACAAGGATCTCTTGGAGTCACTTGATGCATCGCGTCACTCCATATTTAACACGGATACTTGTTATGTGAGCATGGCGACCTTCTCATCCCCGAACTTCGCCACGTCGCCGACAGTCGACCTTCGGATGGCCATTGGTAACTATTGTTCACCATCTCCTCTAATAATTCTAGTGCCTTCTCGGGATATTTCCCTAGTAGTGCACCTCCAAATGCAGCATCTATAATTGTTCTTGTGTTGCCACTCAAACCATTATAAAAGTATTGAACCTGTTGGTAGTCGGGATATCCATGTTGATGGCACATCCTTAACAAATCTCGAAAACTATCCCATGCTTCATATAGCGGCTCAAGATCTAATTGCCTAAATCGGGCGATTTGATTTCAATTGCAAACATCTTCTTTGGGGGAAAGTATTTGGCTAGAAACCACCGACTTAGTTTCCGCCAATTTCTTCTTGGTGGTGTTAAAGAGCATAACTATCCCTTAGCCTTATCGCACAGAGAGAATGCGAAAAGGCAGCATCGAAAGATATCCTCAGGAACACCATTCATCTTAATTGTATCGTAAATTTCTAGAAAGTGCACCAGATGCGCGTTTGGATCCTCAACGGCTCTACCCCCAAACTGGTTTTGTGACACCATCTGGATCAATGCCGGTTTTAGCTTAAAATTGTTTACATTGATTGGCAGACGGACCATACCCCCATAAGTTTGGCTTACCACCGGCCGGAAGTAATCCCTAATTGCCCTTCTTGCGGGCCTTTCCACAATTCCGTCCTGGACGTCGGCCCCTGGTGGGCACTCCTCATTTTTTATGTTTTCCACTGCGTTCGGATTAGTCTCATCCGCCATTACTTTGGCTCTTTTCCTTAGTTGCTTAGCTGTCTTTTCGATTTCCAAATCAATGGAAATTGCCGGGTCGATCTGGAACGCGTGATCATGCACTATCTGCACTAAACAAAAACAATGTTAAAATCGAATCAAAAGAAAAACAATTTACAAAAATACTTTAATTAAGATTTAACTACTTATTACTATATCTAAGTAGAATCTAATCAATCCCCGGCAATGGCACCGAAAACTTGTTCGCCAAAAATATTTTAGTTCATACAACTGCAAGTGTACAGTGTAGTTTATAGAATAATGGCGAGCAAGGTCGTATTCCTCAGGGATTGAATCTCGAAACACTTAGGCTATAATAACATTGTATTCCAATTTTATTTAAGCATCGAATATTGAATATTTTTATCTAACTAAAATTAAAAATAAAAGAAAAAAACAAAAGAAATAAATTTGTGAACCCCACAAGTATTTTCACCATCTATAGGAGCAACCTTAGGTACATAATCTTAATATGCTTCTTCAATGTTAAATGTGAATAAAGTTTTAAAACCAATTCATGCAATTTTAAGGTTCAATTCTAAATTCATTTACACCCCTGTCCTGTGTGGTGCGTAAGCGATTGATTAATAACAATTGTAGTCCTCCGAATCATTACAATTCTTATTAACTCCAAAAAAGATGTGTTTTTTCTATATGGTGTTGTGTTTTTTTTTGTGCAGACTTGGTCCATTTTATAGATGCTTGGAGAAATCACTTGTAGAGTTGGAACGAGAAGCAAACTCTGAAAAACACGCTGGAACATACTCCCACATCGTCAGGACGTGTGGGACCACATGAGTGTGTGGTGCTCCGTCCCCTATTTTGTTCCTTCTTCATACAATTGTGAGATTTTCACCGGCACTCCACATGGTCGTGTGACACCACACGGTCCGGCCGTGTGAAGTGCTTTTATTCACTTTTTCCGGCATTTTGATCTTCTCATCACATTCGGCAATCTTATCCGGGCGTCCCAACTGACATTTCTTCATTTTAAGCTCCGTTTCTTGCAAGACTACGCAGTATCATACCCTTTAAAGGAAACCAAGTAATACATAGTAAATATGCGTGCAAATGCATCAAATATATATCATTTTAAGCCCCAAAATGCACGTATATTTTACGCGCATCAAAATCCTCCAAACTTAAAGCATTGCTCGTCCTCGAGCAAATTTAGAAAAACAATATAAGGGGTAAAAATGAAAGAACACCCAAGAACACTATAAACATTAAATAGCATTAGACTTCATACTTAAAGAAACCATGTAATTCATCATCAAGAAGTTATTATTCATAAGCTCGGCCTAATTAATACTCTCTCGGTACTTGTCATCGCGACTCACAAGTAAATAGTGTATAACTCTACTCTCAAAAATATATTGTAAGTGTTTACGTTCAAATTCAATTCGGTGAAAGTAGAACTACCATAGGCTTGCAAATCATCTAACATCTTGACCACTTTTGTTTGCACCATCTAAGAATCAAAAGGACTTTTCATTTGTAATGTAGGCTCTTTGGTTACGGTAGGGAAATTTGGATTAAGTGACTTGACTTGAGCAAATAGAATTTAAGCATACTGACTTGAAATTCACCAACCCAATTTAAACATAAAATCAGTTTTCTTTTTCAACTCAATTCCACCCTTATTTATCCTTTTTCATTCTTAGGTCTTTTTACATTTTTTTCTTTTTTTTCTTTAGCCTCAAGCTCTCATTTCTTTTTTGAAAGCCGAGAGTTTTCCGTGACGCCTCCTACGTAACAACTCAAGAAAACTAAACAAAACTGAAAATTAAGTTAATAATAAAAATTGAAACTAAAATTGAAATTAAAATTGAAGCGATAAAAATGTACGGAAAATATGAATAAATTGGGTTGCCTCCCATACGCTAAGTTTAACGTCTTGACCGGACATCGATTTCTAATCACTATTGCTAAACCTTGTCATTTGAAACTGTGAACCCTTAATGCCATCCATCGAGGCGAATGGCGTTGCATTGCTCCGTGGATTCATTTCAAGATCGCTTGCGGAATTTGCCTTTTCGATGTTGGCTTCCCAAGCGATTACGATCGGGCTACTTGTGTTTCTAGAGATTTTAGTTTTGCGTTTACGTTCGTGTTTTTGGGTGACTGTTCTTCTTCTATCTTGTCTATCTTGGCTTCATCTTTGTTGATCTCACCATTGTCTCTATGATAAACGAGGATAGCATCTCTTCGCCAGATGCTTTCTTTTTCATCGACTCCGCTCTACCTTGATTACCCACATTATATTCTGAGATAGCTGCAAAACATTTTTATTTTTAGCATAAGAGAAATTTACATGGTTTTGCAATCCTGGATGGTAGTAGTTGGGTATCTAATTATTTCGTAATTATTGTTGAAGTTTCCTTGTTGCCCCTCAAAGTTTGCTTCCTCTTCAACAAATGTAGGATCTCTTGAAGTCACTTGATGCATCGCGTCCGACCAGTATTTAACACGGATACTTGTTATGTGAGCATGGCGACCTTCTCATCCCCGAACTTTTGCCACTCGTCGACAAATCGACCTTTCGGATGGCCATTGGTAACTATTGTTCACCATCTCCTCAATAATTCTAGTGCCTTCTCAGGATATTTCCCTAGTAGTGCACCTCCAAATGCAACATCTATAATTGTTCTTGTGTTGCCACTCAAACCATTATAAAAGTATTGAACCTGTTGGTAGTCGGGATATCCGTGTTGATGGCACATCCTTAACAAATCTCGAAAACTATCCCATGCTTCATATAGCGGCTCAAAGATCTAATTGTCTAAACGGGCAATTCTGATTTCAATTGCGAGATCTTCTTCGGGGAAAGTATTTGGCTAGAAACCACTGACTTAGTTCTGCCCAATTTGTTGTTGGTGGTGTTAAAGAGTATAACTATCCCTTAGCCTTATCGCACAGAGAGAATGCGAAAAGGCAGCATCGAAAGATATCCTCAGGAACACCATTCATCTTAATTGTATCGTAAATTTCTAGAAAGTGCACCAGATGCGCGTTTGGATCCTCAACGGCTCTACCCCCAAACTGGTTTTGTGACACTATCTGGATCAATGCCGGTTTTAGCTTAAAATTGTTTACATTGATTGGCGATGGACCATACCCCATAAGTTTGGCTTACCACCGCCGGAAGTAATCCCTAATCGCCCTTCTTCGGGTCTTTCCACAATTCCGTCGTGGACGTCGGACCCGTGGGCACTCCTCATTTTTATGTTTTCCACTGCGTTCGGATTAGTCTCATCCGCCATTACTTTGGCTCTTTTCCTTAGTTGCTTAGTGTCTTTTCGATTTCCAAATCAATGGAAATTGTCGGGTCGATCCGAACGTGATCATGCACTATCGCACTAAACAAAAACAATGTTAAAATCGAATCAAAAGAAAAACAATTTACAAAAAATACATTAATTAAGATTGAACTACTTATTACTATATCTAAGTAGAATCTAATCAATCCCCTAAGACAATGGCACCAAAACTTGTTCGCCAAAAATATTTTAGTTCATACAACTCGCAAGTGTACGAGTGTAGTTTATAGAATTATGGCGAGCAAGGTCGTATTCCTCGGATTGAATCTCGAAACACTTGGGCTATAATAACATTGTATTCCAATTTTATTTAAGCATCGAATATTGAATATATTTATCTAACTAAAATTAAAAATAAAAGAAAAAACAAAAGAAATAAATTTGTGAACCCCACAAGTATTTTCACCATCTATAGGAGCAACCTTAGGCACATAATCTCAATATGCTTCTTCACAGGTATTGCCTTTGCTACTCTGACCCCACTTGCTTAAGTTCCTTGGATTTGATCACGAAGCCCTCCAAATAGCTTAAGTCCTGGTTCGACCTTGAACCTTTCTACAATCCTTCGTTGAATGTAGACCCCTTGATTCTTCAAATGTTTCCTCTTCAATTGATTGAAGTTGTCTTTCCTTCACAAGTGAGTGTTGGATTGTTTTCCTTCGTAATGTAGGCTTGAGGATTGATCTTGAATGACTTGAGAGTATTTGGTTACAGTTCAAATGTTAGCTTGAATGTTCGTGGTTCAGGTCGGTCGCCTTCTCTCGAGTGATTCCTCGGCCTTTTATAGTGATCTTTCAAAAAATCGCCCGTTGAAGAGATAGACTTATTTTTGAAAGTCACTTGTGGTCGTTGGCTTGTCTTGTTGCGATCCTTGGAATTTATGTTTCCTCGTATGAACGATTCTTGACTTTTTCGAGTTATGACACGGTGCAGTGCTTCCCATTGGTTTATTCCTTTTGCATGCTTCTCGGGATCGAGCACTTCAAGAAAGGTAGTATGGAAGTATTACTTGTTTAAGTAATTCTCTTGATTTACGCAACGGATCTCTTTCGATTATCTCGACTTGACCGCATTTCCTTGCCTTCCCAGGTGACTTAGAGTCGACTTCCAATCATTGGATGACTCTTTTGTCACTTCAATTTGAGACTTGGCTATCTTGAGTTGACTTGATCGATACTTCACTCACCGTGCATCTTACCGCACCTTAGGTCGAGTTCTGTCTTCTCTTCTTTGCCACACTGTTTGTCTCACAATGAGTCTTCCTTTAGTCTCCAGTTGTCTTCTTGCATGTTCGAGGCATAGCCGACTTGACTTGACTCGGCTCTAAATGACCCTATCTATTACAATGCAATTTATAACAAGAATGGGGTGCCAACTTCCTATTCTAAGTTTTACATGGCATTCATCAAAATCTACAAAATAATTTCCCAACAATTTCCCCCTTTTTGATGATGCCAAAACTTAAAACATTCATACAATAATTAAACAAAGAAAGATACATACAGACAAATGTAGAATCACGATTTGTTTGCTTAGAATCGATCTTTTATTGATCATAACATTCTTGTTCTTTACATATTTGTTTTACAAAGTGTATCGAGCTTGAACCAAAAGAAAATGTATCGAGCTTAAATGGAACTTAAAGTAACCATGTTGTTCTATACCTACACAAGTATAGAAATTGTACAGATTTTATTCGATGTACGAGAAGACTTACATAGAATGTATTTACATAGTGAAATACATGAAGGGGTGCAAAGAACACTTCATCTCCTTCATTTGCCTCATTCTTTCATCTCCTTGACTCTGTCATCTTCGACCTCTTTTCTTCTTCTCATCTTCATTTGCCTTCTTTTTTCTCATACGCCTTCCGGCAAAGCTTCATCTCTTCTCGTCTTTCTTGTCTTTTCTCCCATAGCTGAGTTTGTCTCTTATTTTCCTCTTCAATTCTCTTCACATACTCAAGATTATTCTTAGCCACTTGCGGGTTGGCTATTTCACAATCCAAATCCCCCAATAGATCCCTTCTTTCTTTCCGGATCTATATACTCAATGTTTTTGGCGCGAGATCTAGGTCCGAAACCTCTTCCTCCACCATCGCTTCTTCCTTCCGCCTCGGGCGTGTATTATCTTGGGGTCTTCTTTTTCCCGGTGAGTGACTAGCAGAGTGACCGTGAAACAGAGCGATCATGCAGTCTGTTGCACTGTCGGCTTCTTCACATAGTTTGAGACCCTTTTCCCAAGACAAATCCAGGCTTGAGCCATGGACATGTTTGCGAAGTAACCTTGGGATGCGAGCGTCTTGAATTCATCAACAAATCTTGGCTCGGTTCGGTATACGAAATGGCATAGGTGTCTCATCATTGGAATGCCTCCATGTTGTTTGAATATCCATAACTCGGGCATTCATCTTTCCTTCCACTTCCTTCATCCCCGATTCATTTGCCGCTTTCTCTTTTCGGCCATAGGTACTTTGCAGAGTGTTGGAGTGGCGAGTCATCGGGAGTTTCTTTGATGATATCAATTTGTGACAAGACCTTGTTGGGGGTTTTAGCCATCATCAAGGTCACATCTTTCGAACCTTCCCCTCAATGATTTTCCTTTCTTCTCTCTTCTCACTTCCTCATTTGTCTTTCCTTCATAGTTGCGTCCTCCTTCTCGTTTGAGATCCCTTCGCGCCTTTAGGTATTCCTCTTCCCCCTTTTTGGCATTATCAAAGGAGAGAGGAACCCCGGAAACAAGCTAGCAAGCAAGAAGTCTAGTCTGCGATAGCCGAAGTTTTGCTTCGAATCTGCTGCAGTATGCCGCACGGAACTCGAGCGGGTGGCGTTGGATTAATTTTGCTACCAACTTCATCTCGGCCATGAGAAGACTGAATTTTCGATCCATGTTCTCTTCCATGCGCAGAGCTCGTTCTTATTGTGTTCACGCAGCAGACTTTATCTACGAGGTGTGAGATTCATGCATTTGTTCGATGTGCTCTTGCAATTTTGTCTTTGCATCGGCATTCTCGCCCGCCGGACTAGCAACTTGTTGAACAATGTCTGAAATATCGAGCTTGTTCCACACGCATTGTCTCTTTGTTGTTGCCACCATTCCCGGATCGACTATTATGCCTCACAAATCGCCAGTAAGGTTGGCGTCTCTGTTATCCGGCCTCATGTCCGGTGAGGCTGGTGCCTCTCCATCTTTTCTATCTCGGCAAATAAGGCTTTGAAGATCATTTTCGAACTTTTGTCACCTCTGTTTGGTGACGCTGCAAGCGGCAAAGTCATAGTCATTTGGAACAATGGTGTCGATGGAATAACGAGGATCAGTGCGTGGAAGCGCTCGTGATCTCTAGATGATTCTTCGGGAGGTCGGGTACCTCCGGAGAGAAGGAAATGATTCTACAAAAGGATCATCATGGGCAATCTGGAATTGTTCAATGATAATTGGTGCTCGTGAAGTCCCCGTGGAGTCGAACATCTTTGCGGCTTGGGAGCTCGCGTGATGGACTCTGTTTGATTGTGGTCTGTTGTGAAGTCGACCCACTTTGCCGAGCCTCATTTGTCTTAACAGCCTTCGTCGGTCTCAATTTGGTTTTTCCAAATGAGTTGGTGGTCCTCGGCCATATCGGGAGCGTCATCGGACGATGATGAGATTTCCATGGGTGGCTCATCATCAAAGTTGAATGTTTGGCGAGTAGTCGTGAGGTCGACTTACTCGTGGTTGGAACATCCTCAATTTGAGTCTTTTGGATCGCAATAGGGGATGACTCGGCTTCATCTTCACCGCCGGATCCGAGAAAAGTTACATCAAGATTATCCTGGGAGTCGTGAAGAGCACTTATCTCCTTTTTCGATGGATCAATGATAGTAGAAGGGATGTTCAGGCTTGATCACTTTACCCGGGAAGTCTCAACCTCCCGTTGGCCTTTATTACCTCCTGCAGTCTCAATCGCGAGGCCTGGACGGTCCCTTCAACAGTGTCGCTTTGCCTTGGGGTCTTCGAGGTGGCATCCACCGGAGTCTCAACTCCGTGGATTGCACTTTCATTGCCCCAGTGTTAACTCCCGGGCGTTCCTCCCTGTGCCTCGACTACATCAGCGGTGTCATTGGCTGCAGAAGCGATTGGCACCTCGGTGAGACAATCTCAACGCCTCGAGCCTCGTTGATGACAACTTCTTTGTGTATTCTTTTGTTGTTCCTTGTCCACTTTGCCTCCGAGATTCGTTGTGGAGTCACAAAGATCCTCCAACCTTGCTGCGTGGAGAGGGAGTTTCATAGGGTCACTCGTCTCGGACTCACTGTTCCCATTGAGTATTCGGCCGTTGGGCGGTGGTAAGACACCTTCATTAGGAGTTGGCTTGACTAGGGTCCCCACAATCCCAGTTTCATCGCCACTTCCCTTAACACCTTCCTCCGAGTGAGGGGAAGTGGTGGCAGCGACAACGATGGCAATATGTTGCACCACTCCCATAGGATCTATCTCCACTTGTGATTTGGATGACTCCTGGTCCCTCCATCATTCTTTGCTCATGTAGGATTCGGATTCTGCATTGCTTGCTGCATTTGCAACTCTTCGGGCAAAGAATAGGTCAGATCCTCATCACTTTACGATAGAATGTCGAGGTGAGGATGTGTATGTTCTGCGTGGTGCCGGTGAGAGGCGATGTTGGCCTTCTCACGTGCCGGAAGATGGCCTTCTCACGTGCCTCGACGCCTTCTTCTCGCCAATCTTTCTTTCTCCTTCTCTTTAAAGATATTTAGAATGTCCAAATAGTTTTCTTCATCAAGAGCTTGCACCACATTGGTCAATCCAGGGAAGTTCATCGATTCGTCTTCTTCTTCAATGAATTCCGGTCTTTGGAACATTTCCCTGGATCGACTCGACTTCCATTTCCTCCATTCTTGCAGACAATTTTAAAATGCGGGTATGGTGGGGATAGGATCATCACATCGTTATCCTTGTCATCATCTCCCGATGTCCTCGAGCTCGGGGATTGAGGGTAGCAAACTTTGCCGCTTTCGACATCTTGATAGCCTCCGTTACGGGCGGAGACACAACCCTATCAATAGGTGATTGGTTGTCTCGGCTATTCCTTGTTCATCAACTGCTCTCAGTGGGTCTTCGAGTTGCCTCACGATCGGCCTCATAGACTTAGCCGTTTCATCGATAACTTCCGGAGACTCTACTTCTCCAGCAGTCTCTGGTATCTTTTCCAGCTGAGTGGCAGACTCAGCCGTCTTCTCAAGCTCGGAGAGCTTGGAAATTCTTCTTCTTCTTTTTTTTTTACCAGAGGAACATCTGGTTCCACTTCCTCAGTTCGTTGAAGGTAAATGCCTTCGCAGATTGTCTTAGAAGCGCCTTCCTTGTTGTGGCGATCCTCTTCTTCTTGATCACTTTGGAGAAGGGATTAATGGTTCCTTCTCCATGGCTGCAGGGCGGGGAGACACGGATTGCGGGGCGGGTGACTGCGCAGGGGTAGGTGCGATTTCTTTTTCTTTCTTTTCGGGGTAGCGATTTTCTTAGCAACGATCTTCTTGGGAGGTGAGGAGGCGGTTTGAATCTTGGTGGTGATTCCCCCTCACTCGATCGCCCCTCTTGGCGTAAGCTCTCTTCTCGTGCGCCGAGAGGTTTGATCGAAACATCCTCTTGTTAACATGAAACGCCTTTCCATGCCGAAGAGGTACCCCTTTTTTACTTCCATCATCCGGCCAATCACCGGGCCGTATCCCGAGGAACCTCCAAACATACCATCCTCCTTGAAGGATTTGTTCCCAATATTCGGCGAGTCCGTTGTATACAAACTCAGCCCAATTCACCTTCTTTTCTTTAAGGATCGCAGCCATTACGATCAACTTAGCTTTAGACAGTGGTCAAAGCGCCAAATTTGATGTCTATGCATTTGGCAACAATGTCCAAAGCAATTTGTGGTAGTCCTCTTTCGGTGACCTCTTATTAGATGTGTAGACCACTTTCGCGAAGACATGATCGGACTTGGCTACTTCCTTCCAGGTAGATCAGTCAACATCGCCTCATAAACTTTCGGCACTCCTTCCACCGGCAACAAGCAGTGTTCTGCCAGATCCTTGGCAGTAATGGTGAACTCCTTACCATGAATAGAGGACTTGATGCCCTCATCGTGAACCTCAGCGTTCACATAGAAACTGTGCGACCTCTTCTACGTAGGTCATTGGGAACTCCATCGTCAAAAATGGTTTTAATCCGATTTTTCCACTTCTCGCCATCTTCTTCACGAGGTGTCGTCGGACCCTGTTTAACCATACCATCGAAATCCACAAGAGACCCAGTGTGGATTTGCTTCCTAACTTGACGAAATCATGAGTAGGTGTCATTTCTCAGTGTTTTACCGAACGAATCTTAGAAAATGATTTTGAGGAGTTGTAGGGTTTTGAGAAAAAGTTTCTTTCTTTTGCCTTTGAGAGAGATGAACAGTTTTGGTAAAGTGAGAGAAAATCGGACGAAATGGTATAAGTATGGTTTATGAAAGGACGTGCGGGTGGTTTTTGAAATTTGATCAAAATCAACGGCTTAGATCTTGCACGCCGATTAGCATTTAAGTTCTCGCATTTAATGCGGCGGCATTTATATCCAATCATAAGCTTGGTGTGCAGCTTTTGACTGTACACGTCATAATTATGCTGACGTCATTCTTAAAAACATTCCCGCTTAGTAAAAACGACCGCGTTTTTGTCACTTTGCTCATAAATAACTCAACTTACTCCTTAGCTGATTCAATCCTTCTTCTCACTTCTCTCCTTGTGACTCATTTGTCACTAATTGATAAATGGTGACTTTCCGATCTGGTGATTCACTTAGAAATTTGAATTAAGAGTTGACTCTTTTTTTTCTCTTTTCGTGTTTCATCTCTTTTCCTTGAGTCTTCGAATGTTAACTCAGCTCAATTAACCCTAACTCATGCTTGAGTTCTTCAAATCTTGATTCACATAATGGTTTTGTGAATATGTCGCCTAACTAACCGCTTATCAATTGAGATATATTCCAAGGTGATGTCCTTCTTTTCAACATGGTCTCTTATGAAGTGATATCGACATCGATGTGCTTTGTTCTTGAGTGCAACACAGATTTTGAGTGATTGCAATTGCACTTGTGTTATCACACATAATTGGAATTTCCTTTTCTTCAACCTCATAGTCTCTCGTTGTTGTCTCATACATAAGACTTGGGCAAACAATTGCCGCATCTATGTATTCTCGCTTTAGTTTGTAGAGGTGGCTATTGAATTTTGCTTCTTGCTAAACCAGGAAATTAGCCTATTTCCAAGCATTTGACATGTGCCTGAAGTGCTTTTCTGTCAACTCAACATCCAAAGATAGTCGAGTCGAATAACCAATTAGCTTGAATCCACCTTCCTTAGGATACCACAAGCCAACTTCTTGGCTTCCTTTCAAATATCTCAAGATCCTCTTGCACTCATGATCATGTGGCTTTCTTTTGGAGCAGATTGAAATCTTGCACATACACCTACAAACAAAGGTGATGTCCGGCCCTTCTTTGTGAGATAGAGCAATGATCCAATAAGTGCTCAGATATCTTGATTGATCTACGAGGCTTGCCATCCGCATCCATGTCCATTTTGATCGATGTAGTCATTGGTATTTTCACGAGAAGACTTCTCTTCCATACCAAATTTCTTCATTAAATCTCTAGTGTATTTTGTCCGACTTATGAAGGTTTCATCCTTGAGTTGTTTCACTTGGAGTCCAAGGAAGAATGTCGACTCTCCCATCATGCTCATTTCGAATTTGCTTTGCATGAGATTTGAGAATTTATCACATAGCTCTTTATTTGTGGATCCAAAGATGATGTCATCCACATATATTTGAACAAGCAAAGTATACTCTTCCCATTTGAATTCTCAAGAGCGTTCTATCCACTTTGCCTTTTGTGAATCCGTTCTCTCGTTAGGAATTGTGATAATGTATCATACCATGCTCCGGGTGCCTATTTCAATCCATATAAAGCCTTCTTGAGTTTGTATACCTTATCTCCAAGAGTCTTCTGCTCAAATCCCGGAGGTTGTTCAACATACACTTCTTCTTCCAATAAACCATTAAGAAATGCACTCTTTACATCCATTTGATATACAATAAAGTTCTTGTGAGTCGCATAGGCAAGAAACATCCTTATGGCTTCCAATCTTGCCACAGGGGCAAAAGTTTCATCAAAATATATTCCTTCTTCTTGGCAATACCCTTTGGCTACCAATCTTGCTTTGTTTCTTACCACAGAGCCTTCCTCATTCATCTTGTTTCTGAACACCCATTTAGTGCCAATAACATTTTGATGGGTTGGCCTTTGAACCAATTCCCACACTTTGTTTCTTTCAAACTGATTTAGCTCTTCTTGCATGGCTTGAATCCAATGTGTGTCATCCAATGCTTGTGACACATCTTTTGGTTCTATTTGTGAGATGAAGCAAGTGAACATTGCTTCTTGTTGAGTTCTGGATCTAGTTTTTACACCTTCTCTTACATCTCCAATGATTAGTTCTGGTGGATGATCTCTCAGCCATCTTACATCAGGTTGGAGTAAGTTAGCTGGATTCAGTCGTCTTGCAGCTGTGTTATTTTGATCAGCTCTCTCATCATCACTTAGCTGCCTTTGAGACTCGACTATCTCATCTTCATCGGGCTTATAACTCTGCTTCGACTTCAACATAGGGACTCTTCTGCATGGTAGGTTGATTCAACTTATCAGTTGATTCTTCAATGTCTTCTCCATTTACATTTGGTTCATCAAACACCACATGGATGGATTCTTCTGTAACCATTGTCCTCTTGTTGAGCACTCTGTATGCTTTGCTTTGAGCTGAGTATCCTAAGAAGATACCTTCATCGACTTTAGCATCAAAAGCCTTTAAATTATCTTTGCCATTGTTATGGATGAAGAATTTGCATCCAAATATTTTGAAGTATGCAACATTTGGCTTTTCTCCTGTCCAAATCTCATAGGAGTCTTTGTCGGTTGTAATGCATTTTATCATGCATCTATTTTGAGTGTAGCATCTTTGTGTTTATTGCTTTAGCCCAAAATCTTTTAGCGCCCTGCTTTCGGCTAACATGGTCCTTGTTGCTTCTCCGAGAGTTCTATTCCTTCTTTTCGCAACTCCATTTTTTGTGGAGTCCTTGCTGCAGATAATTCATGACCAATACCATTTTCAATACAAGATCTTGAGTTATTATACCATTGACAAACTCGGTTCTCTCCGTCGATCTTATTTTGATAATGGTTTGACTCTTCTCATTTTGTATTCTCTTCATCGGTGAGGTAGTTTAGCAGAGTTTCTTTCTTCTTACACATGAATATTGTCCATGTATATCTTAAGTAGTCATCTACTACCACCAAGGTGTATTTCTTCCCACTTATGCTAGCTAGTTCCACTGGACCAAATAGATCCATATGTAGCAGGTGCAATATTCTTGTTGAAGATGGACATGTCTTTTCTTTGAATGATGATTTGATTTGCTTTCCCATCTGGCATGCATCACATATACTCTCCTTCTTGTATACTGAGTCTGGAAGTCCTTCTACAAGATTACTCCTGGCAAGTTTGTTAATAGTTTTAAAATTCAGGTGACTCAGCTTCTTGTGCCACAGCCAACTTGATTCAGTTGTGCTCTTTGCTAGCAGACAAGTGCTTGGTGTTGCAGTTGACCAATCCACCACATACATGTTCTTCTGTCTGCATCCTTGCAATACTATTTCATTAGTTTCAGCATCCTTGATTTGACATACACCCATATTGAATCCAACATTGTAGCCTTTGTCACAGAGTTGACTTATGCTTAGCAGGTTGAAGTTGAGTCCTTCAACATATGCAACATTTGTGATTTCTAATCCATTTTTCTTGATAGATCCAATGCCTCTTATTTCTCCTGGAGCTTCATTCCTCCAAATATGACTTTTGCACCTCTAACATCCTTGAATTTTGATAAATTTTTCTTGTTTCTGTCGTATGTGTCCGGGCGACCACTATCCATGTACCAGGTTCCTTGGCACTTTCATTTGCTCCTTGAACCCGCATTCAAGGAAATTAGGTTTTAGGTACCCATACTTGTATGGGTCCCGAGGGGTTAGTATTGTAAGATGATCCAACCAACTTATAGCCAAATGATTTGACTCTAAGGGGTTGCCATCTATCGAGTGCCATAATCATAATTAATTTTGGCAAATTGCTTGGGGGTTTTAGGTTCATGCAGCTGTCTCTTTTGTCTGTATGCCTGTGTATGTGTTTTAGCAATTGCCTTCTTTGGGTAGTTGTGATATCCCTGTATGTGTTTTAGCAATTGCCTTCATACAGCAATGGCCTTTGCTGATAGTTCACATTATTCCAATCAGCTTGGCTTGGGTATTTTCTACCATTCCCATCATATGTGTTTCTTTTATAGAGCTTCCGGGGTTTTTGGTAGCTCTGTTTCTTCTTTACTGAGTATCTCTGTTTGGAGTTTTTGAGGACTAAATTTGGATTTCTTCTCATTTGTCTTCTCAAAGATACTCAATCGGCTGTTTTGCTTTTCCTTTATAACCAAGGCCAGTTTGCTTGTGATTATGCTTTGGAATAAATGTGTGTGCACTATTTGGAGTTTTGGATTTTAGAGATACTTCATTACTTGAAGATCCTTTTTCCAAAATCACTTTTGGAGCTTAACATAGCATTGAGGAATTGAATCCTAAGCTGTTTTGTCTCCACATTCTCTTTGACTCATAATAAGATCATCCAAGGATTTAGATGCCTTAGTGAATGAGGCAATCACATTTTGAGATCATTCTCCTCTTTTCTATAGCGGCTATCTCTGCTTTATTACCTTAGATTTTTTTCTCATCACTATTTGACTTAGAGTACTCGGCTCCTCGGTCAGTTTTGTGAGTTTGGCTCTTAAGTAGGTTGTTCTCCTCATTTAGTAGTATGTGTGAGGATTTAATGTGTTCAAAATCTTTCATCATTTTGCCTAATGAATCATAAAGATCAGTGGGTGATGAAGTGTGTGTGTCACAATCACTATCACTAGAATTTGAGTGTGATGAGTTAGAGTGTACCTCATCTTCTTGGTCGGAGTTGGTTTTGTTCTTTAGCCATTATACGAGATCAAGGCTTCTTCATCGAGTCACTTGAGTAGTCACTTCACTCTCTACGAGTCAGTGTGTCTTTTGACTTGATTTGTATCAACAGTCTCTGCGGCCAACATTGCCTTTCTCTTTTCTGTCTTCTTTTCTCGAAGACTTTTCTTTCCTCTTCATTTATGTATTTGTTGACTACGAGGATATGGGCATTCAATGGCATAGTGACCGGGTTACTGCGCAGTTCAGCATAGATTTTCATCTTTTTGATCGATTCTTTCCATCCTTGGATTGTCGGCTCTTTGATATTCAACTTTTTGATGCTCTGCTCTCTTGGGTGGTCTGTCTTCCCTTGACTTGGAGCGAGCCGAGTGTCTTCGGAGGATTCACCTTTGCTTCTTTTGTAGTTCTTATTGAAGAACTTGTTGAACCTTTTAACCATCGGGGCAATCTCCTCTTGGTCAATGACTTCTTTGACCTCGGCTCTCTTGCCATCCTTAACAATTAGAGCAAATTTGTTTTGGGCACAATTGTCTCCTCTTGGTCTTTTCTTCTCAGCTCAAATTCGTAGGCTTTGAGATCTGAGAATAGCTCATGGTTGGATGTTTTTGATAGGTCCATGGAGTGTCTCATGGCCATGACTTTCATATCCCACTCAGTTGGGAGACTTCTTAGAATCTTCATACACATTTCCTTCGTGTATATTCCTTTCCAAGTGCAGGGCAGTTCATTGGTGATTTACGTGAATCGAGCATCCGGTGATCAAGGTTTCTCCTGCAAGCATCTTAAAGTTTTCAAATTTTTGTACAACCACAGATAGTTTATTTTCTTTGATTTGCTCTGATCCTTCGCAAATCAAGGTTAGCTTGTCCCAGATTTCTTTTGTCGTTTTGCATGATTTGACTTTGTTGAACATGGATTTGTCTAAAGTTTTGTAAAGAATGTCCTTGGCCACATTGTCCAAGTTATATCTTTTCTTGTCATCATTTGTCCATTCGACTCTTGGTTTTCCAACCATCATTTGATGCGGGAGCAACATCTTCTTCTCCCCATTTGCAGCTCTCCTTGCAGTGTGTTCACTTTTAAGATTTGGAGTGGCCCATCCTCTATCACTATCCACATCTCATCGTGTAATCTTTGATAGATGAGCTCGCATACGAATTTTCCAATCATCAAATTCTTCAATTGTGAACATAGGGATGTGTGTCAAATTTGCTTCCATGATAATAACTTTCTTTGAATAGAAAAGTTTTGAAAGATTAAGTACTAAAACAAGCTTTGAAAGATTTGGAGATCTAGTTCGAAGAACGAGTGCGGAAGGCTCAATGAACCAACCGCTCGATACCACTTGTAGGTCCCAAGGGGGTGTGAGTGTAAGGTTTAGAAGGGGGTTGAATAAACCTTACCAACTTTTCGATTTAGTCCTTTTAAAAATGTTTGAGTTAATACTTCACGTTGAGTCCTTGATGGGATGGCTAAGTTAGTTAATCGGCGAGTTAGTCACTCAGCAGGACTCGATTGAGCCGTTGATAGAATAACTCGATTGTTTTGACTAAAGACTTAACTTGACTGTGATATGTTTTTTGGAAGACTTGACACCCTTGAATTTGGTTAAATTTGTTTTAATACCTGGTTTTAGCACTCAGTTGATTATCAATTGGATAGCAAATTTATCGTGAGATATAAAAATAAGATGCAAAAATGAAAGTCTTTGAAATGTAAATGACACAATAAGTTTTTATAGAGGTTCGAAGATGGGGTAATTCTTCTACTCCTCTCTTCTCCAACTCCTAGAGGAATCCACTAAGTATTGATCAATATACGAGTGGTTAACGGATCCGAGATACAAGTTTTGATCACACGGTGACTTGATCCTTTGGGACTCGATGGAGATGCCTTGGTCACACACGGTGGCTTCTCGTATGACTCGAACTTCTTCACAGCAGGCATTTTTGCCTTGCTACTCTGACCCACTTGCTTAAGTTCCTTGGATTTGATCACGAAGCCCTCCAAATAGCTTAAGCCTGGTTCGACCTTGAACCTTTCTACAATCCTTCGTGGAATGTAGACCCCTTGATTCTTCAAATGTTTCTCTCTTCAACTGATTGAAGTTGTCTTTCCTACACGGTGAGTGTGGGATTGATTTCCTTCGTAATGTAGGCTTGAGGATTGATCTTGAATGACTTGAGAGTATTCTTGGTTACTGATTCAAATGTTAGCTTGAATGTTCGTGGTTGGTCGGTCGCCTTCTCTCGGAGTGATTCCTCGGCCTTTTATAGTGATCTTTAAAAAATATGCCCGTTGAATAGATAGGCTTATTTTTTAAAGTCACTTGTGGTCGTTAGCTTGTCTTGTTGCGATCCTTGGAATTTACGTTTCCTCGTATGAACGATTCTTGACTTTTGAGTTCGACACGGTGCAGTGCTTCCCATTGGTTTATTCCTTTTGCATGCTTCTCGGGACTGAGCACTTCAAGAAAGGTAGTATGGAAGTATTACTTGTTTAAGTAATTCTCTTGATTTACGTGCAACGGATCTCTTTCGATTATCTTGACTTGATTGCATTTACTTGCCTTCCCAGGTGACTTAGAGTCGACTTCCAATCATTGGATGACTCTTTTGTCACTTCAATTTGAGACTTGGCTATCTGAGTTGACTTGGCGATACTTCACTCATTGCATCTTAGCTGCACCTTGATCGAGTTCTGTCTTCTCTTCTTTGCCACACTCAATTTGTCTCACAATGTGAGTCTTCCTTTTAGTCTCCGGTTGTCTTCTTGCATGTTCGAGGCATAGTGACTTGACTCGACTCTACCAAGCCCTATCTATTACAATGCAATTTATAACAAGAATGGGGTGCCAACTTCCTATTCTAAGTTTTACATGGCATTCATCAAAATCTACAAAATAATTTCCCAACACGACCCACAAGTAAATAGTGTATCACTCTACTATTAAAAGTATATGGTAAGTGTTTACGCTCAAATTCAATTCAGGGAAAGTAGAACTACCATAGGCTTACAAATCGTCTAACATCTCGACCACTTTTGTGTGCACAATCTAATAATCAAAAATGACTTTTCATTTGGTTGTAATGTAGGCTCTTTGGTCAGGGTAGGGACATTTGAATTAAGTGACAACTTGAGCAAATAGAATTTAAGCACAAAGACTTGCAATTCACCAACCCAATTTCAACATAATATCAGTTTTCTTTTTCAACTCAATTCCACCCTTATTTCTCCTTTTTCATTCTTAGGCCTTTTTGTCTTTTTTTTCCCCCTTTTTCTTTAGTCTCAAGCTCTCATTTGTTTTTGATAGCCGGGAGTTTTCCATGATGCCTCCTACAAAACAACTCAAGAAAACTAAACAAAACTGAAAATTAAGTTAATAATAAAAATTGAAATTAAAATTGAAGGCGATAAAAAAGTACAGAAAATATGAAAAAAAATTGGGTTGCCTCCGATACAGCGCTAAGTTTAACGTCTTCACCAGACTTCAGATTTCTAATCACTTTTGCTAAACATTGTCATTTGAAACCTGTGAACCCTTAATGCCATCCATCCAAACGAATGGCTTTGCATTGCTCCCGTGGATTCGGCTCGTAATCGTTTGGGAATTTCCTTTCTGATGTTGGCCTTCCACAAAGAAATACGATCCGGGCTACTTGTGTTTCCAGAGATTTCAGTCTTGCGTTTATATTCGTGTTTAGCTGAGTGACATGTTCTTCTATCCTGTCTATCTTGGCTTCATCTTTGTTCTGTCTCGCCATTGTCTCTCCGATAAACGAGGATCGCATCTCTTCAACAGATGCTTTCTTTTCATTAGACTCCGCTCTGCCTTCATTACCCACGTTATATCCCTGAGGTGGCAGCAAAATATTTTTATTGTTAGCATAAGAGAAATTTTCATGGTTTCGCAACCCTGGATGGTAGTAGTTGGGCATCTAATTATTTCTGTAATTATTGTTGAAGTTTCCTCGTTGGCCGACAAAGTTTGCTTCCTCTTCAACAACAGCAGGATCTCTTGGAGTCACTTGCTGCATCACACCCAGTTTTATATTTTGCACGATACATGTTCTATGAGCATGGCGACCTTCTCATCCTGAACTTCTGCCCCTCGTCGGACAATCGACATTTCCGATGGCCATTTGGTAACTTTTGTTCGCCATCTCCTCTAATAATTATAGTGCCTTCTCATGATATTTCCCTAGTAGTGCACCTTGGATCAAAGCATCTATAATTGTTCTTGTGTTGCCACTCAAACCATTATAGAAGTACTGAACCTATTGGTAGTCGGGATATCCGTTTTAAGGGCACTTTCTTAACAATTCTCGGAATCTATCCCATGCTTCATATAGCGGCTCAGTATCTAATTGCCTAAACTGGGCGATATCAGATTTCAATTGCGTCTTCTTGGGGAAAGTATTTGGCTAGAAACTGCTGACTTAATTCTGCCCAATTTGTTGTTGGTGGTGTTAAAGAGCATAACCATACCTTAGTCTTATCCCGCAGAGAAAATGTGAAAAGGCAGCATCGAATGATATCCTCAGGAACACCGTTCATCTTAATAGTATCGCAAATTTCTAGAAAGTGAGCTAGATGCGCGTTTGGATCCTCAACGGCTCTACCCCCAAATTGGTTTTGTGACACCATCTGGATCAATGTCGGTTTTAGTTTAAAATTGTTTGCATTGATCGGCAGACGGACCATACCCCCATAAGTTCGGCTTACTTCCGGCTAGAAGTAATCCCTAACTGCCCTTCTTGTGGGACTTTCCACAATTCCGTCCTGGACGCCGTCCCCTGGTGGGCACTCCTCATTGTTTCTGTTTTCCACTGCGTTCAGATCAATCCATTCCTTGCTTAGCTGTCTTTTCGATTTCCAAATCAATGGGAATTGGTTAGGTACATCTGGAACGCGTGAGCATGCACTATCTGTACTAAACAAAAACAATGTTAAAATAGAACCCAAAAAAATAAAAAAATCGAAAAAATAAAAAGAAAAAATATTTACAAAAAATGCTTAAATTAAGATTGAACTACTTATTACTATATCTAAGTAGAATCTAATCAATCCCTAGCAACAGCGCTAAAAACTTGTTCGCCAAAAATATTTTGGTTCATACAATTGCAAGTGACAACAGTGTAGTTTATAGAATAATGGCAAGCAAGGTCGTATTCCTCGGGGATTGAATCTCGAAACACTTAGGCTATAATAACATCGTATTCCAATTTTATTGAAGCGATCGAAAATTGAATATTTTTATCTAACTAAAATTGAAAATAAAAGAAAAAAAAATAAAAGAAATAAATTTATGAACCCCACAAGTATTCACAATCTATAGGAGCAACCTTAGGCACATAATCTCAACATGCTTCTTCAATATTAAATGCGAATAAAGTTTTAAAAACCAATTCATGCAATTCTATGGGTTCAATTCCTAAATTCATTTACTCCCTCCTGTCGGGTGGTGCGAAAGCTTGTTGATTAATAATAATTGTAGTCCTCCGGATTGTTACAATTCTTGTTAACTCCAAAAAGATTTGTAAATTGAATAACTCCCCCAAACACGCTTGTCACATGTTTCATGTCCGATTCGATTTTTTTCGTCTTAGTAGAACTCAACTCCGGATTGTGGGCTAGAAGTATGACATGCAAATTATTGATCAGATAATAAGTAATTATAAATAAGCACTCGAATTTGTAAAATAGAAAGCATGAATTAATTAAGAAAACAAGTAATCATATTTAATACAAATCCACAGTTTCGATTATGCCCCTAAGATCCGAAAAATATGCCAAACATTGATTACAAACTCATAGACAAATTCGAATCAATATTTAGACATCATATAAGCACAGACAAGAGTTCTTAGACATAGAAAGAAAATCTCTTCTTGTCTGGATGGATTCCCCTTCCAAGCCCTTGAAGCTCTTGTGCTCCATAGATGCGAAAGCCTTGTGGTGTTCTTCGCGACCTAGCCTTCTTTGCTCAGAAGATCCTTGATTCCTTCGTTCCTGTGTTATTTGATGTGTTTTTGTTGTATGGAGTTGTGTTGTTTCGTGCAAGACCTGATCTCCTTTTATAGATTCTTGGAGAGATCACTTGTAGAGTTGGAACGGGAAGCAAACTCTAAAAAATGCGCTGAAACAGACTCCCACACGGCCAGGCCGTGTGGGACCACACGAGCGTGTGGTGCTGGGCTCAGCCCTTGGTCGCATAGGCATGTTGTATGACACGGATAGATGGTGCGGTGGTTTCCCAATTCCACACGGCCATGTGACTTCACACGGACCGACCGTGTGGACCTGCTTCGTCCCCTGTTTTCTTCCCTTCTTCACACAACCGTGTGATTTTCACACCGGCACTCCACACGGTCGTGTGACACCACATGGTCTGGCCGTGTGAAGTGCTTTTGTTCACTTTTCCTGTCGTTTTGATCTTCTCTTCGCATTCGGCATCTTATCCGGGCATCCCAACTGATATTTCTTCATTTTAAGCTCAGTTTTCTGCAAGAATTACAAGAATACGCAGTATCATGTCCTTTAAAGGAAACCAAGTAAATACATAATAAATATGCGTGTAAATGCATCAATTATATATCATTTTAAGCCCCAAAATGCACGTATATTTTACACGCATCAGTTAATGTTGCTAAAACCCGCTGATAATAATATTGCTAAAAATCAATTGTTAAAAACAAGTTTAAATTATCAAGGGTGATAAGTCTTCCACTGAACAAAACCAAATCAACTGAAAAGCTAAGTGTTAGCTGACACGGCTGAGTTATACTATCAACAGCTCAGTCGAGTCTGTTGAGTGGGTAACTTTGTTGAAGTAAGCTAACCTATCTGTCCCCCAAGGACCTAGCTGATTTGAATCAGCTCCGTTAAAGTTATTTAAAAGGACTAAATTCGAAAAATTTGGTAAGGTTTATTCAACCCCCTTCTAAACCTTACAACACACCCTTGGGACCTATACTATGTATTACAAGTTGAATTACAAAGAAAATGGGGTGCCAACTTCCTATTCTAAGTATTACATGGTATCATCAAAATCTAGACATGAATTTTCCTAATGAGAGGTCTTTCTCCTTTCAAACGAAGAAACAAAGGACATGGCTCTTGAGAATGCTTTGATATCGAGAAGAGTAAAGCTAAATGTGAGAAGAGTCTAATTGGAAAAAAAATTTGGATCTAAGAAATGCAATTTCTCTAGGCTCAAGAATATCATAACAAATATCTGGCAAAACAAGATATCGCTTTAATAGGCCACAACTTTTTCCAATTCGTCTTCACATCATAGGAGAATAAAGCCAGGGTCCATAATGGGAAAACCTGGAGTTTTGATCATCAATATTTGATCCTGAGAGACTGGTTGGAAAATCTAACTGAGGCCTCAAATACCTTCAAGACTGTAAAACTATATATCCAATTGTGGAATGTACCTTACCAATTGTCTAACATTGAAACAGGTAGGAAAATTGGAGGTAAATTTTCAAAATTAGTGGATGTGCTATTACCTGAATTAAGGAGTAGCAAGGGTCGTCATATTAAAATTAAAGGCCGAGGTCAATCTTGAGAAACCTTTGATGAGAGAAAACTCTTGGATTGACTTTAAATATGAAAACTTACAAGGTTTCTATATTTTACTGTGGTGTGATCGGACACACAGAGAGAGGGCGTCTCTAGGGAAAGATGATTTGGTGGCAAAACACCCTACTAAAGGATCAGTTTGGAGAATGGTTGCGGGGCTTAGTAAAATGAGTACTAAGAATATGCGACAAACCTCTCCTAGTAAGAAAGGGACCGTCTGTTAAGAGAAATATATGGTAGAGAGATGCACTCTTCCGATGGAGAATTTAACCCCCGTGTGCAACATCGCGTGTTCAGGAAGAAGTGAGATGGGTAAAGGTCATTCAAAATAGACCACAAACTCAACAATCAAACAGTGGGGGAAAAGGTCTGTCAGGAAGCTATTGGGGAGACTAGTGGCATTATTCGTAGTAAATTCAAACAGTATGAGACTCAACCTCATACGGAACATGGTGATCTAAGAAGTAACAAAGAAATGATATGATGATTGACCATCATGAAGTGGAGATGAATAAGGATCTCAATAAAGAAAACCGTCCCCCTCTTAAAGATACCAAGGTTCAAAATAGAAATAATGTCTCAAGTGGAATAAATAGCAATAAGCAGAGCAAAAAATATACAAGGAAATGCTTTGAGAGTCCTAATGTTTGTAGACCAATGGAAATCAATGAGGACATTGGCCCAAGCAAAGTGGGAGCGAGAAAGACATTTTCATCTTGTTGACGAGGCGTAAGAGCATATTGAAAAGTGTAAAAATGAAAGGGCTCACGAAGATGAATGAGCGTTGCAAATCATCCGGAAAAGGTGGAGGTGGCCCGACCCTAAAATGGGCCCAAAGTTATCAATGAATATCTGTGTGGAATTGTAGAGGTTTGGGAGGACCCTCTACAATTTCCTAACTCAATGAGTCTATTCGACTCCACCTTCGGATTTAGTTTTCTATGTGAAACAAAGAAGAATAAGATTTTTGTAAAAACGGTTTGTAAAAGGCTAAAACTTGAAGATCGTTGGTTTTATGTTGACGCATAGGAAAAAATGGGGGTCTTTTGGTTATGTGGTCGCCAGGATCAACATTGTTAACATAATCAACTCACAATTTTTGTGAAGAAGTGGGGAGGATTCCCAGAAAAATAATGGGCAATATTTGTGTATGCGAGTACGGATAAAATTGTGAGAAGAGGACAATGGAAATTCCTAGAAGCGACAAAAAACAAATGGGGGCTTTTATGGATTTTAGGGGAGACTTTAATGACATTATGGGAGGCGGAAAAAAATACGTCGAGAATCGGGAGCGTGTCGATTGTCGATTTTAATGAATTCATCAATGAGATGGGAATGGGAGAGTTTCATTTCAAAGGGCATTCATACACTTGGGCAAACAACAGAGAAGGTGGAGGATTCGTGGAGGAAGGAATTGATCGAATGTTCGACTCACCTAACTGGCTAATGAAATACCCAGATGCTCAATTTCACCATGTGGAGAAACAATCTTCAGATCACTGTATGTTACTTCTTGAAAACTCCCTACAAGAACAAATTTTCGATACCGGTTTCTCTTTGATAAAAGATAGATCCATTGGGAGGATATGAAGAGGTGGTTGCAAGAGCATGTAATAAGGAAGTTGTTGGCACTCCCCTATTCCAAATTTAGAATAAGATGGCTAATTGTAGAATGGAACTCCTCAACTGGAATAAGGGGAAAAAATGAATTCATCCAAAATTATTGAAAAATGCAAAAAAAGATTTGAACGAAATCAAGAAGCGGGGCTTTACAATTGATTTGGACTAAGTGGAAATTTAAAAGAGTGCTAGATAGGGTTTATAAGGAGGAAGAAAGCTTTTGGAGCCAAAAGGCGAGGGTGCAATGTGTTGGGAAATTTATTGCTTAGATTTTGATGAATGCCGTGTAAAACTTAGACTAGAAATTTGGCACACCCCATTTTCCTTGTAATTTGCATTGTAATAGATAGGGTTATGAGTGAGTCAAGTCAGCTATGCCTGGACATACAAGAAGTCAACTGGAGATTGAGATAAAGACTCCGCTGTGAAACAGCTGAGTATAGCAAGGAGGATAAGTCAAGAACTCGACTGAAGGAATATCAGTTGGGATTCAGCTGTGTGAAGGGTCAGTCAAGTCAAATCAAGAAGCCAAGTCTCAAGTTGAAGTGACAGATGAGTCATCCATTCATTGGAAGCAAACTCAAAGTCACCTGGGGAAGTTAGAAGAAGCTGATCAAGTCAAGACAATCAAAAGAATCGTTGTACGAAGTCAAGAATATTACCTAAACAGTAATACTTCCATGCCGCCATGTCTTAAAGTGCTCGATCCCGAAGCGTGCAAAAGGAATAAACCAATGGGAAGCATCGCACCTCGTGTCGACTACGAAAAGGTGAACATTTATTTAATACGAGGAAATGTCAACATCAAGGATCGCAACAAGACAAACCAACGAACACAAGTGATTTTTGAAAATCACCTATCTCTTAAACGGGTGATTTTTGAAAGTTCACTATAAAAGGTGAGAATCACTTTGAGAATAGGTTACCTTGCATACATGAACCACGAACTATCAAGCAATTGTTTGAACTGTAACTGCAAAATATTCTCAAGTTATTCAAGCAAATCCTCAAGTCTAAATTTGAAGGAAATCGATCCAACACCAAGCTGTGAAGGAAAGACAACTTCAAACTATTGAAGAGGAAACTTTTGAAGAATCAAAAGGGGTCTACATTCCAAGGAGGATTGTAGAAAGATTCAAGGTCGAACCAGTCTCAAATTATTGGAGGGCTTCGTGATCAAATCCAAGAAGCTTGAGCAAGTGAGTGAAGTAGCAAAGCGCAGCCCTGTGAAGAAGTTGAGTCGGACGAAAGCGATTGTGTGACCAAGGCATCTCGGACCGAGTCCCAAAGGATCAAGTCATTTTGTGTGATCAAGACTTGTATACGGGTGATAACCACTTTGTACTACGATCAATACTTAGTGGATTACTCAGGAGTTGGAGAGAGAGAAGAGTAGAATAATTACCCCATCTTGAACCTCTATAAAAACTATTGTGTCATTTACATTTCAGCATTTTTATTTCTACACATTACTTTATATCTTTGATAATTTGCTATCAAGCGATAATTAACAAAGTGCTAAAACCAAGTGTTAAAACAAACTTAAACCAAATTTAAGGGTGTTAAGTCTTCCATTGAAAATCTAATCACAACCAAGTTAAGGTTTAGACTAAACAATCGAGTTATTCTATCAATGACTCAATCGAAGTGCGTTGAGTGGCTAATTCTGTTGGTTAACTAACTTAGCTATCTCTCAAGGACTTAGTTGTGTATTTAACTCGTATTATTTTAAAAGGACTAAAATCGAAAAGTTGGTAAGGTTTATTCAACCCCTTTCTAAACCTTACTCACATCCATTAGGACCTACAAGTGGTATCGGGCGGTTGGTTAATTGAGCCTTCCGCACTAGTTCTTGAACTAGATCTCCAATCTTTCAAAGAAGTTTTTAACACTTGTTCTTTCAAAAGCCATTTTTTTAAAATTATTATCATGGAAGCAAATCTAACACGCATTCCTATGTTCACCATTGAAGAGTTTGATGACTGGAAAATACGTATGCAGGCTCATCTATCAGCTTTACATGATGAGATGTGGATAGTGATAGAGGATGGGCAACTGTAAATAATGAAGGTGAACACAATCGCAGAAGAAGAGCCTGCACCGGTGAAGGAGAAGAGGTTGGTGCTCCTAGACCAGCTATGGTTGAAAAACCAAGAGCTGAATGGACAAATGATGACAGAAAAAGATACAACCTAGACAATGTGGCCAAGGATATACTTTACAAGACTTTGGACAAAGCCATGTTCAACAAAGTCAAATCTTGCAAGACAGCCAAAGAAATCTAGGATAAATTAACTTTAATTTGTGAAGGATCAGAGCAAATTAAAGAAAACAAATTATCTGTTGTAGTTCAAAAATTTGAAAACTTTAAAATGCTTGCAGGTGAAACAATGGATCAGTTGGATTCTAGATTCACTGAAATTACAAATGAGCTCTCAGCACTTGGGAAAGAATACACACAGAAGGAGATGTGTATGAAGATTCTAAGGAGTCTCCTAGTTGAATGGGAAATGCAGACCATGGCTCTAAGGCACTAGATGGACCTATCAAAAACATCCAATCATGAACTATTCTCAGACCTCAAAGCTTAAGAGTTTGAGTTGAGAAGAAAGGATCAAGAGGAGACAATTGTACCCAAAACAGTGCACTTATAGTTAATGATGGAAAGAGAGTTGAGGTTAAGGAATCCATTGACCAGGAGGAAATTGCCTTGATGGTTAAAATATTCAACAAGTTCTTCAACAAGAACTATAAAAGAAACAAGGATGAATCCTCCAGAAGACATTCAGCTCCCTCCAAGTCAAGGGAAGATAGGCCACCAAAGAGAACTGGGTATCAAAAGGTCGAATATCAAAGAGCTGACAACCCAGGAAATGAGAGAGCTGACCAAAAAGTTGAAAACTTGTGTTGGAATTGCAGACAACCAGGACACTTTGCTATTGATTTGTACATATCATGTAGTCAATAAATACTGAGGAATGAAGAAGAAAGAAGAATCTTGAGAGAAAGAAGACAAGAAAAGAAAAAGGCAATGTTGGCTGGCCGAGATCACGAAACAACTAAGTCAAAAGAAAGAAGCAGACTCGAGAAGAATAGTGAAGCGACTACTCAAGTGACTCGAAGAAGAAGCCTTAACTGCATCTAATGGCCAAAGAACAAGACCAACTCGACCAAGAAGATGAGGTACACTTTGAATGTTGTTAAGCATCAGCCAACTATGTGACAAGGGCTATAATGTTGGATTCAATATGGGAATATGCCAAATCAAAGGCACTGAATCAAATTGAAGTAGTGTTGCAAGGATCTAGACAAAAGAACATGTATGTGGTAGATTGGTCGATTGCCACTCCAAGCACTTGTTTGCTAGCAAAGAAAATACGGCCGAATTCAAGTTATTTGTGGCACAAGAAGTGAGTCACACGAACTTCAAGACAATTAACAAGCATGCAAGGAGTAATCTTGTAGAAGATCGCGGACTCGATACAAGAAGGAAAGTGTTGTGATGCATGCAAATGGGAAAAGCAGATCAAATCATCATTCAAAGAGAAGTCAAGTCCATCTTCAACAAGGATATTGCATCTTTACATATGGACTTATTTGGTCCGATTGAGCCGGCAAACATAAGTGGAAAGAAATACACTCTAGTAGTTGTGGATGATTATTCAAGATATACATGGACAATCTTCATGTAAAAAGAAGTAAACTTTGCAAAAGTTACCTCAATCGATGAAAAGAGTTCAAAATGAGAAGAGTCAAACCATTATTAAGATAAGATCTGATAGAGGAACTGAGTTTGTCAATGGGATAATAACTCAATATTGTATTGAAAATGGTATAGCTCATGAATTATCTGCAGCAAGGACTCCACGGCAGAATGGAGTAGAAGAAAGAATGAACAGAACTCTCAAAGGAAGCCGCAAGGACCATGTTAGTCAGCCGGGATTGCTAAAAGATTTTGGGCGAAGCCATCAACTTTGCATGCTATACTCAAAATAGATGCATGATAAATAGACGGTGACAAAGACTCCTATGAGATTTGGACAGGGAGAAAGCCAAATGTTGCATATTTTAGAATATTTGGATGTAAATGTTTTATCCACAACAATGGAAAGGATAATCTGAAGGCTTTTGATGCTAAAGCTAATGAAGGTATCTTCTTGGGATACTCAGCTGAAAGCAAAGCCTACAGAGTGCTGAACAAGAGGACTATGGTTACATAAGAGTCTATCCATGTGGTCTTTGATGAACCTAATGTAAATGGAGAAGACATTGAGGAGTTAGCTGATAAAATGAATCAGCCAATTTTGCAGAAGAGTCCCTATGTTGAAGTTGAAGCTGGAGCAATCAATCAAGATGAAGGTGAAATAGTTGAATCTCAAAGACAATTTGGAAAATCTGCTGACTAGCGATGATGAGAGAGGTGCTCAAGGCAACACACAACGCAAGACGATCGAACCCAGTGACTTACTCCAACCTAATGTGAGATGGCTGAGAGACCACCCACCAGAGCTAGTCATTCGAGATGTAAGAGATGGTGTAAGAACCAGATCCATAGCTCAACAAGAAGCTATGTTCACTTGTTTTATTTCCCAAATAGAGCCAAAAGATGTGTCCCAAGCATTGGATGATACACATTGGATTCAAGCCATGCAAGAAGAGCTGAATCAGTTTGAAAGAAATAAAGTATGGGAACTAGTACAAAGACCAACCCATCAAAATGTCATTGGCACAAAATGGGTATTCAGAGACAAGATGAATGAGGAAGGTTCTATGGTAAGGAACAAAGCAAGATTAGTAGCCAAAGGGTATTGCCAAGAAGAAGGAATAGATTTTGATGAAACGTTTGCTCATGTTGCAAGATTAGAAGCAATAAGGATGTTTCTTGCCTATGTTGCACACAAGAACTTCACTGTATATCAAATGGATGTGAAAAGTGCATTCTTAAATGGATTACTACAAGAAGAAGTCTATGTTGAACAACCTCCAGGATTTGAGCAGAAGACTCTTGGAGATAAGGTGTACAAGCTCAAGAAAGCTTTATATGGATTGAAACAGGCACCTAGAGCATGGTATGATACATTATCTCAATTTTTGACAGATAATGGATTCACCAAAGGCAAAGTGGATAGAACACTCTTCAGAATTCAAGATGGAGAAAGTATACTGCTTGTTCAAATATATGTGGATGATATCATTTTTGGATCCACAAACAAAGAGATGTGTGATAAGTTCTCAAACCTCATGCAAGGCAAATTTGAAATGAGCACGATGGGAGAGCTGACATTCTTTCTAGGACTTCAAGTTAAACAGCTGAAGGATGGAACCTTCATAAGTCAGATAAAGTATACCAGAGATTTAATGAAGAAATTTGGTATGGAAGAGAAGTCTTCTGTGAAAATACCAATGAATACATCAGTCAAAATGGACATGGATGCAAATGGTAGGCCTGTGGATCAAACGGATCTGAGAGCACTTATTGGATCACTGCTCCATCTCACATCAAGTAGGCCAGACATCACCTTTGATGTAGGTGTATGTTCAAGATTCCAATCTGCTCCAAAAGAAAGCCATATGACTGCAGCTAAGAGAATCCTAAGATATTTGAAGGGATGCCATGAAGTCGGCTTATGGTATCCAAAGGAGGGTGGATTCAAACTTATTGGTTATTCGGACTCGACTATCTTTGGATGTAGATTTGAAGAGTACTTGGTACATGTCAAATGCTTTGAACAGACTAGTTTCCTAGTTTAGCAAGAAGCAAAACTCAATAGCCACATCTACAAACCGAGAATACATAGTTGCGGGCATTTATTGTGCCCAAGTCTTATGGATGAGACAAGGTGAGAGATTATGAAATTGAAGAGAAAGAGATTCCAATTATGTGTGATAACACAAGTGCTATTGCAATCACTCGAGAATCTGTGTTGCATTCTAGAACAAAGCACATTGATGTCGAGATATCATTTCATAAGAGATCATGTTGAAAAGAAAGACATCACCTTGAATACATCTCAACCGATAACATGATTAGGTGACATATTCACAAAGCCGTTATGTGAATCAAGATTTGAAGAGCTTAAGCATGAGCTAGGGTTAATTGAGTGAGTTGACACTCGAGAAGACTCAATAAGAAGAGATGAAACATGATAAGATGAAAACGAAGCAGATCTTATAGATTAGCCAAGTGAATCAGCCATATCGGAAAGTCAGCTGTACCGAGTTAGCTGAGAGCTGAATCACCATACGAAAAGGAGAGAAGAAGAGTTAAGTCATTTGTGTAATGAGCTGAGTCATTTATGAGCTAAGTGACAAAAACGCAGTCGTTTTTAATAAGCGGGAATGTTTTTAAGGATGACGTCAGCATAATAATGACAGATACAGTCAAAAGCTGCACAACAAGCATATGATTGGATATAAATGTTGCCGCATTAAATGTGGGCAATTAAATGCTAATCGGCGTGATAAATCTGAGCCGTTGATCTTGATCCAAATTTCAAAAACTGAAAGCACGTCCTTTCATAACCCTTATATACCCATTTGTTCAGTTTTTCTCTACTTCAAAAACTGTTCATCTCTCCAAAGCAAGAAAGCAAGTATCTTTTCTCTCAAAACCCTACAAATATTCAGAGCAAGTTCATCAAGTTTCATTCGACAAAATCACTGAAATGGCATCAACGTATGATTTCACAAAACTAGGGAAGCAAATACACACTGGTTCTACGGTGGATTTCGAAGGAATGGTTAAACAGGGTTCCAATGAAACCCTTGTGAAGAAGATAGCTGACAAAATCGAAATGGGGTGAAACCCTTTCTCACGATGGAGTTTGGATGACTTATGTTGAAGAAGTAGCACGTTCTACATGAACGAAGTTCATGACGAGGGCATCAAATCCTCTGTTCACGGGAAGGATATTACAATCACTGCTTGAAGATCTAGCGAGCATTGTCTGCTGCCGACGGAAGGTATCTTAGGAGATATTTGAGGCCGACGTAAATTTGGTGTTGCATGGAAGGAAGTGGCCAAACCCGAGTGTCTTTGCAAAAGTTGTCTACACGGTGACAAGAAGGCTGCTTTGAAGGATGATTATCACAAAACTGTTGGACATTGTTGCCAAATGTGTAGACATAAAATTTGGAAGCTTCAATTTGTCAAAACCAAGTTGATCGTCATGGCCGCGATCATAGAGGAGAAGAAGGTCAATTCAGGCGGAATTAGTCTCTCGGACTACGCGAATGTTGCAAATAAGTCCTTCAAGGGCGATGGGTCATTGGAGGATCTCTGGGCTATGGCCTGGTAATTGGCCGCTTGATAGAGGTGAAGGGTGTTCCCCTTTGACATGGAAAATCATTCCATGTTAACAAGAAGATGTTTCGGGCTAACTTATGCGGAGCCCGAGGAAGAGCATACGCCAAGCGGGCGGACACTAGTGAGGGGATCGGTGACCCAGAAAACAATGTTGTCTCCCCCAGAAGAAGAAAGTTGCCCATGCAAAGGAAAAAGACACTGCCCTGCAGCGAAAAAGAAGAAAGATGCACCTGCACCTGCCCCTGCAGCCGAGTCACCTGCCCCTGCAGTCGTGTCTCCTACCCCTGCAGCCGCGGTGGAGAAGGACTCTTTAATACCTTCTCTAGGAATAAAGAAGAAGAGGACGCCAAGGTGAGAAAGACAGTTGCCTCTAAGGAATTCTGAAGGCCTTTACCTTCGAGGGAAGGAGGAAGTAGAACTAGACATTCCTCGGTGAAAACTAAGAGAAGGAGAAGACTTACCAAGCGTTGAGCTTAAGAAGGCAGTGATCCGCCACTCGGTGGAAAATATCTCGAGGCTGCTTTGAAGAAGTGCGATCTCGAAGTGCTTGATGAAACCGCCAAGTCTGCTGAGGCCGATCAGCAGAGGCACATCAAAGACCCAGTTGTGGACAGAACAGCTGAGGAACAAGAAGTAGGCTGAGGCAATGAGAATCCCTATCGAAAGGATTGTATATCCACCTGCGGCAGACGCTGCGAGGCGAAGTGCAGAGAGCTTGCTACCCTCCATTCACGAAAGCAAGGGCAACGAGGAGAGGATGAGGATGATGAAGTAATATATGCTCTCCTGCACCCGAGACATCCAAACTCGTCTAAGAGCATGGAGGACATGGAAGCTGAGTCACTCTAGGGTGCAGTTTGAACACCCAGAGTTCATTGATGAGGAAGAGGAACTCTTCAAGTTTCTCGAAGTTGATACAGTGCTGCAAGCTCTAGATGAGGATAACTGTATTAATATACTGCAAATTCGGAAGGAAAACGAGAGCAGCTGAGGAAGTAGAGACGCGTGAGAAAGCCAACATCTGTCCTCTTACTGGAACCAGTGATCACACTCATCCGCACATAGATGTTCTTTCATGAAGTGATGAGGACTTGGAACCTGCTGCTGCGACGGAGGAGATAGAAATGCAGCAAGCCATGCAAGAATCCAGGATGATGCATGAGCAACGGTAGCGGAAGGACTGGAGAGTCTTCCAAATCTCGGAGATTGATCCATTGGGAGTGGTACAGCAAATTGCCACCGTTATTGCCGCAACCACTTTGATCCACTCGAGAAGACGGATCTAGGGGAATTGGCGATGACACTGGGAATTTGGGCACCCAAGTTGAGCCAACCCCTGTTGAAGATGTCTTACCACCGCTTACTACATTGGTGAACACTCACGGGGAAAAAGCGAGTCCGGAGCGAGTGACCCCAACATAAGTCACTCACATTTGGTGTGCCTAAGGGGGACACTCCCTCACTGCTGCCTAGGTCGGAGAAGATGTTGCGGTGACTCCACCCCGAATCTAGGAGGCGAAGTGGAGAAGGAACAAGAAAAAGAAAACACAACAAGTTGTCCTTGTGAAGCTCGGACGAGTTGAATCTGTCTGTTTGAAGTGCCAACTACTCTGAGCTTGGGACGCTGTTGATGCGATCGAGGCACGAGGATGGTTCTACCCCAGGGAGTTAACACTCTGGGCAATGAAAGTGCAATCCATCCGGAGTTGAGACTCTGTGGATGCCACTAGAAGACCCTAAGATAGTGCGCTGTCGAAGGGATTGCACAAGAGCCCCGTTGCGATTGAGGCTGCAGGAGGTAATGAAGGCCTAAGGGAGGTTGAAACTTCCCTAGGTAAAGATCAAGGAGATAAGAGCATTCCTCGGACCATAATTTCGATTGAGAGAAGGAAATCGAGTGCTCTTCATGACTCCCATGATGATCGATACAACTTTCAGGATCTGCCGCAGATGGTGAGTCTACCCAACTGCACATCAAAAAGACTCAGCTGAGGATGTTCTACCTAGTACGAGTAAGCCAGACTTCAAGGCTGCTCGACAAACGTTTAATTTTGATGATGAGCCAAGCCTTCAAAACTCATCATCTTCCGATGACGCTGATGGTGCAGCTAAGGAACAACAAATTCATTTAGCAGAAAACACTAAGGCCGAAGAAGCTGTTAAGACAGCTGAGGTTTAGTCAGCTAGCCAAACCTCTCACCAAGGCCTAGCTGAAACCGAGTCGTCTGCGTAGGCTCCCCAAGCTACAGCAGATTCTACTCAACCAGGCACATCACAAACACGAGTAACGGAGGAATCTATACCATATGTCCGTGATGATTCTTTTGAAGAAACTTTCCCTTTCTCTATTGAGTTGCATTATCTTGATGAAGAAACAGCTCGAGAGCAGCGACGTTTCAACGTCAGACCTGACCCAGTTATTCCCACAGATACTATCGTCCCAGCAGGATTTGATTTTGATGCAGCTTGGCCGCCAGCTGAGATCGAGGTGACAGCTGAGGTACGGGAGGTCTTCAAGACAATCCTTGCAGAGATTGAGAAGATTGGACGGCACCAGGCCACATTGGATATGTGGCTGGATAACAGGGATGCAACTCTTACAGCCGATCTGCGTGGGATAGTGATTAGGATCAGGGAATGGTGTCAACAGCAGCGTACAATGCGACTCGAACAAGTCAGATATTTCAAGGCATTGTACAACAAAATTTTGATCTGGAGCACTGATAATGCTGACATGAAGAGGAGGATGCAAGAAAATATTGATAGAATGCATGCCTCCCACACCACTAAAATGGAACTGCGGCGAGAATTTCATCGAAAAGAACTTCTGCGCGTAGAGGAGAATATAAATGAAAAGTTCAGCCTTCTTATTGCTGAAATGAAGTGTTAGATAAATATTTTTATCATGATTTTGATGAATTTGTTCAAATGAGTTTTTAAAACCAAAACAATGTCCCTAAATGTTGTCTAAATACTTCCAATCGATTTAAAATGTTTTTACTATTTTTCGGAGTATTTCTTGAAGTTTATTTCGATAAAAAATTGGACAACACATTTGTTTCAGGCTCGACCGGTCGCCCTATAGGGCAACCTGCACCTGAGTTGAGTTTTGAAACACAAAAAGGGACGTAAGAAAATTAAGGGAGGGTGACCGATCGACCAGGAGGTCGACCGGTAGGGGCGACCGGTCGACCCCTGGGCGACCAGTACCTGGGAGCCCTCCCTCAAGTGTTGTCTTCTCTGTTTCATGTTTTAATCACCCCCAACCGGTCAAGATCAAAGGCGGCGTGGTCGAACCCCCCTTCGACCAGTCCCCCTGTGCAAAAATCGTAGCAAACTCATTTCAAACTAATCTCAGCGCGACCGGTCGAACCCCTGTTTTATCAGCAAACTATCCGTTGCATTTTCAGACAGCTTTTCCCTAATTTGTAGGATTGATTTCTAACAGCTATAATCTTGATTTTAAATGGTTTATTTTGCAGTAAATCACTCCCCAAGGAGGAGCCTATGTCTGGAAATCAAAGCCAAGACCTCTCCTATAAATAGAGGCTTCATTCAAGCAACAAGACATAACACATTACACAAGCAAAGAGCAAACAAGCAAACACTTTCATATATCTTGTTGTATTAGCCTAAGCACTTTCACTTGCACACATTTGAGGTCTAGGCTTTCAATTCTTGATTACACTTGTACTCATATTGTATCATTCATTATTGAGTTGTAATCTTGATTTTGGTCATCATTCAACACAAGGCATCCTTGTGAGTATTCTTGTGGTAAGAATACACTTGGGTGATCTATGTGATAGGTGTTTGGAGAGTGTGGTACTCTTCAAAGGTGGTGAAGGAAGATTGTGGTAATCTCCTTGAAGGTGTTGTAAGAGGGTTGTTGTAATCCTTAAGGTGTTGTATTAATTTTGGTAATTAATAAAATTTCTTTTTCTTTTTGGAAACCCATCCCGGATATACTGGGGTGGTAGAGCACGTAGTCCCTAGGTGGGGTGAAGCTCTTTAAATCAACGTGTGTTGTTTATTTTCCGCATTTAGCTTTCATCTTTCCTTGATTATTCGAAAAAGAGGGCAAAATCTGAAAAACCGAGATAATCTATTCACCCCCCTCCCTCTAGATTATCGTAGCCACTTGGACTAACAAGTGGTATCAGAGCCAAACTCTTTGGCTAGCTCGTTCCGAGTAAAGAGGAAAGATCCATGGCTACGAATGATGCTTATCTCACCATCGGCGCCTCCACCAACAAGCCACCACTATTCGACGCCAACAACTACGCATTTTGGAAAGACCGTATGGAGTGCTTCCTACAAGGGTGCGGGTTCGATATTTGGAATGTGGTTATTGAAGGAGTTGATCAACCAACCAAGAAATTGGAGGATGGCACCTCGGCTCCTAAACCTTTCAAGGAGTTCGATGAAAATGACAAAAAGGCTTTCTCTCTAAACGGTAAGGCCTTAAATATTTTGCATTGTTCTCTTACCTCCACCGAGTACAATCGCATAAGAGGCATAAGGTCGGCACATGAGGTTTGGGAAAAATTGGAGACTATATATGAAGGGACAAAGAAGGCCAAGCAAGCAAGAAAGACCATGCTTGTTAAAGATTTCGAAAACTTTAACATGTATGATGGTGAAAGCATCTCTAAGATGGTGGAAAGGCTTGACAACAATGTCAATCCTCTTGTGGCCCTCGGTAAAGTCATCTCCAAAGAAGACAAGGTGACTAAGGTATTGAATGCTCTTCCCGGCTCATGGTCCGAAAAGGTGACAGCAATCACGGAGGCACAAAATCTTGAGACACTCAAATTTGACGAGCTCATCGGGAACCTCCTCATCTATGAAGTCTATCTCAAGGAGAGGAAAAATTCCAAACCAACCATCAATCAATCGGGTATGCAAAATATTCCTAAAGGTCTTGCTTCTTCTTCTAATAATGCATACTATGATAATGATGATGATGAGGAGGAGACGGCCGCACTTGTTTGAAAATTTGCAAAATTTGTGAATAAAAATAAGGCAAGAAAACCGAGAGATAATGTTTGCTTTAAATGCAGAAAACCCGGGTACTTCATTGCCAATTGCCCAAAACTCGATGAGGAGGAACAAAAGAAAAAAAAGCATTTTTCGAAAAAGAAGGCTCTAAATGCAGAGGTCAAAACTTGGGATGAATTACTTGAAACAACCGACGAGGAAGGAGAAACCGAACATGGTCTTATGGCCATAGACGATGAAAATAATAAGGTACGCTCTAACTCTTCTACCTCATCCTTAGTTGATGAATTGCAATGTGATTTTGATGAATTGCAAATTGAATTTCAAAATTTGATTGTTAAATACAAGACTTTGAAAAGGGAGCATAAAGAGCTTAAAATTGAAAAGGATAAATTATTTACTTCTTATGAATCTCTTGATAAAGCTCATGCTATTACTCTTACTCAAGTTCATACTCTTGAAACCGAAAAAGAATCGCTCACCAAAGATCTTGAATGTTTGAAAAGGATGTGCATCCTTTTAACATAAGCATGGATAAAGTTACAAAAATTTTAGATGCACAAAGAAAGCATTCCAAATTAGGACTTGATTATAAACCATTTCAAAATGTCTTTAAGAAAAATAACCAAGGTCCGACTTTCGTACATGCTAGTAGCTCTTATACTCCTACTTGTTTTTATTGTGGCAAAGTTGAACATTATGCTAACAATTGCAAATTGAGAAATAGCTCTAGTCATATTTGGAGACCCAAAGGTCTCAAGACTAACCCCTATGGACCCCAAAACTATAGGGTACCTAAAAATAATTCTTTTGTAGGTAATAGGGGCTATAACAACCATGGAAGATTCAAAATGGCTCGTGGACAGCGGATGTTCACTCTATATGACCGGGAGGAGAGAACTTTTTACCAACATCAAGCTCCAAAGAGAGGGTATGGTCATGTTCGGCAATGGCAAAGGAAAAATCATTGGCAATGGAGACATTGGTAACTCTTCTTTCTTTCTTAGTAATGTTTTACTAGTAGATGGGCTTAAGTTTAATTTGATAAGTGTTAGCCAACTTTTTGATTCAAATTATAATATTGTTTTCAATAAAGAAAAATGCCTTATTCTTAAAAATGATGAAATTATTTGCGAAGCAAGTAGAAAAGGCAATCTTTACAAAATTTGTACAAGTGATTTGGTTAGTCAAAATGTTTCTTATCTTGTCGCCAATAATGATTTAACGAGTTTATGGCATAGGCGACTTGGACATGTTGGATACAAGAATTTGAAAAATATTTACAAAAACCAACATGTAAAAGACTACCCAAATTGAATTTTGAAAATCTTGGCTTATGTGACACTTGTCAAAAGAACAAATTAGTTAAGAGTAGTTTCAAGCCCAAAAATGAAATTTCCACAACCAAACCCCTACAATTGCTTCACCTTGATTTGTATGGGGATATTGGTGCGGCTAGTCTAAGTGGAAAACATTACACTTTCGTTATTGTCGATGATTTTTCTAGATGACTTGGGCTCTTTTTTTCAATAATCGTTAATGAGTTTGTTGTGTAGACTTATTGAGAATGAAAAGAAAGACACTATTAAGTCTATTCAAGTGATCGAGGTGGAGAATTTGATGGTGAATTTAGAGTCTTTTGTGAAACCAAGGGATATGCACATAATTTTTCGGCTCCAAGGACACCTCAACAAAGTGGAGTAGCCGAAAGGAAAAATCGGACATTACAAGAGATGAGTCGATCCATGCTAAATGAATTTTCACTTCCAAAAAAGTTTTGGGCCGAAGCCGTAAGTACCACTTGCTATGTCATTAATGGAGTTTATATTCGTCCTAAAATGAATAAAACTCCATATGAGCTTTGGAAAGGAAGATCTCCAAATATTAGTTATTTCAAAATATTTGGATGTAAGTGCTTTATTTTGAACACTAAGGATCAATTGGACAAACTTGATCTTAAGGCCGATGAAGGAATATTTATGGGGTATTCAACCAAGAGCAAAGCATATCGGGTTTACAATAAGACTAGCATGGTTGTTGAAGAATCTATTCATGTAAAATTCAATGAAGCCTCGGGTGTTGAAAGAATACCCAATGATGATAGTGATGAAGAAGATGTTATTGAACCCATTGTTCAAAATGATGCTCAAAATGATCAACCTACTACATCAAATGATCAACCATCCACTTCAAGTGTTCCTCAAGAAGACAAAGGTGATACTTCGGATCTTTCCGTGGCATTAAAATTTAAAAGAGATCACCCAAAAGATCTTATTATTGGTGATCCCCTTGATAAAGTGATGACCCGAAGAAAATTTGCCAAAAAAGCTCTTATATCTCAAAAAGAGCCTAAAAATGCTAAGGAGGCTATTGAGGATGAGGATTGGTTTTTAGAGATGCAAGAGGAGTTGAATCAATTTGAAAGAAATGGTGTATGGGAATTGGTACCTTATCCTCCTTCTCAAACTATTATTGGTACAAAATGGGTATTCTGTAATAAGCTTGATGATCAAGGCAACATTGTTCGAAACAAGGTAAGGTTAGTAGCTCAAGGGTATTGTCAAGAAGAAGGTATTGATTATGATGAAACTTTTGCACCCGTAGCGCGTTTAGAAGCTATTCGTATTTTACTTGCCTATCCTTGTTATAAAAATTTCAAACTTTACCAAATGGATGTTAAATCCGCTTTCTTAAATTGTTTTATTCAAGAAGAAGTCTATGTAAAACAACCTCCGGGGTTTGAAAATTTTCCAGGCCTAATGATGTTTATAAACTTAAAAGGGCCTTGTATGGTTTAAAGCAAGCACCTCGTGCATGGTATGATAGACTTAGCTCTTTTCTTTTGCAAAATGGTTTTACAAGAGGTAAAGTTGATACTACTCTCTTTGTTTTTAATAAGGGCAAGATTGTTTACTTGTGCAAATTTATGTTGATGATATTATCTTTGGTGCTACTAATGAATCTTTGTGCAAGAAATTTTCTAAGTTAATGCAAGGAGAATTCAAGATGAGTATGATGGGGAGCTCAACTTCTTTCTTGGGCTTCAAATTAAACAATGCCAAGAAGGTATATACATTTCGCAATCAAAATATACAAAGGAACTTTTGAAAAAGTTCGGCATTGAAGAAGGAAGAACCGCGTCTACTCCTATGGCAACTAATGTCAAAATTGACAAAGATGAAAAAGGTAAGTCCGTTGATGAATCAAAGTATCGAGGTATGATTGGTAGTTTACTTTATTTAACCGCTAGTAGATAGGACATTCTTCATGTCGTATGCCTATGTGCTCGTTTTCAAAGCAATCCCAAAGAATCTCATATGAGTGTTGTTAAAAGGATTTTTCGATATTTGAAAGGCACTATTCAATATGGTTTATTCTATCCAAAGAATGAAAATTTTTCTCTTAAAGGTTATAGTGATTCGGATTATGCGGGAAATATTGATGATCGGAAAAGTACTTAGGATCATGTCAATTTTAGGTGATTGCCTAGTTTCTTGGTTTTACAAAGAAGCAAAATTGTGTTTCACTTTCAACGGACGGCCGAATATATTTCATGACTTTTTGTTGTACTCAACTTCTTTGGATGAAACAAACCTTAGTGGATTACAAATGCTCTTTTGAAAACGTTCCTATCTTTTGTGATAATATATCCACTATAAATATTACTCAAAACCCGGTCCATCATAACCGTACTAAACATATTGAGATCGACATCATTTTCTAAGGGATTGTGTTTCTAAAGCGAAAAATTGAGATATCTTTTGTACCATCTCAAGATCAATTGGCGGACATTTTTACAAAACCGCTATCTTGAGACTTTTGCGTCCATACGAGCTCGGTTAGGCATAATGCATATTGAATGAGGTTTACGTTTGCATTTTGCATGTTTTTAAAACTTAGGGGCGAAAAATCGGATTTTTGGTTGAAAATTCGAATTTTGAAAAATTGGGTAGGACAGTGGGCTGATTGGGTTGAGGGCAACCGTCGCCCTCAAAGTCGACCGGTCGCCCTTAGCAAAATTTTGGATTAAAACCGTTCTGTCTCCTGACTTAGTCATTTTAACCCATTTTTGCCATTTTTCGTCCCCTTCGCCAAATTCACACAAATTTCACTCAATATTTGTTTTCATGCATTCAACTCATATCTTGGACTTTATATAGCTTGTCTATCATCATCATTTCTCATCTTTACCGATCGAATGGTAAGAATTTTCCTTCCTTTTGCTCAATTGGGTTGAACCCTTGAGTTTGTGGCTTTCTTGTATATTTCTAGATGAAATTGGCATATGATCATGATGAGCTGATTTATTATGTTGTATTGTATTGTATTTGGTATGATTTAGTGATGAAAAGTTTTGGCTTGATTCATTTACAAGGACTTTATACAACTTCTTTTCATTTTTACGCCCACAAAGTGTTCGATGAAAAGTCAAAATGAATATTTCAACTTCTACATGATTCTCTTGCTCTCAAAAGTCTTAAATACTTATTGAGATCATGTTTTGGCAAACAAAACGAGCTTATGGATTTTTTTGATACATTTCTCCCATTTCTTCGGATTCTAAGCCTAATTTTTTCAATGGTTGATAAATCGTATCTTTGGCGCACTTTGATATACATGTATGTTGTTTTTATCATCCTCACATTCTTTTTGATGATTCCAAAGGGGGAGAAATAGAAAATTGGCTCGTTAGCACAAAGAAGCTAATAAAAGCTCAACATAAAAGCTATAAGCTATGGCTTCTTAAAGCCAAGTATACCTAGTCCATGGCTTGTATTATGGACTTAATTGCAATGGATTATGAGTATTTTGACAGGGGGAGCTTCTTAGCTCATGATGTTTATGTGTATCTTGTAATAGCTTGTGCTTGTAGCTTATGCAATATTTCTTATTGATGTGCTTATTGATAGGGGAGCTTTTTATAAAATGTTTTTAACGGATAGTTCACTCGTAAAACTGGAAATTTTTTTGTTTTCAAAATCGTCCTCGTGAAAATTATTTTCGTTTGTAATCATCAAAAAGGTGGAGTTTGTTAGATAAATGTTTTTATCATGATTTTGATGATTTTGTTCAAATGAGTTTTTAAAACCAAAACAATGTCCCTAAATGTTGTCTAAATACTTCCGATCGATTTAAAATGTTTTAACTATTTTTCGGAGTATTTATTGAAGTTTATATTCGATAAAAAATTGGACAACACATTTGTTTCAGGCTCGACCGGTCGCCCTATAGGGCAACCTGTACCTGAGATGAGTTTTGAAACAGAAAAAGGGACGTATGAAAATTAAGGGAGGGCAACCAGTACCTGGGAGCCCTCCCTCAAGTGTTGTCTTCTTTGTTTCATGTTTTAATCACGCCCAATCGGTCAAGATCAAGGGCGATCGGTCGAACCCCCCTTCGACCGGTCCCCCTGTGTAAAAATTACAGCAAACTCATTTCAAACTTATCTCTGCGCGACCGGTCGAACCCCTGTTTTATCAGCAAACTATCCGTTGCATTTTCAGACAACTTTTCCCTAATTTGTGGGATTGATTTCTAACAGCTATAATCTTGATTTTAAATGGTTTCTTTTGCAGCAAATCACTCCCCAAGGAGGAGCCTATGTCTAGAAATCAAAGCCAAGACCTCTCTTATAAATAGAAGCTTCATTCAAGCAACAAGACATAACACATTACACAAGCAAAGAGCAAACAAGCAAACACTTTCATATATCTTGTTGTATTAGCCTAAGCACTTTCACTTGCACACATTTGAGGTCTAGGCTTTCAATTCTTGATTACACTTGTACTCATATTGTATCATTCATTATTGAGTTGTAATCTTGATTTTGGTCATCATTCAACACAAGACATCCTTGTGAGTATTCTTGTGGTAAGAATACACTTGGGTGATCTAGGTGATAGGTGTTTGGAGAGTGTGGTACTCTTCAAAGGTGGTGAAGGAAGATTGTGGTAATCTCTTTGAAGGTGTTGTAAGAAGGTTGTGGTAATCCTCAAGGTGTTGTATTAATTTTGGTAATTAATAAAATTTCTTTTTCTTTTTTCGAAACCCATCCCGGATATACTGGGGTGGTAGAGCACGTAGTCCCTAGGTGGGGTGAAGCTCTTTAAATCAACGTGTGTTGTTTATTTTCCGCATTTAGCTTTCATCTTTGCTTGATTATTCAAAAAAGAGGGCAAAATCTGAAAAACCGAGATAATCCATTCACCCCCCCTCTAGATTATCGTAGCCACTTGGACTAACATGAAGCTGGTGGTAGCTAAATCCAAAGCCACTCGTTCAGAATTTCGCACAACATACTCTGCAGCAGACTCCAAGCAAAACTCAGTTATCAGCCGCCTAGATTTCATGCTTGTTGGCATGTTCCCAGGGGGTTCTCTCTCCTTTGATGATGCAAAAAGGGGAAGAGGAATACTGAAGACATTAAAAGGGTGGAGAAATGGAGAAAGAGAAGGTCGTTTGTTGAGAAGAAGAAGAAAACAGCTAAAGAACAGAAGAAAGAAAAGGGAAAAGCAGTTGAGGGGGAAGGTTCAAAAGATATGACTCTATTGTTTGCTGAAACCCTTCAACAAGGCCTTGTCACAGCTGACATAATCAGCAAACTTCCAGTAAGTCTGCCGCTCCAACACTCTGATGTACCTATGTCTGAGAAGAGAAAAATCGTAGAAGCAGGGATGAAGGAGGTCGAAAGAAAAATGGATGCCCGTGCGATGGAAATATTGAAACAATACAGAGGCATTTCGACAAGAAAAGACATAGATGCCATTCCAGACGATGGAGACGAGCCACGATCAGTGGAAGAATTCAAAACGCTCGAATTCGAGGGTTACTTCAAAAATATGTCCATAGCCCAAGCATGGGACTTGTATTGGGAGAAGGGTCTAAAGCTATGTGAAGAAGGAGCAGACAGGCAATGAGACTACTAGTGATCCTCGCTCACTCTTTGGAAAGAAGAAGACTCGTACAATATACGACCAGAGGAAGAGGAAGGAGTGGTGGAGGCAGAGTTTTCAACATAGACCTCTACCCAAAAATATTGAATATGTAGATCCGGGTAAGAAGGGAGGGATCTACTGGGCTGGATATGACGAAGTAGCCAACCGGGAAGTGGCTAGGAAGAACGCTAACTATGTCAAAAGAATTGAAGAAGAAAACAAAAGGCAAGATCGGTTGTGGGAGGAAAGGCAAGAAAGAAAAGAGAAGAGAGCGATCTTTGCAAAGAGAGCATATGAGAAAAAGAAGGCAGCGAAGATGAAAAGAAGAGAAAAAGACCAGAAGACGACAAAGATGAAGAAGAAAGAAGGAGGTAGCGAAGGCGATGAAGTGTTGTTGTCCACCCCTTCATGTATTTTACTATTGTAAATACATATGTATGTAAGTCTTACATATGATGAATAAAAATTGTGTAATTTCTACATTTTGCGTAGATATAGAATGTTATGTTTGCTCGATACACATTGTAAATGGCAATTTGTGTAAAAGACAAGAATGTTATGATCAATAAAAATATTGATTCTATGCATACATTCTCTGTTTCTACATAGTCTGTATGTATCTTTGATGCTTACATTTTGTATATATGTTTTAAGTTTTGGCATCATCAAAAAGGGGGAAATTGTTGGGAAATTTATTGCTTAGATTTTGATGAATGCCATGTAAAACTTAGACTAGAAAGTTGGCACCCCATTTTTCTTGTAATTTGCATTGTAATAGATAGGGTTGTACGAGCTGAGTCAAGTCAGCTATGCCTGGACATACAAGAAGTCAACTGGAGATTGAGATAAAGACTCCGCTGTGAAACAGCTGAGTATAGCAAAGGAGAAGTCAAGAACTCGATTGAAAGAGTATCAGCTAGGATTCAGCTGTGTGAAGGGTCAGTCAAGTCAACTCAAGAAGCCAAGTCTCAAGTTGAAGTGACAGATGAGTCATCCATTGATTGGAAGCAAACTCGAAGTCACCGGGAAGTTAGAAGAACTACAATCAAGTCAAGACAAGCGTGAAAAGAATCCGTTTACGTAAGTCAAGAATATTACCTAAACAAGTAATACTTCCATCTTTGCCATGTCTTAAAGTGCTCGATCCCATAAGCGTGCAAAAGGAATAAACCAATGGGAAGCACTGCACCTTGTATCAGACTCTGGAAAGGTGAACATTTATTTAATACGAGGAAATGTCAACATCAATGACTGCAACAAGACAAGCCAACGAACACAAGTGATTTTTGAAAATCAGCCTATCTCTTCAATGGGTAGATTTTTGAAAGTTCACTATAAAAGGTGAGGAATCACTTTGAGAAAAGGTTACCTTGCATACGAACCACGAACTATCAAGCAATTGTTTGAATCAGTAATTTGCAAAATATTCTCAAGTTATTCAAGCAAATCCTCAAGTCCAAATTTTGAAGGAAATCGATCCAACACCAAGTGTGAAGGAAAGACAACTTCAAACTGTTGAAGAGGAAACTTTTGAAGAATCAAAAGGGTTTACATTCAAGGAGGATTGTAGAAAGGCTCAAGGTCGAACCAGTCTCAAGTTATTGGAGGGCTTCGTGATCAAATCAAGAAGCTTGAGCAAGTGAGCTGAAGTAGCAAAGCGCCCATACTGTGAAGAAGCCGAGTCGGACGAGAAGCTTGATTGTGTGACCAAGGCATCTCGATCGATTCCCAAAGGATCAAGTCGGTTGTGTGATCAAGACTTGTATCCTGGGTGATAACCACTTTGTACTACGATCAATACTTAGTGGATTCATCCGGGAGTTGGAGAAGAGAGGAGTAGAAGAATTACCCCATCTTGAACCTCTATAAAAACTATTGTGTCATTTACATTTCAGCATTTCGAGCGGTTGGTTCATTGAGCCTTCATTGAGTTCTTGAACTAGATCTCCAATCTTTCAAAGTTTTTAAAACTTGTTCTTTCAAAAGCCATTTTTTTAAAATTATTATCATGGAAGCAAATCGACACGCATTCCTCTGTTCACCATTGAAGAGTTTGATGACTGGAAAATACGTATGCAGGCTCATCTATCAGCTTTACATGATGAGATGTGGATAGTGATAGTGGATGGGCCACTTTGCAAATAATAAAGGTGAACACAATTTGTGCAAGGAGACTGCTGCAGGTGAAGGAGAATAGGTTCTTTGCTCCTAGACCCGACTATGGTTGAAAAACCAAGAGCAGAATGGACAAATGATGACAGAAAAAGATACAACCTAGACAATGTGGCCAAGGATATACTTTACAAGACTTTGGACAAAGCCATGTTCAACAAAGTCAAATCTTGCAAGACAGCCAAAGGAATCTGGGATAAATTAACTTTAATTTGTGAAGGATCAGAGCAAATTAAAGAAAACAAATTATCTGTTGTAGTTCAAAAATTTGAAAACTTTAAAATGCTTGCAGGTGAAACAATGGATCAGTTGGATTCTAGATTCACTGAAATTACAAATGAGCTCTCAGCACTTGGGAAAGAATACACACAGAAGGAGATGTGTATGAAGATTCTAAGAGTCTCGGTGAATGGGAAATGAAGACCATGGCTCTAAGGTACTAGATGGACCTATCAAAAACATCCAATCGTGAACTATTCTCAGACCTCAAAGCTTATGAGTTTGAGTTGAGAAGAAAGGATCAAGAGGAGACAGTTGTACCCAAAACAGTTGCACTTATAGTTAAGGATGGAAAGAGAGCTGAGGTTAAGGAAAGCCAATGACCAAGAGGAAATTGCCTTGATGGTTAAAAGATTCAACAAGTTCTTCAACAAGAACTATAAAAGAAACCGTGTCTACTCCTATGGCAACTAATGTCAAAATTGAAAAAGATGAAAAAGGCAAGTCCGTTGATAAATCAAAGTATCGAGGTATGATTGGTAGTTTACTTTATTTAACCGCTAGTAGACCGGACATTCTTCATGCCGTATGCCTATGTGCTCATTTTCAAAGCAATCCCAAAGAATCTCATATGAGTGCCGTTAAAAGGATTTTTCGATATTTGAAAGGCACTATTCAATATGGTTTATTTTATCCAAAGAATGAAAATTTTTCTCTTAAAGGTTATAGTGATTTGGATTGTGCGGGAAATATTGATGATCGGAAAAGTACTTACGGATCATGTCAATTTTTAGGCGATTGCCTAGTTTCTTGGTTTTCAAAGAAGCAAAATTGTGTTTCACTTTCGGTGAGGAAAGCCGAATATATTTCCATGACTTTTTGTTGTACTCAACTTCTTTGGATGAAACAAACCTTAGCGGATTACAAATGCTCTTTTGAAAATGTTTCTATCTTTTGTGATAATATATCCAATATAAATATTGCTCAAAACCCGGTTCATCATAACCGTACTAAACATATTGAGATTCGACATCATTTTCTAAGGGATTGTGTTTCTAAACGAAAAATTGAGATATCTTTTGTACCATCTCAAGATCAATTGGCGGACATTTTTACAAAACCGCTATCTTCCGAGACTTTTGCGTCCATACGAGCTCGGTTAGGCATAATGCATATTGAATGAGGTTTACGTTTGCATTTTGCATGTTTTTAAAACTTAGGGGCGAAAAATTGGATTTTTGGTTGAAAATTCGGATTTTGAAAAATTGGGCAGGACAGTGGGTTGATTGGGTTGAGGGCAACCGGTCGCCCTCAACGTCGACCGGTCGCCCTCAACGATGACCGGTCGCCCTTAGCAAATGTTTGGATTAAAACCGTTCTGTCTCCTGACTTAGTCATTTTAACCCATTTTTGCCATTTTTCGTCCCCTTCGCCGAATTTGCACGAATATCACTCAAAATTTGTTTTCATGCATTCAACTCATATCTTGGACTTTATATAGCTTGTCTATCATCATCATTGTTCATCTTTACCGATCGAATGGTAAGAATTTTCCTTCCTTTTGCTCAATTGGGTTGAACCCTTGAGTTTGTGGCTTTCTTGTATATTTCTTGATGAAATTGGCATATGATCATGATGAGCTGATTTATTATGTTGTATTGTATTGTATTTGGTATGATTTAGTGATGAAAAGTTTTGGCTTGATTCATTTACAAGGGCTTTATACAACTTCTTTTCATTTTTACGCCCACAAAGTGTTCGATGAAATGTCACAATGAATATTTCAACTTCTACATGATTCTCTTGCTCTCAAAAGTCATAAATACTTATTGAGATCATGTCTTGGCAAACAAAACGAGCTTATGGATTTTTTATGATACATTTCTCCCATTTCTTCGGATTCTAAGCCTAATTTTTTCAATGGTTGATAAATCGTATCTTTGGCGCACTTTGATATACATGTATGTTGTTTTTATCATCCTCACATTATTTTTGATGATTCCAAAGGGGGAGAAACAGGAAATTGGCTCGTTAGCTCAAAGAAGCTAATAAAAGCTCAACATAAAAGATATAAGCTATGGCTTCTTAAAGCCAAGTATACCTAGTCCATGGCTTGTATTATGGACTTAATTGCAATGGATTATGAGTATTTTGACAGGGGGAGCTTCTTAGCTCATGATGTTTATGTGTATCTTGTAATAGCTTGTGCTTCTAGCTTATGCAATATTTCTTATTGATGTGTTTATTGATAGGGGGAGCTTTTTATAAAATGTTTTTAACGGATAGTTCACTCGTAAAACCGGAAATTTTTTTGTTTTCAAAATCGTACTCGTGAAAATTGTTTTGGTTTGTAATCATCAAAAAGGGGGAGTTTGTTAGATAAATGTTTTTATCATGATTTTGATGATTTTGTTCAAATGAGTTTTTAAAACCAAAACAATGTCCCTAAATGTTGTCTAAATACTTCCGATTGATTTAAAATGTTTTTACTATTTTTCGGAGTATTTCTTGAAGTTTATTTTCGATAAACAATTGGACAACACATTTGTTTGTTTCGACGGCTCGCCTATAGGGCAACCTGTACGAGTTGAGTTTTGAAACAGAAAAAGGGACGTATGAAAATTAAGGGAGGCGACAGAGTCGACCGACCCAGGCGGCCGATGCACCTGGAGCCCTCCCTCAAGTGTTGTCTTCTCTGTTTCATGTTTTAATCACCCCCAACCGGTCAAGATCAATGGCGACCGGTCGAACCCCCCTTCGACCGGTCCCCCTGTGTAAAAATCATAGCAAACTCATTTCAAACTTATCTCTGCGTGACCGGTCGAACCCCTGTTTTATCAGCAAACTATCTGTTACATTTTCAGACAGCTTTTTCCTAATTTGTGGGATTGATTTCTAGCAGCTATAATCTTGATTTTAAATGGTTTCTTTTGCAGCAAATCACTCCCCAAGGAGGAGCCTATGTCTGGAAATCAAAGCCAAGACCTCTCCTATAAATAGAGGCTTCATTCAAGCAACAAGACATAACACATTACACAAGCAAAGAGCAAACAAGCAAACACTTTCATATATCTTGTTGTATTAGCCTAAGCACTTTCACTTGCACACATTTGAGGTCTAGGCTTTCAATTCTTGATTACACTTGTACTCATATTGTATCATTCATTATTGAGTTGTAATCTTGATTTTGGTCATCATTCAATACAAGACATCCTTGTGAGTATTCATTCTTGTGGTAAGAATACACTTGGGTGATCTATGTGATAGGTGTTTGGAGAGTGTGGTACTCTTCAAAGGTGGTGAAGGAAGATTGTGGTAATCTCCTTGAAGGTGTTGTAAGAGGGTTGTGGTAATCCTCAAGGTGTTGTATTAATTTTGGTAATTAATAAAATTTCTTTTTCTTTTTTGAAACCCATCCCGAATATACTGGGGTGGTAGAGCACGTTGTCCCTAGGTAGGGTGAAGCTCTTTAAATCAACGTGTGTTGTTTATTTTCCGCATTTAGCTTTCATCTTTGCTTGATTATTCGAAAAAGAGGGCAAAATCTGAAAAACCGAGATAATCTATTCACCCCCCTCTAGATTATCGTAGCCACTTGGACTAACATGAAGCTGGTGGCAGCTGAATCCAAAGCCACCCGTTCAGAATTTCGCACAGCATACTCCGCAGCAGACTCCAAGCAAAAATCAGCTATCAGCCGCCTAGATTTCATGCTTGTTGGCATGTTCCCAGGGGTTCCTCTCTCCTTTGATGATGCCAAAAAGGGGGAAGAGGAATACCTGAAGACATTAAAAGGGTCAGAAGTGGAGAAAGAGAAGGTCGCAGCTGTTGAGAAGAAGAAGAAAACAGTTGAAGAACAGAAGAAAGAAAAGGGAAAAGTAGTTGAGGGGGAAGGTTCAAAAGATACGACTCTAATGTTTGCTGAAACCCTTCAACAAGGCCTTCTCACAGCTGACATAATCAGCAAACTTCCAGTAAGTCTGCCGCTCCAACACTCTGATGTACCTATGTCTGAGAAGAGAAAAATCGTAGAAGCAGGGATGAAGGAGGTCGAAAGAAAAATGGATGCCCGTGCGATGGAAATATTGAAACAATACAGAGGCATTTCGACAAGAAAAGACATAGATGCCATTCCAGACGATGGAGACGAGCCACGTCGGTGGAAGAATTCAAAACACTCGAATTAGAAGGATACTTCAAAAATATGTCCATAGCCCAAGCCGGGACTTGTATTGGGAGATGGTCTAAAGCTATGTGAAGAAGTTTGTGACAATGAGACTACTAGCGATCACTCTGCTTTGGTCACTCTCTTGGAAAGAAGAAGACTCCAGTACAATATAGGCCCAGAGGAAGAGGAAGGAGTGGTGGAGGCAGAGGTTTTCAACATAGACCTCTACCCAAAAATATTGAATATGGAGATCCGGGCAAGAAGGGAAGTCTTGGTGGATATGATGAAGATAGCCAACCAGGAAATGGCTAGGAAGAATGCTGACTATGTCAAAAGAATTGAAGAAAAAAACAAAAGGCAAGATCAGCTGTGGGAAAAAAGGCAAGAAAGAAAGAGAAGAGACGATGTTGCAAAGAGAGCATACGAGAAAAAGAAGGCAGCTGAAGATGAAAAGAAGAGAAAAAGACCGAGAAGGCAGACAGAGTGAAGAAGAAAAAGAAGGAGGGCGAAAGGCGATAGAGTGTTGTTGTCCACCCCTTCATGTATTTTACTATTGTAAATACATATGTATGTAAGTCTTCTGTACGATGAATAGAAATTGTGTAATTTCTACATTTTTGCGTAGATATAGAATGCTAAGTTTGCTCTGATACACATTGTAAATAGCTGTGTAAAAGACAAGAATGTTATGATCAATAAAAAGATTGATTCTACGCATACATTCTCTGTTTCTACATTGTGTGTATGTATCTTTGATGCTTACATTTTGTATGTATGTTTTAAGTTTTGGCATCATCAAAAAGGGGGAAATTGTTGGGAAATTTATTGATTAGATTTTGATGAATGCCATGTAAAACTTAGACTAGAAAGTTGGCACCCCATTTTCCTTGTAATTTGCATTGTAATAGATAGGGTTGTACGAGCTGAGTCAAGTCAGCTATGCCTGGACATACAAGAAGTCAACTGGAGATTGAGATAAAGACTCCGCTGTGAAACAGCTGAGTATGGCAAAGAGGAGAAGTCAAGAACTCGATTGAAGGAGTATCAGCTGGGATTCAGCTGTGTGAAGGGTCAGTCAAGTCAACTCAAGAAGCCAAGTCTCAAGTTGAAGTGACAGATGAGTCATCCATTGATTGGAAGCAAACTCGAAGTCACCTGGGGAAGTTAGAAGAACTACAATCAAGTCAAGACAACTGAAAAGAATCCATTGCACAGAAGTCAAGAATATTACCTAAAAAAGTAATACTTCCATGCTGCCATGTCTTAAAGTGCTCAGTCCCAGAAGCGTGCAAAAGGAATAAACCAATGGGAAGCACTGCACCTCGTGTCAGACTCTGAAAAGGTGATCATTTATTTAATACGAGAAAATGTCAACATCAAGGACTGCAACAAGACAAGCCAACGAACACAAGTGATTTTTGAAAATCAGTCTATCTCTTCAACGGGCAGATTTTTGAAAGTTCACTATAAAAGGTTGAGGATTCACTTTGAGAAAAGGTTACCTTGCATACCTGAACCACGAACTATCAAGCAATTGTTTGAACTGTAACCTGCAAAATATTCTCAAGTTATTCAAGCAAATCCTCAAGTTTAAATTTCGAAGGAAATCGATCCAACACCAAGTGTGAAGGAAAGACAACTTCAAAGTTGAAGAGAAAACTTTTGAAGAATCAAAAGGTGTCTACATTCAAGGAGGATTGTAGAAAGGTTCAGGTCGAACCGGGTCTCAAGTTATTGGAGGGCTTCGTGATCAAATCCAAGAAGCTTGAGCAAGTGAGTGAAGTAGCAAGGTAGTCGCCTGTGAAGAAAGCCGAGTCGGACGAGCCACCGGTGTGTGACCAAGGCATCTCAGATCGAGTCCAAAGGATCAAGTCCGTTGTGTGATCAAGACTTGTATATGGATTGATAACCACTTTGTACTCGATCAATACTTAGTGGATTCCTCCGGGAGTTGGAGAAGAGAGGAGTAGAAGAATTACCCCATCTTGAACCTCTATAAAAACTATTGTGTCATTTACATTTCAGCATTTTTATTTACGTACATTACTTTATATCTGCTTTGATAATTTGCTATCCAACCGATAATTAACAAAGTGCTAAAACCAAGTGTTAAAACAAACTTAAACCAAATTTAAGGGTGTTAAGTCTTATTGAAAATCTAATCACAGCCCGAGTTAAGGTTTAGACTAAACAATGAGTTATTCTATCAACGGCTCAATCGAGTCTGGTTGAGTGGCTAACTCTATTTGGTTAACTAACCTAGTTGTCTCTCAAGGACTTAGCTTTGTGTATTTAACTCGTATTATTTTAAAAGGACTAAAATTGAAAAGTTGGTAAGGTTTATTCAACCCCCTTCTAAACCTTACTCACACCCCTTGGGACCTACAAAATGGTTATGGGATGACGAGAAAAACACCAATTTCTTCCATGCGAGCACTATACAAAAGAGGAAAATAAATTGCATTGAAAGCCTTGTGAAAGAAGATGGCTCGGCGTGTGTTTCTTCGGAAGAGATCTCAACATAAATTACAAGTTTATATAACATCATTTTCCAAACTTCGCACCCTGGATTCGTAGCGTCATTACGCCCTCAATGACCCAGATGCTTACTAGCCAAGTTATGACATTGAAATCAAAAAGGCCCTTTTTCAGCTCCACCTGATGAAGCTTCAGGTATGGACGGCCTGAATCCCCTTTTCTTTCAACATTTTTGGATTATTATTTCTACTAAACTTTGTTCTGATGTTAAAGATTTCTTCCAGTATAACAAGATGCTGAAAAGTGTGAACCATACCCTAATTACTCTTATCCCAAAAATTAAAAAATATATATATTTTTATTGCACTTTCGATTCGTTAGCTTGTGTATTGTTATCTATAAGGTGATTTCTAAAATCCTTGTGAGTAGAGTGAAACCTTTACTTCACCATTGCATTAGTAAAAACCAGTTAGCTTTTATTCTCGGGAGGTAAATAATTGATAATGTGGTTATTACTCATGAATGTTTACACTTTTTGAATGGCCATAGGAAAGACAAAAAACTTTTATGGCGCTTAGACTTGATATGTCAAAAGCTTATGATATCATGGAATGGAGATTTTTAGCTTTTGTTCTAATCAAAATGTGTTTTGCTCTAAAATTTGTTAAATGGATATCTTCTTACATTTGCATTGCTTCTTATTCTTTCAATATTAATGGTCAAGTGACTGGTTTTGTGAAGCCTTCTCGAGGAATTATACAAGGCGACCCTTTGTACTCTTACCTATTTATACTACTTTCAGAAGTGTTTTCGATCTTATTAGGCAAGCTCAACATTACTATATGTTTAATGGCATCCAAATATGCAAGAATGGGCATATCCATACCCATCTCTTCTTTGCGGATGATTCAATCATATTCTGTGAAGCCTCCAACTTCCAAGCTTTGAGTATCGTCACAATCCTCGATAGATTTTGCAAAGAATCGTCAACAAGTTAATGAGAAAAATCTTGATTTTATTTAGCAAAAATACATTGCCCTTTCTCAAAAGCGATATTTGTTCCATTTTAAATAGTATCTCCGAATAGCCTCACTCTAGATATTTAGGATTACCAATGATTATTTCTAGAACTAAAAGAAGTTTTCCAATTTGTTGTGGAGAGTGTTAAAAAAGAGTAAATTGTCGGAGTAACATTTTTTGTCAGCTGCGGGCAAGGAAGTTCTTCTAAAAGATGTTATCAATGCGATGCCAAACTACGTCATATCGTGTTTTTTCAAATTTATGTTCATATTTGCAAAGAAATTCATAGGATTGCTTCAAAAATTTGGTGGAAAAATCAACCAATGGGGGAAAAGTCTCTTGGGTTGCTTGGGACAAAATGATTCTTCCTGAGAGTAAAGGGGGACTTGGATTTCATGATCTTTCTCTTTTCAATAAAGCCATTTTGACTAAGCAATTATGAAGACTTATTACTCAACCAAACCTCCTCATTAGTATAGTTGTTAAAGCAAAATATTTTTCTAAAGGGGGTCACTTGGCTTGTGATCCTAAAAATGGTGATTCATGGTTATGGAAGAGCTAGATTAAAACAAAAAAAAAACTTTAGCTTTGGGGTTAAGGTACAAGGTGGGGGATGGTAAATCTATCAATGTATGGGACTCTCCATGGATCCCCAAAACTCCATCTTTTAAGTATAGTAGAGTTGCAAATTGTGAGGGGCATGTTATTTGGGTTATGGATTTAATGAATGAGGCTGGTGCTGAGTGGAATAAGGATATGGTCTTTAAATGTTTTGGCTTGGAAGATGTTGAATGTATTTTGCAGGTCCCAATTTGCTCGGATAGAAGTAAAGATAGATTTATTTGGCACTAAGAGAAAAAAGGTAAGTTCAAAGTTAACTTTACTTACATGCACCTCATTGATTAAAGCAATGGAACAGGATTTGCGAGAAACTAGTGGGGGATCTAAAATGCGAAACAATCGAAAGAAAATGTTGGAAGCTAGATGTTAAACAGATCAAGCACTTTTTATGGAGGGTCATCAACTATCGCCTTTGCCAATTGCTACCTTACTAAATTAAAGAGTCATTGACATGGACTAGGGGTGGCAATTTTTGACATGACACGATAAAGTACGACACAAAAAGATATGATAATAGTGTGTTAGTGTTTAGCTTATCGTGTTCGTGTCCTTATCGTGTCGATCACGATAAGGACCACGAAAATTTCGTGTCGTGTTCATGTTTTTGTCGTGTTTACGATAATGACACGAACACGATAGTGACACCGCGATAATGACGCGATTACACGAACACGATAAGGACACGATAGTGACCACGATTACCTATTAGTAACACGATAATGATACGACATGAACACGATAAGGACACGATAATGACACGTTTTGGTTAGTGGCACGATAACCTGATATTTTGTATGTTTGTAACGTGTATATTCATGTAATATCATGTCATATCGTGTAATTAGCTATCGTATATTAACATGTAAATCATTTTTTATTTTTACTTATCGTGTCATGTCGTGTCGTGTCAACGAAAATTTTCGTGTTCATGTCGGTGTCGAGGCAGATCCTTATCGTGTCGTTTTTCGTGTTTGCCCTTATCGTGTCGTGTCATTATCGTGTCGACACGAACACGACACGATAACACGATTTGCCACCCCTACATGGACCCTATATGCAGAGTGCGTAGGAGGGATCGAGGAAACCATAGAACACATCTTCTTCCAATGTGAACGAGCCCAAGCTGGTATGGAAATTATCACATGTACGAGTTGTTTAATACAAGCCATCCAACTTTAATGGTTGGAAAATGGTGGCGGCGGCTTTGTGGCATTAAAGATAACATATTCATTTGAGGATATAATCAACCGAGCGTGTATCTATTATGGTGGTTGTGGAAAACTAGAAACATTTGGATTTTTCAGAACATTAAGTGGATGAGATTGACATTGTGAATAAGGCACAACAAGAATGACAAGAATTTTTTGCAATTGTGGGATCTAAATTGAAAGGCAAACAAAGGATGATCTCTCCAATAATAATAACAATGGAAGTGAAGGTCGACTTATTTGTCAGAGGACACTATTCATTAATGATCGAGTGCAACCACAATTGGGAAACACGAAGTAGGATAGGGGTTGGCTTTGTGATGAAGGAGATCACTTGGTTCGAGCATGGCAACTTCTAGGGAAAATATACAACATCCACTTGAAGCCACCTTGCTGGGAATCAGACATGCTCTTTGTACTGCTGCAAAATCGAAAGCCAGACCATTAACTATACAGGTGGATAACAAAGATGTGGTGCGCGGCTGAACAACAAAGTTTCATTTGTGAGAATGAATGCAAGATTTAGCTTGAGACATTAACTTGTTATGTTTTTCTTTTTGATTTTGTTGTATTTATGGACCAAGACAATAAGAATTTTCGTCTTATAATAGATTTGCTTCTATGGTCTTTGGATAGTGAGTGTGTTTTGGATTGGGTGGACGATTCCCGGTTGGCTTTGTAATGGTCAATTTGGTCAATAGTGAGTGTGTTTTGCTTTGTAATGCTACAATGTAATGGTGACATTATTCCAGTTTTTCATAATAAAATTCCTATCATTTGAAAAAAAAAAAAAAAAATAAACAAAGAGACACCACACTCCATAAGAGAGATAAAACCACTACTGCGAGACAATATAATAAATAAAGCAAAAAAAAACAAAGCAATAAACAAAAACCAAATGCATAAACATAAAAAGGAGAACAACTTATTATTCAAAAAATCGGTTTGCCTTTGTCCCATTCAGTGTCCCCATTCAATCGAACCGGCTACTACCGTCCCCACCACTACAATGGAGGATCTAAGGAAAACCACGAATCGTGAAAATCGAAGGAAAAGTATCATCATTTTTGTTAGATAAATGTTTTTATCATGATTTTGATGATTTTATTTTTTACACCAAAACAATACTTTTCAATGTTGTCCAAATACTCCTAAATGATTTAAAATGTTTTTACTAATTTTCGGAGTATTTCTTCAAGTTTATTTTCGACAAAAATTGGACAACACTTTTGATGATTTTGTGTTAATGTGTTTTTACACCAAAACAATGTTTGTAAATGTTGTCCAAATACTCCCGATCGATTTAAAATATTTTTACTAATTTTTCAAAGTATTTCTTGAAGTTTATTTTCGACAAAAATTGAACAACACTTGTGTCTCGTGCTCAACCTGGTCGCCTTATGGGAAACCTGTGTCTCGAAAGATGATTTCAAAACATAAACAAGATGTTTTAAAAACCTGGGGGTGACTGCCGGTCGACCAAAAGGACGATAGGTGTCTCAAGAGAAAATATAAACTTTGTTTCTCTAAAAAGAACAAAGGGGACCGGTACACAAGAGGAGCCAACTTGGTCGGTTCTATGTCGGCAGTCCGGCCCACTGAGCGGTCCAAGTGTTGTTTATTCTTTGTGTTAAAATGTTTTCTATATTTGTCTTGCGTGGTCATCTATTATTTTGACAAATTCTAACCAGTTGCAATGAGACATCTTTTCCTTAAATTGTGGGGTTGATTTCTAACAGCTATAATCTTGATTTTAATTGCATATTTCTGTAGATTTTCAATCCCCAAGAGGAGCCTATCCATGATCAATCATCTCCTATAAATAGAGGGCGATTTGAAGCAACACAAATAGATAGCATACAACACAACACAACAAGAAATCTACAAATTTGTCTAAGTCTTTATTATTAACATTCTTGTTGTAATAGCTTTAAGTATTTCACTTTCACATCTTGAGGTCTAAGCTTATTTCTTGATTACACTTGCACTCAAATATTGTATTATTCATTATCGAGTTGTAATCTTGAATTTGGGTTCGTCATTCAACCAAGATATCCTTGTGAGTGTTCTTGTGGTAAGAACACACTTGGGTGATCTAGGTGTTAGGTGCAAGAAGATTGTGGTAATCTTCTTATTGAAGAGTGTGATGCTCTTTGAGGTGTTGAAGAATTTGGTATTCTTCAAGGTTGAAGATTGTGGTAATCTTCACAAGGTGCCGTTGGAGATTGTGGTAATCTTCAAGGAGATTGTGGTAATCTCCAAAGAGGTGTTGTAAGGTGATGTTGTATTAATTGTGTTAATTAATAAATTTTTTTCTTTTTGAAATCCATCCCAGGAGAATCTTTGGGGTGGTAGAGGATTAGGCCCCAGGTGGGTGAAACCTCTATAAATCGATGCGTTTATTTACTTCTCGCACCTTCATTCTTATCTTGGCTTGTTTGATTCGAAAAAGAGGGCATAATCGAAAAAATTGAGATAATCTATTCACCCCCCTCTAGATTATCGTAGCCGCTTGGACTTACAAGTGGTATCAGAGCCAAACTCTTTGGCAAGCTCGTTCCACATCACGAGTAAAGAGAACGATCAATGGATACTAATGAAGTCTACTATCAGGCGCCTCCACCAACAAGCCACCACTATTTGATTCCAAAAATTATACATTTTGGAAAGAAAGAATGGAATGTTATTTACAAAGTTGCGGGTTCGATATTTGGAACATGATCATAAATGGAGAATCCATCCCGTTGAAAAGACAGACCATTCACCTTCAATGTCCTCAAGGAGCTCAATGATGAAGAAAAGGAAATTCTCTCTTTAAATGGTAAAGCTCTAAATATCCTTCATTGTTCACTTACTTCTTCGGAATACGGTCATATTCGAGGAATTCGATCGGCACATAAAGTATGGCGAAAACTTGAAGCCATCTATGAAGTATATGCAAATGAAAGGAACTTCTCAAAAGCATCTACTTCTCAATTGGATACAACATCAAATCTAACAACATGGGATGAGTCTCTTACAACTTCCGACAATGAAGAAGTCGAACAATGTCTTATGGGCTTCGAAGAAGAAAACGAGGTACGCTCTAAACCTTCTACTTCTTATGATAATGAATTACAAAATGATTATAGTGATTTGCAAAATAATTTTGATGAGCTTCAAAATGAATTCCAAAGCTTGCTTATTAATTACAAAATTTTGAAAAAGGAATTCAATGTTTTTGAAAAATGATAAGGATAGTTTATTTACCTCCTATGAATCACTATCATGTGCTCACACCACCACACTTGATAAGGTTAGAATCCTTGAAAAGGAAAATAGTACTCTTGTTGAGGATATTAAGTGCATGAAAAATGAATTCTTAAAATTCAACTTGAGTACCGATAAAATAGCCAAAATTATTGATGTTCATAGTTGTGATAATTTGAAACTAGGACTTGATCATAAGCCTAATGTTGTTAATCGTATGAAAAAGAATCAAGTCTCAAGCATGTTGGTCATTATGCTCTAGAATTATTACTTACTTTCATTGCGTAAAGGGTCACACGGCTAATTCTTGTCGAACTAGAAATAACTCTAATTATTGTTGGAGACCTAAAAGTTTCAAAGCTAATCTCAAAGGACCCAAACACTTGAGGGTACCACAAAACAATGTCATATTAGGTACCCGGCGGAATAATATTCAAAGAAAAGTCATACCGCCAAAAAGACATCAAATGCCCATTTCATTTGATCAAAGAGAAGACAACATCACAATGAATTTCAAGAGAAAGACACCATCAACAATGGGAAGGACACAATCTTTGGAAATGGAGTAATTGGAGAAGCTATCATCAACAAGATAATTTAAAAAGGGGGAAGATATCATCAACAATGGAAAGACACAACCTATGAAAATAGCGAAATTGGTAAACCATATCTCCCTACTTAAATATGCATTTTATTTTGTTATTATGCATGTTTTATTTATGTTGTAAAAATGATTTTTCAAAATATATTCTAAAAATCAAGGTCTTACTACATGTTCTTGGATTTTTAATTTCTTTAGAAAAAAGACCTTGTATGGACAATTTTTGTATACTTACAAGTTTTATCATATCTTGTGGATTTAGCGAAAGCATTATATACTTGTGTTATTTCTCAAATTGCATTAGCCATTTTTGTCCATTATCATTTTTACTATGCTCTTGTGCAAAACGTTTTGTCAAAGTTTTAAATATCTTGATATACATGTTCATCAACATATTATCTAATTTATGATTTATCAAGATTGACATGAACAATTGAGGCATTATCATTATTGCTATATTTGGGCTATTTTTTCTTGCTAATATAAGCAATGCCGTTAATAAGTTTGTTAAGTTGTGTAGACTTATTGATGATGAGAAATTAAGTACTCCAAATATGAGTTACTTCAAAATATTTGGATGTAAAATTGGATACCCAATAATGATAGTGATGAAGAAGACAACGTTGAACAAATCTCTCGAATGATGCTCCGAGATGAAGAATGGTTTATAGAATTACAAGAGGAGCTAAATCAATTCGGAAGAAATGATATTTGGGAATTAGTACCATCACAAACGATTATATGTACAAAATGGATACGGAACAAACTCGATGATAAAGGCAACATTGTTCGAAACAAGACAAGGTTAGTAGCTCAAATGTATTGTCAGAAGAAGGTATTGATTATGATGAAATATTTGCACCGTAGCACATTTAGAAGCTATTCACATTTTACTTGTCTATTCTTGTTTTAAGAAAATTTCAAGCTTTACCAAAATGGATGTTAAATCCACATTTTTAAATGGTTTTATTCAAGAAGAAGTCTATGTAAAATAACCTCAGGGGTTTGAAAATTTTTCTAGGCCTAATGATGTTTATAAACTAAAAAAGGCCTTGTATGGTTTAAAACAAGCACGTCATGCATGGTATGATAGACTTAGCTCTCTAACTTTTGCAAAATGGTTTTACAAGAGGTAAAGTTGATACTATTTCTCTTTGTTTTTGAAAAGGGACAAGATTGCTTACTTGTGCAAATTTATGTTGATGATATTATTTTTGGTGCTACTAATGAATCTTTGTGCAAGAAATTCTCTAAGTTAATGCAAGGTGAATTTAAGATGAGCATGATGTGGGAGCTCAACTTCTTCCTTGGATTTGATTAAGCAATGCCAAGAAGGTACCTACAATCGATATATACAAAAGAACTTTTGAAGAAGTTCGGCATTGAAGAAGGAAAAGCGTCTCTACTCTATGGAAATCTACATCATGATTGATCAAGTTTGAAAAGGCATATTCGTTGACAAACAAACTCAGTATGTTTATTTACGTTTATTACTCTTTAGACTCGACATTTTTATGCTTTATGCACATATGCTCGACTTCAAAACTATCCCAACGAATCTCATTAACGTGTCATTAAAAGATATTTTCAAATATTTGAAAGACACTTCTTCTTATTACTTGTTTATCCAAAGTTTTAAAACGTTCATATTTTTCGAGATAACAAGTCCGGTGATTATAATTTTTCTCAAAAATATGGTTCGTTATAATCGAACTAAACACATTGAGATTCGATATCTTTTCTAAGGGATTGTGTTTCTAAAAACGAAAAATTGAGATGTGTTTAAATCTGTCTCAAGGATAACTCATGGACATTTATTTTTAATCGCTAACCGCCGAGTCTTTTACCTCATTTGAGCTTATTTAGACATAATGTATATTAAATGGGTCTATGTTTGCATTTCGTGCATTTTTAAAACTTAGGTGAAAATCAGATTTTTGGTACAAAATTGGACAGAAGAAAAAAAGGGCTCGGGGGTGGAAGAGGGGCGGCTAGTCGACCACCCTGGACCGGTCAGCCTACCCCCTTGGACGGTCGACTGGAGTAAAAAATTGGATAAAATTGGTTTTGTCCTGCATTCTAGTCTTTTCATAATTTTTCACTACTGGCACCCTTGCAAATATCACACACAATTCACTCAAAATAATTTCTTTTTTGTAAATTATATATTTTGAGTTTATACTATTGGTGTATCATCCATGATACCCGACATCTCCGATTACTTGGCAAGAATTCTTCTTCTTTATCTCAATTGGGTTGAACCCTGAGAATGTGTTTCATCTTTAATATCTGTTGGAATTCTTATATATTTGTGTTGGGCATGATGATTGATGTTGGATGATACTTGTAAAATTGCTTTTGGTGATGAAAAAATTTGGCGGTTAATTTTACAAGGAGCTATATACATCTTCTTTATTATTTGACGCCTTAGTCAGTGTTCGAAATGTTTCTGTGAAAATTCATCACCTACATGATTCTGGTTTTCAAAAGTCTTATATATTTATAGAAATCATGTTTTATCAATCAAATGAGCTTTTGCAAATCAAATGATCAAGTTTTTCCCTCTTATTTGGATTATAAGCTTCAATGTTCAAATAGCTCGATAAATCGGTTAAATTGCGCACTTTGATATGGATATATGATGTTTTTATCGTGCTAACATTCTTTTGATGATTCCAAGGGGAGAAACATGTTATAAGCTCGTTAGCTCATAAAAGCTAAAAAATAAGCTATGAAAAAGAAGCTATAAGTTATGGCGGCTCCTTAAAGCCAAAAGTTGTGAAATATGTAGTCCATTTGTTGTATTATGGACTTATTTACATGACTAATGATGTTTTGTTGAGGGGAGCCTATAAGCTATTGATACTTAAGCTCAATATGTAAAAGCTAAGATTTTAGCTTTGGTTGATTCTTATATTACTCTTGTTGTGCATGTTGATAGGGGAGCATTTGTAAAATGTGTTTAAATATCTCTCCCCATCCTTGTGATTATTATGGTGAAATATTTGTTACTCTCAATGGATAGTTCTTTTTAAGGTAAAATTGTTTTGTATTCAAAAGTGACCTCTTTAAATTGTTTTGGTTTGTAATCATCAAAGGGAGTTGTTAGATAAATGTTTTATCATGATTTTGATGATTTTGTTTTTACACCAAAATAATGTTTTTTAAATGTTGTCCAAATACTCATAAATGGTTTAAAATATTTTTACTAATTTTGGAATATTTCTTCAAGTTTATTTTCGACAAAAATTGGACAACACTTTGATTATTTTGTGTTAATGTGTTTTTACACAAAAACAATGTTTCTAAATGTTGTCAATTTTTGTCGAAAATAAACTTGAAATATTCCAAGAATTAGTAAAAATATTTTTAAACCATTTAGGAGTATTTGGATAACTTATTTAAAAACATTATTTTGGTGTAAAAACAAAATCATCAAAATCATGATAAAAACATTTATCTAACAAACTCCCCTTTTTGATGATTACAAACAAACAATTTAAAGAGGTCAATTTTGAATACAATTTTACCGGTTAAAGAACTATCCATTGAGAGTAACAACATTTCACGCATAATAATCA
>CM071926.1:117182874-117302152 GCA_016081115.2 Rehmannia glutinosa
TTTTATCAGCAAACTATCTGTTGCATTTTCAGACAGCTTTCCCTAATTTGTGGGATTGATTTCTTAACCTCTATAATCTTGATTTTAAATGGTTTCTTTTGCAGAAAAATCACTCCCCAAGGAGGGGCCTATGTCTGAAATCAAATCCAAGACCTCTCCTATAAATAGAGGCTTCATTCAAGCAACAAGACATAACATATTACACAAGCAAAGAGCAAACAAGCAAACACTTTCATATATCTTTGTTGTATTAGCCTAAGACACTTTCACTTGCACACATTTGAGGTCTAGGCTTTCAATTATTGATTACACTTGTACTCATTGTATCATTCATTATTGAGTTGAATCTTGATTTTGGTCATCATTCAACACAAGACATCTTTGTGAGTATTCTTGTGGTAAGAATACACTTGGTGATCTAGGTGATAGGTGTTTGGAGAGTGTGGTACTCTTCAAAGGTGGTGAAAGGAAGATTGTGGTAATCTCCTGAAGGTGTTGTAAGAGGGTTGTGGTAATCCTCAAGGTGTTGTATTAATTTTTGGTAATTAATAAAATTTCTTTTCTTTTCTCGAAACCCATCCCGGATATACTGGGGTGGTAGAGCACATAGTCCCTAGGTGAGGTGAAGCTCTTTAAATCAACGTGTGTTGTTTATTTTCCGCATTTAGCTTTTTCTTTGCTTGATTATTCGAAAAGAGGGCAAAATCGAAAACCGAGATAATCTATTCACCCCTTCTCTAGATTATCGTAGCCACTTAGACTAACAAGTGGTATCAGAGCCAAACTCTTTGGCTAGCTCGTTCCGAGTAAAGAGGAAATATCCATGGCTACGAATGATGCTTATCTCACCACCGCGCCCTCCACCAACAAGCCACCACTATTCGACGCCAACAACTACGCATTTTGGAAAGACCGTATGGAGTGCTTCCCTACAAGGGTGCGGGTTCGACATTTGGAATATGGTTGTTGAAGGAGTTAATCAACCAACCAAGAAATTTGAGGATGGCACCTCGGCTCCTAAACCTTTCAAGAGTTCGATGAAGATGACAAAAAGGCTTTCTCTAAACGGTAAGGCCTTAAATATTTTGCATTGTTTCTCTTACCACCACCGAGTACAATCGCATAAGAGGCATAAGGTCGACACATGAGGTTTGGGAAAAATTGGAGACTATATATGAAGGGACAAAAGGTCAAGAAAGCAAGAAAGACCATCCTTGTTAAAGATTTCAAAACTTTAACACGATGATGGTGAAAGCATCTCTAAGATGGTGGAAAGGCTTGACAACATTGTCAATCCTCTTGTGTTCCCTCAGAAAGTCATCTCCAAGAAGACAAGGTGACTAAGGTATTCAATGCTCTTCCCTACATGGTCCGAAAAGGTGACGGCAATCATGGAGGCATAAAATCTTGAGACACTCAAATTTGACGAGCTCATCGTGAACCTCCTCATCTATGAAGTCTATCTCAAGGAGAGGAAAAATCCAAACCAACCATCAATCACCTCGGGCACGCAAAATATTCCTAAAGCCGTCTTGCTTCTTCTTCTAATAATGCATACTATGATAATGATGATGATGAGGAGGAGACGACCGTGACTTGTTTGAAAATTTGCAAAATTTGTGAATAAAAATAAGGCAAGAAAATCGAGAGATAATGCTTGCTTTAAATGCGGAAAACCCGCACTTCATTGCCGATTGCCCAAAACTCGATGAGAGAATAAAAGAAAAAAGCATTTTTCAAAAAAAGGCTCTAAAATGCGGAGGTCAAAACTGGGATGAATTACTTGAAACAACCGATTTGTTTAGGAGAAACCGAACATGGTCTTATGGCCATAGATTTATGAAAATAATAAGGTAAGCTCTAACTCTTCTACCTCCTCCTTAGTTGATGAATTGCAATGTGATTTTGATGAATTGCAAATTGAATTTCAAAATTTGATTGTTAAATACAAGACTTTGAAAAAGGAGCATAAAGAGCTTAAAATTGAAAAGGATAAATTATTTACTTTTATGAATATCTTGATAAAGCTCATGCTATTACTCTACTCAAGTTCATACTTTGAAACCGAAAAGAATCGCTCACCAAAGATCTTGAATGTTTGAAAAGGATGCATCGCTTTAACATACACACTGGGATAAAGTTACAAAAAAATTTAGATGCTTAAAGAGGTGAGCATTCAAATTAGACTTGGTTATAAACCATTTCAAAATATCTTTAAGAAAAATAACCAAGGTCCGATTTTAAACATGCTAGTAGCTCTTATACTCCTACTTATTTTTATTGTGGCAAAGTTGGACATTATGCTAACAATTGCAAATTGAGAAATAGCTCTAGTCATATTTGGAGACCCAAAGGTCTCAAAGACTAACCCCCATGGACCCCAAAACTATAGGGTACCTAAAAATAATTCTTTTGTAGGTAATAGGGGCTATAACAACCATGGAAAATTCAAAACGGCTCGTGGGACAGCGAATGTTCACGCCATATGACCGGAGGAGAGAACTTTTTACCAACATCAAGCTCCAAGAAGAGGGTATGGTCATGTTCGCAATGGCAAAGGAAAATCATTGGCAATGGAGACATTGGTAACTCTTTTTTCTCTCTTAGTAATGTTTTTACTAAGTAGATGGGCTTAAGTTTAATTTGATAAGTTGTTAGCCAACTTTGTGATTCAAATTATAATATTGTTTTCAATAAAGAAAAATGCCTTATTCTTAAAAATGATGAAATTATTTGCGAAGCAAGTAGAAAAGGCAATCTTTACAAAATTTGTACAAGTTGATTTGGTTAGTCAAAATGTTTCTTGTCTTGTCGCCAATAATGATTTAACGAGTTTATGGCATAGGCGACTTGGACATGTTGGATACAAGAATTTGAAAAATATTTACAAAAACCAACATGTAAAAGGACTACCCAAATTGAATTTTGAAAATCTTGGCTTATGTGACACTTGTCAAAAGAACAAATTAGTTAAGAGTAGTTTCAAGCCCAAAATGAAATTTCCATAACCAAACCCCTACAATTGCTTCACCTTGATTTGTATGGGGATATTGGTACGGCTAGTCTAAGTGGAAAACATTACACTTTCGTTATTGTCGATGATTTTTCTAGATATACTTGGGCTCTTTTTCAATAAAAAAGCGATGTCGTTAATGAGTTTGTTAAGTTGTGTAGACTTATTGAGAATGAAAAGGAAGACACTATTAAGTCTATTCAAGTGATCGAGGTGGAGAATTTGATGGTGAATTTAGAGTCTTTTGTGAAACCAAGGGATATGCACATAATTTTTCTACTCCAAGACACCTCAACAAAATGGAGTAGCCAAAGGAAAAATCGTACATTACAAGAGATGAGTTGATCCATGCTAAATGAATTTTCACTTCCAAAATATTTTTGGGCCGAAGCGTAAGTACCGCTTGCTATGTCATTAATCGAGTTTATATTCGTCCTAAAATGAATAAAACTCCATATGAGCTTTGGAAAGGAAGAACTCCAAATATTAGTTATTTCAAAATATTTAGATGTAAGTGCTTTATTTTGAATACTAAGGATCAATTGGACAAACTTGATCCTAAGGCCGATGAAGGAATATTTATGGGGTATTCAACCAAGAGCAAAGCATATCGGGTTTACAATAAGACTAGCATGGTTGTTGAAGAATCTATTCATGTAAAATTCAATGAAGCCTGGGTATTGAAAGAATACCCAATGATGATAATGATGAAGAAGATGTTATTGAACCTATTGTTCAAAATGATGCTCAAAATGATCAACCTACTACATCAAATGATCAACCATCCACTTCAAGTGTTCCTCAAGAAGACAAAGGTGATACTTCTGATCTTCCTGGCATTAAAATTTAAAGGAGATCACCCAAAAGATCTTATTATTGGTGATCCCCTTGATAAAGTGATGACCCGAAGAAAATTTGCCGAAAAAGCTCTTATATCTCAAAAACAGCCTAAAAATGCTAAGGAGGCTATTGAGGATTAGGATTGGTTTTTGGAGATGCAAGAGGAGTTGAATCAATTTGAAAGAAATGATGTATGGGAATTGGTACCTTGTCCTCCTTCTCATACTATTATTGGTACAAAATGGGTATTTCGTAATAAGCTTGATGATCAAGGCAACATTGTTCAAACAAGGCAAGGTTAGTAGCTCAAGGGTATTGTCAAGAAGAATGTATTGATTATGATGAAACTTTTGCACCGTAGACGTTTTAGAAGCTATTCGTATTTTACTTGCCTATTCTTGTTATAAAAATTTCAAACTTTACAAATGGATGTTAAATCCGCTTTCTTAAATGGTTTTATTCAAGAAGAAGTCTATGCAAAACAACCTCCCGGTTTGAAAATTTTTCTAGGCCTAATGATGTTTATAAACTTAAAAAGGCCTTGTATGGTTTAAAGCAAGCACCCCGTGCATGGTATGATAGACTTAGCTCTTTTCTTTTGCAAAATGATTTTACAAGAGGTAAAGTTGATACTACTTCTTTGTTTTTGAAAAAGGGCAAGATTGTTTACTTGTACAAATTTATGTTGATGATATTATCTTTGGTGCTACTAATGAATCTTTGTGCAAGAAATTTTCTAAGTTAATGCAAGAAGAATTCGAGATGAGTATGATGGGGGAGCTCAACTTCTTTCTTGGGCTTCAAATTAAACAATGCCAAGAAGGTATATACATTTCGCAATCAAAATATACAAAGGAACTTTTGAAAAAGTTCGGCATTGAAGAAGGAAGAACCGTGTCTACTCCTATGGCAACTAATGTCAAAATTGAAAAAGATGAAAAAGGCAAGTCCGTTGATGAATCAAAGTATCGAGGTATGATTGGTAGTTTACTTTATTTAACCGCTAGTAGACTGGACATTCTTCATGTCGTATACCTATGTGCTCGTTTTCAAAGCAATCCCAAAGAATCTCATATGAGTGCCGTTAAGGATTTTTCGATATTTGAAAGGCACTATTCAATATGGTTTATTCTATCCAAAGAATGAAAATTTTTTCTTAAAGGTTATAGTGATTCTGGATTATGCGAAATATTGATGATTGGAAAAGTATTTCACGATCATGTCAATTCTAGCGATTGCTGGTTTCTTGGTTTTCAAAGAAGCAAAATTGTGTTTCACTTTCAACTACCAAGCCGAATATATTTCCACAGACTTTTGTTGTACTCAACTTCTTTGGATGAAACAAACCTTAGCGAATTACAAATGCCCTTTTGAAAACGTTCCTATCTTTTTTTGATAATATATCCGCTATAAATATTGCTCAAAACCCGCTTCATCATAACCGTATTAAACATATTGAGATTCGACATCATTTTCTAAGGGATTGTGTTTCTAAACGAAAATTGAGATATCTTTTGTACCATCTCAAGATCAATTGGCTTAACATTTTTACAAAACCGCTATCTTCCTCGAGACTTTTGCGTCCATACGAGCTCGGTTAGGCATAATGCATATTGAAAGAGGTTTACGTTTGCATTTTGCATGTTTTTAAAACTTAGGGGCGAAAAATCGGATTTTTGGTTGAAAATTTGATTTTGAAAAATTGGGCAGATAGTGGGTTGATTGGGTTGAGGGCAACCGGTCGCCTCAACGATGACCTGGCGCCTTAGCAAATTTTTGGATTAAAATCGTTCTATCTCCCGACTTAGTCATTTTAACCCATTTTTGCCATTTTTCGTCCCTTCACCGACCACACGAATTTCACTCAAAATTTGTTTTCATGCATTCAACTCATATCTTGACTTTATATAGCTTGTCTATCATCATCATTGCTCATCTTTACCGATCGAATGGTAAGAATTTTCCTTCCTTTTGCTCAATTGGGTTGAACCCTTGAGTTTGTGGCTTTCTTGTATATTTCTTGATGAAATTGCCATATGATCATGATGAGCTGATTTATTATGTTGTATTGTATTGTACGTTTTTTCATTTTTATAACGTTTTTCATTTTTACAACGTTTTTTTCATTTTTACGCCCACAAAGTGTTCGATGAAATGTCACAATGAATATTTCAACTTCTACATGATTCTCTTGCTCTAAAAAGTCTTAAATACTTATTGAGATCATGTCTTGGCAAACAAAACGAGCTTATGGATTTTTTTATGATACATTTCTCCCATTTCTTCTGATTCTAAGCCTAATTTTTCAATGGTTGATAAATCGTATCTTTGGCGCACTTTGATATACATGTATGTTGTTTTTATCATCCTCACATTCTTTTGATGATTCCAAAGGGGAGAAACAGAAATTGGCTCGTTAGCTCAAAGAAGCTAATAAAAGCTCAACATAAAAGCTATAAGCTATGGCTTCTTAAAGCCAAGTATACCTAGTTCATGGCTTGTATTATGGACTTAATTGCAATGGATTATGAGTATTCCCCATGGGGAGCTTCTTAGCTCATGATGTTTATGTGTATCTTGTAATAGCTTGTGCTTCTAGCTTATGCAATATTTCTTATTGATGTGCTTATTGATAGGAGAGCTTTTTTATAAAATGTTTTTAACGAATAGTTCACTCGTAAAATCGAAAATTTTTTGTTTTCTTTAATCGCCCTCGTGAAAATTGTTTTGGTTTGTAATCATCAAAAAGGGGGAGTTTGTTAGATAAATGTTTTTATCATGATTTTGATGATTTTGTTCAAATGCGTTTTTAAAACCAAAACACTCCCCAAGGAGGAGCCTATGTCTGGAAATCAAAGCCAAGACCTCTCCTATAAATAGAGGCTTCATTCAAGCAATAAGACATAACACATTACACAAGCAAAGAGCAAACAAGCAAACACTTTCATATATCTTGTTGTATTAGCCTAAGCACTTTCACTTGCATACATTTGAGGTCTAGGCTTTCAATTCTTGATTACACTTGTACTCATATTATATCATTCATTATTGAGTTGTAATCTTGATTTTGGTCATCATTCAACACAAGACATCCTTGTAAGTATTCTTGTGGTAAGAATACACTTGGGTGATCTAGGTGATAGGTGTTTGGAGAGTGTGGTACTCTTCAAAGGTGGTGAAGGAAGATTGTGGTAATCTCCTTGAAGGTGTTGTAAGAGGGTTGTGGTAATCCTCAAGGTGTTGTATTAATTTTGGTAATTAATAAAATTTCTTTTTCTTTTTTGAAACCCATCCCGGATATACTCGGGGTGGTAGAGCACGTGTGTTGTTTATTTTCCGCATTTAGCTTTCATCATCTTTGCTTGATTATTCAAAAAGAGGGCAAAATCAAAACCGAGATAATCTATTCACCCCCTCTATATTATCGTAGCCACTGACTAACATGAAGGGTGGCAAAATCAATCCAAAGCCACCGCTCGAATTTCGCACAAGATACTCCGCAGGACTCAAGCAAAACTCATTATCACCGCCTAGATTTCATGCTTGTTGGCATGTTCCCAGGGGTTCCTCTCTCCTTTGATGATGCCAAAAAGGGGGAAGAGGAATACCTGAAGACATTAAAAGGGTCAGAAGTGGAGAAAGAGAAGGTCGCAGCTGTTGAGAAGAAGAAGAAAACAGCTGAAGAACGAAAGAAAGAAAAGGGAAAAGCAGTTGGGGGGAAGGTTCAAAAGATACGACTCTAATGTTTGGTCAAACCCTCAACAAGGCCTTGTCACAAATTTACATAATCAAAAACTTCCAAGAAGTCCGGCGCTCCAACACTGATGTACCCATGTCTGAGAAGAGAAAAATCGTAGAAGCAGGGATGAAGGAGGTCGAAAGAAAAATGGATGCCCGTGCGATGGAAATATTGAAACAATACAGAGGCATTCCGGCAAGAAAAGACATAGATGTCATTCCAGATGACGGAGACGAGCCACGATCAGTGGAAGAAATCAAAACGCTCGAATTCAAGGGATACTTAAAAATTTGTCCATAGCCCAAGCCTGGGACTTGTATTGGGAGAAGGGTCTAAAGCTATGTGAAGAAGCCGACAGACAAAGAAACTACTAGCAATCCACTCTGCTGTCACTCATTGAACGAAAAGACTCCAAGACAATATACGCCCGAGGGAAGAGGAATGAGTGGTGGAGGCAGATGTTTTCAACATAGACCTCTACCCAAAAATATTGAATATGTAGATCCGGCAAGAAAGGAAGTCTATTGGCCGGATATGACGAAGTAGCCAACCGGAAGTGGCTAGGAAGAATATCGACTATGTCAAAAGAGTTGAAGAAAGAAACAAAAGGCAAGATCACCGTTGGGAAGAAAGGCAAGAAAGAAAGAAAAGAGACGATGCTTTGCAAAGAGAGCATACGAGAAAAGAAGGCAATGAAGATGAAAAGAAGAGAAAAAGACCGTAAGACGGCAGAGTCAAGAAGAAAAGGAAGGAGGCAAATGGCGATGAAGTGTTGTTGTTCACCTTCATGTATTTTACTATTGTAAATACATATGTATGTAAATCTTCTCAGACGATGAATAAAAATTGTGTAATTTCTAAATTTTTGCGTAGATATAGAATGCTATGTTTGCTCGATATACATTGTAAACACTGTAAAAGACAAGAATATTATGATCAATAAAAAGATTGATTCTACGCATACATTCTCTGTTTCTACATTGTGTGTATGTATCTTTGATGCTTACATTTTGTATGTATGTTTTAAGTTTTGGCATCATCAAAAAGGGGGAAATTGTTGGGAAATTTATTGATTAGATTTTGATGAATGCCATGTAAAACTTAGACTAGAAAGTTGGCACCCCATTTTCCTTGTAATTTGCATTGTAATAGATAGGGTTGTACGAGCTGAGTCAAGTCAGCTATGCCTGGACATACAAGAAGTCAACTGGAGATTGAGATAAAGACTCACTGTGAAAAATGTAGTATATGGCAAAGAGGAGAAGTCAAGAACTCGATTGAAGGAGTATCACCGATTCACCAGTGAAGGGTCGACCAAGTCAACTCAAGAAGCCAAGTCTCAAGTTGAAGTGACAGATGAGTCATCCATTGATTGGAAGCAAACTCGAAGTCACCTGAGGAAGTTAGAAGAACTACAGTCAAGTCAAGACAACTGAAAAGAATCCGTTGCACAGAAGTCAAGAATATTACCTAAACAAGTAATACTTCCATGCTGCCATGTCTTAAAGTGCTCAGTCCCAGAAGCGTGTTGTAGGTCCCAAGGGGTGTGAGTGTAAGGTTTAGAAGGGGGGTTGAATAAACCTTACCAACTTTTCTATTTAGTCCTTTTAAAATGTTCGAGTTAATACTTCACAAATAAGTCCTTGATGGACAACTAAGTTAGTTAATCGCCAGAGTTAGTCACTCAACGCACTGATCGAGCCGTTGATAGAATAACTCACTGCTTTTGACTAAAAACTTAACTCGACCGTGATATGTTTTCATTGGAAGACTTAACACCCTTGAATTTGGTTAAGTTTGTTTTAATACTTGGTTTTAGCACTTAGTTAATTATCAATTGGATAGAAAATATGTCACAGAAATGAAAGTAATATGCAAAAATTAAAGTCTTTGAAATGTAAATGACACAATAAATATTTATAGAGGTTCGAAAATGGGGTAATTCTTCTACTCCTCTCTTCTCCAACTCCCGGAGGAATCCACTAAGTATTGATCAATATACGAGTGGTTAACCCCAGATACAAGTCTTGATCACACAAATGACTTGATCCTTTGGGACTCGATCTGAGGTGCCTTGTCACACAAACAAGCTTCTCGACGACTCGAACTTCACAGGAAGTCGCTTTGCTCACACATGCCCACTTGCTCAAGCTCCTTGGATTTGATCATGAAGCCCTCCAAAACCTTGAGACTGGTTCGACCTTGAACTTCCTACAATCCTCCGTGGAATGTAGACCCCTTGATTCTTCAAATTATTTCCTCTTCAACCGATTGAAGTTGTTTTTCCTTCACAGTGAGTGTTGGATTGATTTTCTTCGTAATGTAGTCTTGAGGATTGATCTTGAATAACTTGAGAATATTTTTGGTTACAGTTCAAATGTTAGCTTGAATGTTCGTGGTTTTGGTTGTCAAGGTAACCCATTCTCAAATAAACTCCTCTTCAACTGATTGAAGTTGTCTTTCCTTCACAGGTGAGTGTTGGATTGATTTCCTTCGTAATGTAGGCTTGAGGATTGATCTTGAATAACTTGAGAATATTTTTGGTTACGCTTCAAATGTTAGCTTGAATGTTCGTGGTTTTTGTTGTCAAGGTAACCCATTCTCAAATAAACTCCTCTTCAACTGATTGAAGTTGTCTTTCCTTCACAGTGAGTGTTGGATTGATTTTCTTCGTAATGTAGGCTTGAGGATTGATCTTGAATAACTTGAGAATATTTTTTGTTACAGTTCAAATGTTAGCTTGAATGTTCGTGGTTTTGGTTGTCAAGGTAACCCCTTCTCAAATAAACTCCTAGCCTTTTATAGTGTTCTTTTGAAAATTTGCCCGTTGAAGAGATGGACTTATTTTCAAAAGACACTTGTGGTCGTTGGCTTGTCTTGTTGCAGTCCTTGGAATTTACGTTTCCTCGTATGAATGATTCTTCACTTTTGTAGTTCGACACGGTGCGAGGCTTCCCATTAGTTTATTCCTTTTGCATACTTCTGGGATCGAGCACTTCAAGAAAGGTAGCATGGAGGTATTACTTGTTTAAGTAATTCTCTTGATTTATGTGCAACGGATCTCTTTCATTATCTCGACTTGACCGCATTTTCTTAATTTCCCCGAGGTGACTTTGAGTCGCTTCCAATCATTGGATGACTCTTCTCGTCACTTCAACTTGAGACATGGCTATCTTGAGTTGACTTGACCGATACTTCACTCACGAGTTCCTGTCTTCTCTTGCCATACTCACCGCCTCACAAATGAGTCTTCCTTCTAGTCTCCATTGTCTTCTTGCATGTTCCAGCATAGCCGACTTGACTCGGACTAAATTTCTATCTATTACAATGCAATTTGCAAATAAAAATGGGGTGCCAACTTTCTATTCTAAGTTTTACATGGCATTCATCAAAATCTAAGAATTAATTTCCCAACAATTTCCCCCTTTTGATGATGCCAAAACTTAAAACATTCAAACAATAAAGTAATAAAGAAAGATACGCATGACAATGCGAATCATAGAATGTATGCGTAGAATCAATCTTTTATTGATCATAACATTCTTGTTCTTTACATAGTCATTTACAAGGTGTATCGAGCTTAAATGGAACTTAAAGTAACTATGTTGTTCTATATCTACACAACTATAGAAATTGTACGATTTTATTCATTGTATGTAAGACTTACATAAAATGTATTTACATAGTAAAATACATGAAGGGGTGGACAAAGAACACTTCATCTCCTTCGCGCTTCATTCTTTCATCTCCTTCACTCATCTTCTCGACCTCTTTCTCTTCTTCTCATCTTCAAATGCCTTCTTTTTCTCATACGCCTTCCGGCAGCCTTCATCTCTTCTCGCCTTTTCTTGTCTTTCCTCCCATAGCCGAGTTTGTCTTTTATTTTCCTCTTCAATTCTCTTCACATACTCAAAGATTGTTCTTAACCACTTGCAGTTGGCTACTTCAAATCCAAAATTCCAATAGATCCCTCCTTTCTTGCCTGGATCTATGTACTCAATGTTTTTGGGCGAGATCTGGTCCAAACCTCTTCCTCCACCATCGCTTCTTCCTCCGCCATGGGCGTGTATTGTACTCTTGGGGCCTTTTTTTCCCAAATGAGTGACTAGCAGAGTGACCAGCAGAGCGATCGCGAGTCCTGGCCGCATGTCGCCTTCTTCACATAGTTTGAGACCTTTTTCCCAAGATAAATCCCGTGCTTGAGCCATGGACATATTTGCGAAGTAACCTTCGATGTGAGCGTATTGAATTCATCAACAGATCTTGCCTTGTTCCCTAGATCCAAATGGCATAGGTGTCTTTGTCCGTTGGAATGCCTCCATGTTGTTTCGTAATGTTCACAACTCGCATCCATCTTTCCTTCCACTTCCTTCATCCCTCGCTTCACCGCTTTTCTTTTTTCACCATGGTACTCGCAGAGTGTTGGAGTGGCGAGTCATTGGGAGTTTGTTGATAATATCACCGTGATAAGACCTTGTTGGGGGTTTTAGCAATCATCAAGGTCACATCTTTCGAACCTTCTCCCTCAACAGATTTTCCTTTCTTCTCTCTTATTACTTCCTCACTGCTTTCCCTTCACAAGAGTGTTTTCTTTTCTCGACCTTCAGATCCCTTCGCTTTTAGGTATTCCTCTTCCCCTTTTTGGCATCATCAAAGGAGAGAGGAACCCCTGAAACAAGCTAGCAAGTATGAAGTCTAGTCTCATTGATAGCCGAGTTCTCGTCAATCATGGAGTATGCCGCACGGAATTCAAAGCGGGTGACGCTGATTCACCAGCATTAGCTTCATCTCACCATGAGGAGGTTGGACTTCCGATCCATGTTCTCCTCTACGCACAGGAGCTCTTTCTTATTATATTCACGCAGCACTTTATCTCTCGTGGTGTGAGATTCATGCATTTGTTCGATGTGCTCTTGCATTTTTGTCTTTGCATCCGCATTCTCACCCGCCGTGACTAGCAACTTGTTGAACAATGTCCTGAAATATCGAGCTTGTTCCACGCGCATTGTCTCATTGTTGCCACCATTCCTGGATCCCGACTATTATGCCTCGCAGATCGCCAGCAGGTTGGCATCTCTCATTATCTAGCCTCATGTCCAGCCGAGGCCTCGGTGCCTCTCCATCTTTTCAATTTCTCGCAAACAGGCTTTGAAAACTTCCCCCAACCTCACCACTTTTGTTGTCTCACCATGGCGCAAGCAAAGATCAAAGTCATAGTCTCATTGAACAATGGTGTCCGTTGGAATAACAGATCGTGTCTATGGAAGTGCTCTCGATCTCTAGTTGATTCTTCAGGAGGTCGTATCTCCGTGAGAGAAGGGAAATGATTCTACAAAAGGATCATCACGGCAATCGAATCGCCAATGACAATTGGTGCTCGTGAAGTCCCCTAAGGAGTCGAACCCCATCGCAGCTTGGGAGCCCGTGCGCTGACTCTGTTTCAGCTTGTCGTTGTTGTTGAAGTCGACCCCTTGCCGAGCCTCACCGTCCTCGAATGCCTTCTTCTTCTTGTCCTCACCGGTTTTTCCACACGAGTTGACCGTCCTTGCCTTATCGGTTGCGTCATCGACGATGATGAGATTTCCATGGGTGGCTCATCATCAAAGTTGAATGTTTGGTGAGTAGTCTTGAGGTCGACTTGCTCGTGGTTGGAACATCCTCACCGAGTCTTTTGGATCGGCAATAGGGGATGAATCAAACTTCATCTTCACCTTCTGATCCCGGAAAGTTACATCAGATTATCTTGGGAATCGTGAAGGGCACTTATCTACTTTTCTCGATGGATCAATGATAGCAGGAGGGATGTTTTGTGCTTGATCTCTTTACCCCGGGAAGTCTCAACCTCCCGTTGGCCTTCATTACCTCCCCGCAGCCTCAACCGCAATGAGGCCTTGACATCCCCTTCGACAGTCACACTGCCTTTGGGTCTTTCGAGGTGGCATCCACCGGAGTCTCAACTCCATGGATTGCACTTTCATTGCCAGTGTTAACTCCTGGGCGCGCTTTCTTCATGTGCCTCGACCGCATCGCAGCCATCATCGGCCTCGCAGAGCGCTTGGCACTTCACCGAGACAAATTTTTAATCGTTGAGCCTCGTCGCTGACAACTTGTCAGATATTCAGCTTGTTATTCCTTCTCTACTTCGCCTCCAAGATTCGTTGTAGGAGTCACCGCAGATCCTCCGACCTTACCGCAGCTGGAGGGAGTTTCCCCCTCCCGCACACCAAATGAGTGACTTGAATGGGTCACTCGTCTCCACTCCTACTGCTCCCATTGAGTATTCACCCGTTGGGGCAGGTGGTAAGACACCTTCATTAGGGGTTGGCTCGAGGTCCCCACAATCCCGCCATCGCAAGTTCCCTTAATACCTTCCTCCGAATGAGTCGGGAAGTGGTGGCAGGCGACAACAGCTGGCAATATCCGCACCACTCCCATGGGATCAATCTCTAGCCGTGATGTGGAGGACTCCCCCCTCCATCATCCTTTGCTCGTGTAGATTCTCGGATTCTTGCATTGCTTGCCGCATTTGCAACTCTTCTCGAGCAAAGAAGAGGTCCGATCCTCATCACTCCCAGAGAGAACGCCGAGATGAGGATGTGTATGATCGCTGGTTCCATAAAGGGACAAATGCTTTGGCCTTTTCACGAGCCTCGCCTTCTTCCTCGCTCTCCCTTTTCCTTGTCCTTGAAGATATGCAAGATATCCAGGCAGCTTGTCTTCATCCAAAGGTCTGACCACATTGGTCAATCCGAGAAAGTTCAACAGTTCCTCTTCTTCTTCTATAAATTCGTCTTTGGAATCGCTCCTGGATCGACTCAACTTCCATTTCCTCCATTCTCAATGTCTGGGTATGGTGGGGATAGGATCATCACATCATCATCATTGTCATTGTCTTCCCCGTTGTCCCTCTTGCTCGGGATTGAGGGTAGCAAACTTTGCCGCCGACATTCTCGCAGCCTTCTGTTATAAAGGAGACACAACCTTTTCAATAGGTAATTCGGTTGTCTCACCATTCCTTGTTCCTCACTGCTCTGTCTACACTGGTCTTTGAGTTGCCTCTTGACGACGGGGCCTTTAGCAGACTTGGCCGTTTCATCAATAACTTCCTGAGACTCTACTTCTCCAAAGCCTCGGGTATCTTTTTCTAGCCGAGTAGCGACTCGGTGGTCTTCTCAAGCTCGGAGAGCTTGGAAAGTCTTCTTCTTCTTTTTGTTTTCACCAGAGGGACATCTCGGTTCCACTTCCTCCGGTTCGTTGAAGGTAAGAGCCTTCACAGCTTGTCTTAGAGGCGATTGCCTTCCTTGTTGTGGATCCTCTTCTTCTTGATCACTAGAGAAGGGATTAACGGTTCCTTCTCCACTCGTGGTCATTGGGAAGGAGACACGGCCAAGGGGGAGTGACTTACTACGGGCAGGGCAGATTTCTTTTTCTTTTCACGCAGGGGCAAAGAGCCTTCTTAGCAAAGAAGCCTTCTTGGGAGGAGGGGAGACAAACAGTATCTTCGTGGTCACCGATTCCCCCTCACTCGTGACGCTCTCTTGGTGTAAGTTCTCTTCTCAGGCGCCTGAGAGGTTTGATCGAAACATCCTCTTGTTTACATGGAACGCCTTTCCATGTCGAAGAGGGAATCCTTTTACTTCCATCACCGCCAATCACCAGCCGTATCCCAGGGAACCACCAAACGTACCATCCTCCTTGAAGGATTTATTCCCAACATTCTCGCGTAGTCTGGGGTCAGATACAAACTCAAATTTGACCACCTTCTTTTCTTCAATGATCGCAGCCATTACTATCAATTTAGCTTTGGGACAATCGGGTCAAAGCCGCCAAATTTAATGTCTATGCATTTGACAACAATGTCCAGCAATTTGTGGTAGTCCTCTTTCAAAGCCTTCTTATTAGTCAGATAGACCATTTTCCAAAGACAATGACTTGGCTACTTCCTTCCAAGCAAAGAAGCAAATCAACATCACCTTCATAAATCTCTCGCACTCCTTCCGCCGCAAGAACAATAAAGTTCTCGCCGCATTCTCGCGAATGGTGAACTCTTTTCCATGAACAGAGGACTTGATGCCCTTATCGTGAACTTCGCCGCTCACGAGAATTGTGCGACCTCTTCCACGTAGGTCATTGGGAACTCCATCGTCAAAAATGGTTTTAATCCGCATTTTTCCAAATTTTCCGTGCTATCTTCTTCACAAGGGTGTCGTCGGACCCCTGTTTAAGCATACCGTCAATTCCACAAAGAGACCCAAAGGTGGATTTGCTTTCCCAAACTGACGAAATCATGAGTAGATGCCATTTCAAGATGTTTTACCGAACGAAGCTTAGAAAATAAACTTGAGGATTTGTAGGGTTTGAGAGAAAATTTCTTTCTTTTGCCTTTGAGAGAGATGAATAGTTTTGGTAAAGTGAGAGAAAATCGGACGAAATGGTTTAAGTATGGGTCATGAAAGGACGTGGTTTTTGAAATTTTGATCAAAATCAACGGCTTAGATTTTGCATGCCGATTAACCTTTAATCTCTCGTATTTAATGCGGCATTTATATCCAATCATAAGCTTTGTGTTCACTTTTGACCGTACATGCCATAATTATGCCGACGCTATTCTTAAAAATATTCCCGCTTTGTAAAAATGATCGTGTTTTTGTCACTTTGCTCATAAATGACTCACTTATTTTCTCTCTCTTTGCACATAAATACTCACCGTCACCTAACTCGATGCAACGGATTCTCCGACATTTATGATTCACTTAGCCGATTTAAGAGTTCAAATTCTTTTTCACTTTCGTGTTTCATCTCTTTTCTTTGAGTCTTCTCGAGTGTTAACTCAACAAAATTAACCCCAATTCATGTTTGAGTTCTTCAAATCTTGATTCACATAATGGTTTTGTGAATATGTCACTAATTGCTTATCGCTGAGATATATTCCAAGGTGATGTCCTTCTTTTCAACATGATCTCTTATGAAGTGATATCCGACATCAATGTGCTTTGTTCTTGAATGCAACACAGATTTTGAGTGGTAGCAATTGCACTTGTGTTATCACACATAATTGGAATTTCCTTTTCCTCAACCTCATAGTCTCTCGATTCTTTGTCTCATTCATAAGACTTGGGCACAATAGTCGCCACGCCTATGTATTCTCGTCACCAGAGAGGTGGCTATTGAATTTTGCTTTTGCTAAACCTAGAAATTAGCCTATTTCCAAGCATTTGACATGTGCCGAGGTACTCTTCCGTCAACTCTACAACCAAAGATAGTCGAGTCCGATTAGCCAATTAGCTTGAATCCACCTTCCTTTGGATACCATAAGCCAACTTCTCGCTTCCTTTCAAATATCTCAAGATTCTCTTGTCGCAGCCATGTGGCTTTCTTTTGGTGCGATTGAAATCTTGCACATACACCTACAAAGAAAGGTGATGTCCTACCCTTTTGCCGTGAGATAGAGCAATGATCCAATAAGTGCTCAGATCTTGTTTGATCTACAGCTTGCCATCCGCATCCATATCCATTTTGACGATGTATTTATTGGTATTTTCACTAAGACTTCTCTTCCATACCAAATTTCTTCATCAAATCTCTGGTGTATTTTGTCCGACTTATGAAGGTTCCATCCTTCATTGTTTTACTTGGAGTCCAAGGAAGAATGTCACTCTCCCATCATGCTCATTTAGAATTTGCTTTGCATGAGATTTGAGAATTTATCACACACTCTTTGTTTGTGGATCCAAAAATAATGTCATCCACATATATTTGATCAAGCAAAGATACTCTTCCCATCTTGAATTCTCAAGAGTGTTCTATCCAATTTGCCTTTTGTGAATCCGTTCTCGCCAGAATTGTGATAATGTATCATACCATGCTCTGGGCCTGTTTCAATCCATATAAAGCTTTCTTGGTTTGTATACCTTATCTCCAAGAGTCTTCTCGCTCAAATCCTGGAGGTTGTTCAACATATACTTCTTCTTCTAATAATCCATTAAGGAATGCACTATTTACATTCATTTGATATACAATAAAGTTCTTGTGAGTCGCATAGGCAAGAAACATCCTTATAGCTTCCAATCTTGCTACAGAGCAAAAAAGTTTCATCAAAATCTATTCCTTCTTCTTGGCAATACCCTTTGGCTACCAATCTTGCTTTGTTTCTCACCACGTAACCTTCCTCATTCATCTTGTTTCGAACACCCATTTAGTGCCAATAACATTTTGATGGGTAGGTCTTTGAACCAATTCCCACACTTTATTCCTCTCAAACCGATTCAGCTCTTCTTGCATAGCTTGAATCCAATGTGTGTCATCCAATGCTTGTGACACGTCTTTTGGCTCTTTTTTGTGAGATGAAGCAAGTAAACATTGCTTCTTGTTGAGTTTTGATCTAGTTTTCACACCTTCTCTTACATCTCCAATGATTAGTTCTCGTGGATGGTCTCTCGGCCATCTTATATCAGTTGGAGTAAGTTAGCCGATTCAATCGTCTTGCAATGTGTTATTTTGATCACTCTCTCATCATCACTTAGTCAGCATTTTCCACCGCCTTTGAGACTCACTATCTCTTCTTCATCCGGACTTATAACTCCAAACAACTTCAACATAGGGACTCTTCTCATGGTTGGTTGATTCAAATTTATCACCGACTCTTCAATGTTTTCTCCATTTATATTTGGTTCATCAAACACCACATGGATGGATTCTTCTCAGAACCATTGTCCTCTTATTGAGCACTCGTAGGCTTTGCTTTCACCGAGTATCCTAACAAGATACCTTCATCGACTTTAGCATCAAAAGCCTTTAAATTATCTTTGCCATTGTTATGGATGAAACATTTGCATCCAAATATTCTAAAGTATGCAACATTTGGCTTTCTCCCGTCCAAATCTCATAGGAGTCTTTGTCACTTGCCTATTTATCATGCATCTATTTTGAGTATAGCATGTTGTGTTTATTGCTTCACCAAAATCTTTTAGCGCCTCGTCACTAACACAATCTTGTCTTCTTTGAGAGTTCTATTCCTTCTTTCTCGCAACTCCATTTCTTTGTGGAGTCCTTGCTTTAGATAATTCATGACCAATACCATTTTCAATACAAGATCGAGTTATTGTTCCATTGACAAACTCGGTTCCTCCATCGATCTTATTTTGATAATGGTTTGACTCTTCTCATTTTGATTCTCTTCATCACCGTGGGTAGGTTCTCGCAGAGTTTCTTTCTTCTTACACATGAATATTGTCCATGTATATCTTGAGTAGTCATCTACTACCACCAAGGTGTATTTCTTCCCACTTATGATGGTTGGTTCAACTGACCAAATAGATCCATATGTAGCAGTGCAATATTCTTGTTGAAGATGAACATGTCTTTTCTTTGAATGATGATTTGATTTGTTTTCCCTTCCGACATGCATCACATATACTTTCTTTTCTTGTATACCGAGTCCGAAGTCCTTCCACAAGATTGCTTCTTGCAAGTTTGTTAATAGTTTTGAAATTCAGGTGACTCGACTTCTTGTGCCACGTACCAACTTGATTCAAATTTGGTTCTTTGCTAGCAGATGTGTTTGGTGTAGCAATTGACCAATCTACCACATACATGTTCTTTTGTCCGCATCCTTGCAACACTATTTCATTAGTTTCAAAGATCCTCGATTTGGCATACACCCATATTGAATCCAACATTGTAGCCTTTATCACGAGTTGACTTATGCTTAGCAAGTTGAAATTGAGGCCTTCAACATATGCAACATCCGAAATTCTAATCCATTTTTCTTGATGGATCCAATGCCTCTTATTACTCCTAAAGCTTCATTCCTCCAAATATGACTTTTGCACCTCTAACATCCTTGAATTTTGATAAATTTTTCTTGTTTCGGTCGTGTGTCCGGAATGTTTATCGTCCATGTACCAGGTTCCTTGGTACTCAATCAACCTCCTTGAACCGCAATCAAGGAAATTAGGTTTTAGGTACCCATACTTGCCTGGGTCCTCGAGGGGTTAGTATTGTAAGATGATCCAACCAACCTATAGCCAATTGATTTGACTCTAAGGGGTTGCCATCTATCGCCCATAATCATAATTAATTTTGGCAAATTGCTTGGGGGTTCTGGTTCATACAAATTGCTCTTTTGTCAGATGCCTATGTATGTGTGTTTTAACAATTGCCTTCTTTGGGTAGTTGTGATATCTCTCGAGTGTAGTGCCTAGGTGCATATGTGTGCCGATGAAAGCTCTTATGCCTTTGGAATGGCCTTTGCCGAGTTCTGGCCTTTGCCACTTAGCTTATATTCCATAGGTCTTTGCCGATAGTTCACATTGTTCCAATCAGCTTGGCTTGGGTATTTTCTACCATTCCCATCATATGTGTTTCTTTTATAGAATTTATGGGGCTTTTGGTAGCTCTGTTTCTTCTTTACGTAGTATCTCCTGCTTGGAGTTTGCTTTGAGGAACTCTGCGATTTCTTCTCGCTTGTCCTCTCAAAGATACTCAACTCGGGTCGTTTTTTTTCCTTTTCCTTTATAACCAAGGCCTTTGCTTATGATTGTGCTTTGGAATAAATGTGTGTGCACCATTTGAGTTTTGGATTTTAGAGATACTTCATTACTTGAAGATCCCTTTTCCAAAATCACTTTTGGAACTTGACATATCATGAGGAATTAAATCCTAAGTCCTGTCTTGTCTCCACATTCTCTTTGACTCATAATAAGATCATCCAATGATTTGGATGCCTTAGTGAATGAGGCTATCACATTTTTGAGGTCATTCTCCTCTTTTCTATAGCAGCCTATCTCTATTAACTTAGCATTTTCAAATTTTTAGACTTTTATTCTCATCACTATTTGACTTAGAGTACTCGGCTCCTTAGTCACCGTGAGTTTTGGCTCTTAAGTAGGCTGTTTTCCTCATTTAGTAGTGTGTGTGAGGATTTAATGTGTTCAAAATCTTTCATCATTTTGCTAATGAGTCATAAAGATCAAATGGGTGATGAAGTGTGTGTGTCACAATCACTATCACTAGTATCCGAGTGTGATGAGTTAGAGTGTACCTCATCTTCTTGGTCGTCTGGTTTTGTTCTTTAGCCATTAGACGATCAAGGCTTCTTCTTCGTAGTCACTTGAGTAATCGGCTTCACTACTCTTCGAAATCTGCCGCGTCTTTTGACTTGGTTGTATCAAATAGCCAGCCTCTCAGCCAACATTGCCTTTCTCTTTTCCCCTGTCTTCTTTCCCGAAGACTTTTCTTTCCTCTTCATTCCTGTATTTGTTGACTACAGATATGGGCATTCAATGTCATAGTGACTGGGTTGCCGTCATAGCTTCCAAAGATAGATTTTCAACTTTTGATCAGCTTCTTTCCATCTTTGGATTGTCGGCTCTTTGATATTCAACTTTTGATGCTCGCTCTCTTGGGTGGTCTTTCTTCCCTTGACTTGGAGGAGCCGAGTGTCTTCCGGAGGATTCACCTTTGCTTCTTTTGTAGTTCTTATTGAAGAACTTGTTGAACCTTTTAACCATCGGGCAATCTCCTCTTGGTCAATGACTTCTTTGACCTCGGCTCTCTTGCCATCCTTAACAATTAGAGCAAATGTTTTGGGCACAATGCTTCTTTCTTGGTCTTTTCTTCTCACCAAATTCGTAGGCTTTGAGATCCGAGAATAGCTCATGGTTGGATGTTTTTGATAGGTCCATGGAATGTCTCATGGCCTCGACCTTCATATCCCACTCATTGGGAGGCTTCTTAGAATCTTCATACACATTTCCTTTTGTGTATATTCTTTTCTAAGTGCATACCATTGGTGATTTCGTGAACCGAGCATCCAAATGATCCAAGGTTTCTCCTGCAAGCATCTTAAAGTTTTCAAATTTTTGTACAACCACGATAGTTTATTTTTTTGATTTGCTTCCGAGCCTTCGCAAATCAAGGTTAGCTTGTCCTGATTTCTTTTGCCGCTTTGCATGATTTGACTTTGTTGAACATGGCTTTGTCTAAAGTTTTGTAAATAATGTCCTTGGCCACATTGTCCAAGTTATATATTTTCCCTGTCATCATTTGTCCATTCACTCTTGGTTTTTCAACCATCGTTGGTCCGGGAGCAAAGATTTTCTTCTCCTTCACTTCAGCCTCCCTTGCACTTGTGTTCACTTTTAATATTTGGAGTGGCCCATCTTCTATCACTATCCACATCTCATCGTGTAATGCTTTGATAGATGAGCCCGCATACGAATTTTCCAATCATCAAATTCTTCAATTGTGAACATAGGGATGCATGTCAAATTTGCTTCCATGATAATAACTTTGCTAAATAAAGGAGTTTTGAAAGATTGAGTACTAAAACAAGCTTTGAAAATTATGGAGATCTAGTTCAAGAACTGGCATGGAAGGTTCAATGAACCAACCGCTCCGATACCACTTGTAGGTCCCAAGTGGTGTGAGTGTAAGGTTTCGAAGGGGTTGAATAAACCTTACCAACTTTTCTATTTGGTCCTTTTAAAATATTCGAGTTAATACTTCATAGCCGAGTCCTTGATGGACAAAATAAGTTAGTTAATCAACAGAGTTAGTCACTCAACACTGATCGAGCCGTTGATAGAATAACTCACTTGTTTTGACTAAAGACTTAACTCGACCGTGATATGTTTTCAACGAAGACTTAACACCCTTGAATTTGGTTAAGTTTGTTTTAATACTTGGTTTTAGCACTTAGTTAATTATCAATTGGATAGCAAATATGTCAGTGAAAATGAAAGTAATATGCGAAATTAAAGTGTTGAAATGTAAATGACACAATAAGTTTTTATAGAGGTTCAAGATAGGGTAATTCTTCTACTCCTCTCTTCTCCAACTCCTGGAGGAATCCACTAAGTATTGATCAAGATACAAAGTGGTTAACAGTCCCGATACAAGTCTTGATCACACAACCGACTTGATCCTTTGGGACTCGATCCGAGATGCCTTGGTCACACAAACGCTTCTCGTACGACTCGGCCTTCTTCACAGGGCACCGCTTGCTACTACAAACCACTTGCTCAAGCTTCTTGGATTTGATCACGAAGCCCTCCAAAACTCGAGACCGGTTCGACCTTGAACCTTCCTACAATCCTCCGTGGAATGTAGACCCCTTAATTCTTCAAATATTTTCCTCTTCAACTGATAGAAGTTGTCTTTCCTTCACAGTGAGTGTTGGATTGATTTCCTTCGTAATGTAGGCTTGAGGATTGATCTTGAATGACTTGAGAATATTTTTAGTTACAATTCAATGTTAGCTTGAATGTTCGTGGTTTTGGTTGTCAAGGTAACCCATTCTCAAATAAACTCCTCTTCAACCGATTGAAGTTGTCTTTCCTTCACAGGTGAGTGTTGGATTGATTTCCTTCGTAATGTAGGCTTGAGGATTGATCTTGAATAACTTGAGAATATTTTTTGTTACAGTTCAAATGTTAGCTTGAATGTTCGTGGTTTTGGTTGTCAAGGTAACCCCTTCTCAAATAAACTCCTAGCCTTTTATAGTGTTCTTTTGAAAATTTGCCCGTTGAAGAGATGGACTTATTTTCAAAAGACACTTGTGGTCGTTGGCTTGTCTTGTTGCAGTCCTTGGAATTTACGTTTCCTCGTATGAACGATTCTTGACTTTTTTCGTAGTTCGACACGGTGCAGTGCTTTCCATTGGTTTATTCCTTTTGCATGCTTCTCGACCGAGCACTTCAAGAAAGGTAGTATGGAGGTATTACTTGTTTAAGTAATTCTCTTGATTTCTGTGCAACGGATCTCTTTCAGTTATCTCGACTTGACTGCATTTTCTTAATTTCCCCAGGTGACTTCGAGTCAGCTTCCAATCATTGGATGACTCTTCTGTCACTTCAACTTGAGACATGGCTATCTTGAGTTGACTTGACTGATACTTCACTCAGTCGAGTTCCTGTCTTCTCTTCTTTGCCATACTCAGCTACCTCACAGCGGAGTCTTCCTTCTAGTCTCCAGTTGTCTTCTTGCATGTGTAGGCATAGCCGACTTGACTCAGCTCGACCAGCCCTATCTATTACAATGCAATTTGCAACAGAAAAAATGGGGTGCCAACTTTCTATTCTAAGTTTTACATGGCATTCATCAAAATCTAAGAATTAATTTCCCAACACGTGCAAAAGGAATAAACCAATGGGAAGCATTGCACCTGAAAAGGTGTACATTTATTTAATACGAGGAAATGTCAACATCAAGGACTGCAACAAGACAAGCCAACGAACACAAGTGATTTTTGAAAATCAGCCTATCTCTTTAACGGCGATTTTTGAAAGTTCACTATAAAGGTTGAGGAATCACTTTGAGAAAAGGTTACCTTGCATACCTAAACCACGAACTATCAAGTAATTGTTAGAATCAGAATCGCAAAATATTCTCAAGTTATTCAAGCAAATCCTCACGTCTAAATTTCGAAGGAAATCGATCCAACACCAAGTCATGTGAAGGAAAGACAACTTCAAACTCGTTGAAGAGGAAACTTTTGAAGAATCAAAAGGGGTCACATTCCAAGGAGGATTGTAGAAAGGTTCAAGGTCGAACCGTCTCAAGTTATTGGAGGGATTCGTGATCAAATCCAAGAAGCTTGAGCAAGTGAGTCAAGTAGCAAGTGCGCATGCCTGTGAAGAAGCCGAGCGGACGAGAAGCCACCATGTGTGACCAAGGCATCTCCGGACCGAGTCCAAAGGATCAAGTCGGCTATGTGATCAAGACTTGTATCGGGACCGATAACCACTATGTACTCGATCAATACTTAGTGGATTCCTCCAGAGTTGGAGAAGAGAGGAGTAGAAGAATTACCCTATCTTCGAACCTCTATAAAAACTATTGTGTCATTTAAATTTCAAAGCATTTTTATTTCTGCACATTACTTTATATCTGCTGATAATTTGCTATCCAACTGATAATTAACAAAGTGCTAAAACCAAGTGTTAAAACAAACTTAAACCAAATTTAAGGGTGTTAAGTCTTCCGCTGAAAATCTAATCACAAACCAAGTTAAGGTTTAGACTAAACATCCGAGTTATTCTATCAATAGCTCAATCGAGTCCGTTGAGTGGCTAACTCTGTTTGGTTAACTAACTTAGTCATCTCTCAAGGACTTAGCCGTGTATTTAACTCAGATTATTTTAAAAGGACAAAAATTGAAAAGTTGGTAAGGTTTATTCAACCCCCTTCTAAACCTTACTCACACCCCTTAGACCTACACAATGGTTATGGGATGACGAGAAAACACCAATTTCTTCCATGCGAGCACTATACAAAAGAGGAAAATAAATTGCATTGAAAGCCTTGTGAAAGATGATGGCTCTGAGTGTGTTTCTTCGGAAGAGATCTCAACATAAATTACAAGTTTATATAACATCATTTTCCAAACTTCGCACCCTGGATTCGTAGCATCATTACGCCTCAATGAACCGGATGCTTACTAGCCAAGTTATGACATTGAAATCAAAAAGGCCCTTTTTCAGCTCCACCTGATGAAGCTCCAGGTATGGACGGCCTGAATCCCCTTTTCTTTCAACATTTTTGGATTATTATTTCTACTAAACTTTGTTCTGATGTTAAAGATTTCTTCCAGTATAACAAGATGCTGAAAAGTGTGAACCATACCCTAATTACTCTTATCCCCAAAATTAAAAAAAATATTTTTATTGCACTTTCGATTCGTTAGCTTGTGTATTGTTATCTATAAGGTGATTTCTAAAATCCTTGTGAGTAGAGTGAAACCTTTACTTCACCATTGCATTAGTAAAAACCAGTTAGCTTTTATTCCTGGGAGGTAAATAATTGATAATGTGGTTATTACTCATGAATGTTTACACTTTTGAATGGCCATAGAAAGAGAAAATCTTCGCTTTATTTAGCAAAAATACATTGCCCTCTCTCAAAACTCGATATTTGTTCCATTTTAAATAGTATCTCCGAATAGCCTCACTCTAGGTATTTAGGATTACCAATGATTATTTCTAAACTAAAAGAGAAGTTTTCCAATTTGTTGTGGAGAGTGTTAAAAAGAGTAAATTGTCGAAGAACATTTTTTTGTCCATCATGCGGCAAGGAAGTTCTTCTAAAAGATGTTATCAATGCGATGCCAAACTACGTCATATCGTGTTTTTTCAACTTTATGTTCATATTTGCAAAGAAATTCATAGGATTGCTTCAAAAATTTCGATGGGAAAAATCAACCAATGGGGGGAAAAGTCTCTTGGGTTGCTTGGGACAAAATGATTCTTCCTAAGAGTAAAGGGGGACTTGGATTTCATGATCTTTCTCTTTTAATAAAGCCATTTTGACTAAGCAATTATGGAGACTTATTACTCAACCAAACCTCCTCATTAGTATAGTTGTTAAAGCAAAATATTTTTCTAAAGGGGGTCACTTGGCTTGTGATCCTAAAAATGGTGATTCATGGTTATGGAAGAGCTAGATTAAAACAAAAAAAAAACTTTAGCTTTGGGGTTAAGGTACAAGGTGGGGGATGGTAAATCTATCAATGTATGGGACTCTCCATGGATCCCCAAAACTCCATCTTTTAAGTCTAGTAGAGTTGCAAATTGTGAGGGGCATGTTATTTGGGTTATGGATTTAATGAATGAGGCTGGTGCTGAGTGGAATAAGGATATGGTCTTTAAATGTTTTGGCTTGGAAGATGTTGAATGTATTTTGCAGGTCCCAATTTGCTTGGATAGAAGTAAAGATAGATTTATTTGGCACTAAGAGAAAAAAGGTAAGTTCAAAGTTAACTCTACTTACATGCACCTCATTCAGTTAAAGCAATGGAACAGGGATTTGCCAGAAACTAGTGGGGGATCTAAACTGTCTGAAACAATCTGAAAGAAAATGTTGGAAGCTAGATGTTAAGAATAGACTGAAGCACTTTTTATGGAGGGTCATCAACTATCGCCTGCCAACTGCTACCTTACTAAATTAAAGAGGCATTGACATGGACCTAGGGGTGGCAATTTTTGACACGACACGATAGCACGACACGAAAATGATAGGATAATAGTGTGTTAGTGTTTAGCCTTATCGTGTTCGTGTCCTTATCGTGTCGACACGATAAGGACACGAAAATTTCGTGTCGTGTTCATGTTTTTGTCGTGTTTACACGATAATGACACGACACGAACACAATAAGGACACGATAGTGACACGATTACCTATTAGTAACACGATAATGATACGACATGAACATGATAAGGACACGATAATGACACGTTTACCTGTTAGTGACACGATAACCTGATATTTTGTATGTTTGTAACGTGTATTGTCGTGTAATATCATGACATATCGTGTAATTTGCTATCGTATATTAACATGTAAATCATTTTTTTTATTTTTTACTTATTGTGTCACTATCGTGTCGTGTCGTGTCAACACGAAAATTTTCGTGTTCGTGTCGTGTCGGAGCAGATCCTTATCGTGTCGTGTTCGTGTTTGCCCTTATCGTGTCGTGTCGTTATCGTGTCGACACGAAACACGATATGATAACACGATTTGCCACCCCTACATGGACCCTATATGCAGAGTCTGTGGGAGAGATCAGGAAACCATAGAACACATCTTCTTCCAATGTGAACGAGCCCAACTGGTATGGAAATTATCACATGTACAATTGTTTAATACAAGCCATCCAACTTTAATGGTTGGAAAATGGTGGCAGCAGCTCTGTGACATTAAAGATAACATATTCACTGAGGATATAATCCAACTGAGCGTGTATCTATTACGGTGGTTGTGGAAAACTAGAAACATTTGGATTTTTCAGAACATTAAGTGGATGAGATTGACATTGTGAATAAGGCACAACAAGAATGACAAGAATTTTTTGCAATTGTGGGATCTAAAGTGAAGGTCTGACTAGGGCTGTAGGACACTATTCATTAATGATCAGTGCAACCACAATTGGGAAACACAAAGTAGGATAGGGGGTTGGCTTTGTGATGAAGGAGATCACTTGGTTCGAGCATGGCAACTTCTAGGGAAAATATACAACATCCACTTGAAGCCACCTTAGCTGGGAATCAGACATGCTCTTTGTACTGCTGCAAAATCGAAAGCCAGACCATTAACTATACAGGTGGATAACAAAGATGTGGTGCACAGCCTGAACAACAAAGTTTCATTTGACAGAATGAATGCAGATTTAGCTTGAGACATTAACTTGTTATGTTTTCTTTTTGATTTTGTTGTATTTATGGACCAAGACAATAAGAATTTTCGTCTTATAATAGATTTGCTTCTATGGTCTTGGATAGTGAGTGTGTTTTGGATTGGGTGGACCAATTTCCCAGTTGGCTTTGTAATGGCCAATTTGGTCCCTAGCCAGTTGGCTACAATGTAATGGTGACATTATTCCAGTTTTCATAATAAAATTCCTATCATTTGAAAAAAAAAACTACAGAGAGACACCACACTCCATAAAGAGAGATAAAACCACTAACACAGACAATATAATAAATAAAAGCAAAAAAACAAAGCAATAAACAAAAACCAAATGCATAAACATAAAAAGGAGAACAACTTCTTATTATTCAAAAAATCAGTTTGCCACTGTCCCGCTCAGTGTCCCCATTCAGTCGAACCTGAAGCTACTACCATCCCCACCACTACAATGGAGGATCTAAGGAAAACCACGAATCGTGAAAATCTGAAGGAAAAAGTATCATCATTTTTGTTAGATAAATGTTTTTATCATGATTTTGATGATTTTATTTTTACACCAAAACAATACTTTTCAATGTTGTCCAAATACTCCTAAATGATTTAAAATGTTTTTACTAATTTTCGGAGTATTTCTTCAAGTTTATTTTCGACAAAAATTGGACAACACTTTTGATGATTTTGTGTTAATGTGTTTTTACACCAAAACAATGTTTGTAAATGTTGTCCAAATACTCCCGATCGATTTAAAATATTTTTACTAATTTTTCAAAGTATTTCTTGAAGTTTATTTTCGACAAAAATTGAACAACACTTGTGTCTCGTGCTCAACCAGTCGCCCTATGGGGCAACCCGTGTCTGAAAGATGATTTCCAAAACAGAAACAAGATGTTTTGAAAAACCCTGGAGGTCGACCGGTCGACCAAAAGGACGACCGGTGCCTGAAGAGAAAACAGAAACTTTGTTTCTCTAAAAAGAACCAAGGGGACCGGTACACAAGGGGGGCGACCGGTCGGACCCTATGTCGACCGGTCCAACCCCCTGGCCCGGTCCAAGTGTTGTTTATTGCTGTGTTAAAATGTTTTCTATATTTGTGCGCGACTGGTCGCCCTATTATTTTGACAGCAAATTCTAACCGTTGTGCAGCAGACACCTTTTCCTTAAATTGTGGGGTTGATTTCTAACAGCTATAATCTTGTAGATTTTTAATCCCCAAGAGGAGCCTATCCATGATCAATCATCTCCTATAAATAGAGGAAGATTTGAAGCAACACAAATAGAGAGCATACAACACAACACAACAAGAAATCTGCAAATTTGTCTAAGTCTTTATTATTAACATTCTTGTTGTAATAGCCTGAGTATTTCACTTTCACATCTTGAGTTCTAGGCTTATTTCTTCATTACACTTGCACTCAAATATTGTATTATTCATTATCGAGTTGTAATCTTGAATTTGGGTTCGTCATTCAACACAAGATATCCTTGTGAGTGTTCTTGTGGTAAGAACACACTTGGGTGATCTAGGTGTTAGGTGCAAGAAGATTGTGGTAATCTTCTTATTGAAGAGTGTGATGCTCTTTGAGGTGTTGAAGAATTTGGTATTCTTCAAGGTTGAAGATTGTGGTAATCTTCACAAGGTGCCGTTGGAGATTGTGGTAATCTTCAAGGAGATTGTGGTAATCTCCAAAGAGGTGTTGTAAGGTGATGTTGTATTAATTGTGGTAATCTCCAAAGAGGTGTTGTAAGGTGATGTTGTATTAATTGTGGTAATTAATAAAAAAAAAATTCTTTTTGTAATCCATCCCGGAGATACTGGGGTGGTAGAGGATTAGGCCCTAGGTGGGTGAAACCTCTATAAATCGACGCGTTTTATTTACTTCTCGCACCTTCATTCTTATCTTGGCTTGTTTGATTCGAAAAAGAGGGCATCATCGAAAAATTGAGATAATCTATTCACTCCCCTCTAGATTATCGTAGTCGCTGACTTACAAGTGGTATCGAGCCAAACTCTTTGGCAAGCTCGCTCCACATCGCGAGTAAAGAGGAACGATCAATGGCTACGAATGAAGTCTACTATACCGGCGCCTCCACCAACAAGCCACCACTATTTGATTCCAAAAATTATACATTTTGGAAAGAAAGAATGGAATGCTATTTACAAAGTTGCGGGTTCGATATTTGGAACACGATCATAAACGGAGAATCCATCTCGTTGAAAGACAGACCATTCACCTTCAAAGTCCTCAAGGAGCTCAATGATGAAGAAAAGGAAATTCTCTCCTTAAATGGTAAAGCTCTAAATATCCTTCATTGTTCACTTACTTCTTCGGAATACGGTCATATTCGAGGAATTCAATCGGCACATAAAGTATGGCGAAAACTTGAAGCCATCTATGAAGTATATGCAAATGAAAGGAACTTCTCAAAAGCATCTACTTCTCAATTGGATACAACATCAAATCTAACAACATGGGATGAGTCTCTTACAACTTCCGACAATGAAGAAGTCGAACAATGTCTTATGGGTTTCGAAGAAGAAAACGAGGTACGCTCTAAACCTTCTACTTCTTATGATAATGAATTACAAAATGATTATAGTGATTTGCAAAATGATTTTGATGAGCTTCAAAATGAATTCCAAAGCTTGCTTATTAATTACAAAATTTTGAAAAAGGAATTCAATATTTTGAAAAATGATAAGGATAGTTTATTTACCTCCTATGAATCACTATCATGTGCTCACACCACCACACTTGATAAGGTTAGAATCCTTGAAAAGGAAAATAGTACTCTTGTTGAGGATATTAAGTGCATGAAAAATGAATTCTTAAAATTCAACTTGAGTACCGATAAAATAACCAAAATTGTTGATGTTCATAGTTGTGATAATTTGAAACTAGGACTTGATCATAAGCCTAATGTTGTTAATCATATGAAAAAGAATCAAGTCTCTAAGCATGTTGGTCATTATGCTCCTAGAATTATTACTTGCTTTTATTGCGGTAAAAAGGGTCACACGGCTAATTCTTGTCGAACTAGAAATAGCTCTAATTATTGTTGGAGACCTAAAAGTCTCAAAGCTAATCTCAAATGACCCAAACACTTGAGGGTACCACAAAACAATGTCATATTAGGTACCCGGCGGAATAATATTCAAAGAAAAGTCATACCGCCAAGAAGACATCAAATGCCCATTTCATTTGATCAAAGAGAAGACAACATCACAATGAATTTCCAAGAGAAAGACACCATCAACAATGGGAAGGACACAATATTTGGAAATGGAGCAATTGGAGAAGCTATCATCAACAAGATAATTTAAAAAGGGGAAGATATCATCAACAATGGGAAAGACACAACCTATGGAAATGGCGAAATTGGTAAATCATATCTCCCTACTTAAATATGCATTTTATTTTGTTATTATGCATGTTTTTATTTATGTTGTAAAAATGATTTTTCAAAATATATTCTAAAAATCAAGGTCTTACTACATGTTCTTGGATTTTTAATTTCTTTAGAAAGAAGACCTTGTATGGACAATTTTTGTATACTTACAAGTTTTATCATATCTTGTGGATTTAAGCGAAAGCATTATATACTTGTGTTATTTCTCAAATTGCATTAGCCATTTTTTGTCCATTATCATTTTTACTATGCTCTTGTGCAAAACGTTTTGTCAAAGTTTTAAATATCTTGATATACATGTTCGTCAACATATTATCTAATTTATGATTTATCAAGATTGACATGAACAATTGAGGCATTATCATTATTGCTATATTTGGGCTATTTTTTCTTGCTAATATAAGCAATGCCGTTAATAAGTTTGTTAAGTTGTGTAGACGTATTGATGATGAGAAATTAAGTACTCCAAATATGAGTTACTTCAAAATATTTGGATGTAAAATTGGATACCCAATGATGATAGTGATGAAGAAGACAACGTTGAACAAATCTCTCGAATGATGCTCCGAGATGAAGAATGGTTTATAGAATTACAAGAGGAGCTAAATCAATTCGGAAGAAATGATATTTGGGAATTAGTACCATCACAAACGATTATATGTACAAAATGGATATTCCGAAACAAACTCGATGATAAAGACAACATTGTTCGAAACAAGGCAAGGTTAGTAGCTCAAAGGTATTGTCAAGAATAAGGTATTGATTATGATGAAATATTTGCACCCGTAGCACATTTAGAAGCTATTCACATTTTACTTGCCTATTCTTGTTTTAAGAAAATTTCAAGCTTTACCAAAATGGATGTTAAATCCGCATTTTTAAATGGTTTTATTCAAGAAGAAGTCTATGTAAAACAACCTCCGGGGTTTGAAAATTTTTCTAGGCCTAATGATGTTTATAAACTAAAAAGAGCCTTGTATGGTTTAAAACAAGCACCCCGTGCATGGTATGATAGACTTAGCTCTCTTCTTTTGCAAAATGGTTTTACGAGAGGTAAAGTTGATACTACTCTCTTTGTTTTTGAAAAGGGGCAAGATTGCTTACTTGTGCAAATTTATGTTGATGATATTATTTTTGGTGCTACTAATGAATCTTTGTGCAAGAAATTCTCTAAGTTAATGCAAGGTGAATTTAAGATGAGCATGATATGGGAGCTCAACTTCTTCCTTGGATTTCAATTAAGCAATGCCAAGAAGGTACCTACAATCAATATATACAAAAGAACTTTTGAAGAAGTTCGGCATTGAAGAAGGAAGAAAACGTCTCTACTCCTATGGAAATCTACATCATGATTGATCAAGTTTGAGAAAGGCATATTGGTTGACAAACAAACTCGAGTATGTTTATTTACGTTTATTACTCTTTAGACTCGACATTTTTTATGCTTTATGCCTATATGCTCGACTTCAAAACTATCCCAACGAATCTCATTAACGTGTCATTAAAAGATATTTTCAAATATTTGAAAGACACTTCTTCTTATGACTTGTTTATCCAAAGTTTTAAGACATTCATATTTTTTCGGGACAACAAGTCCGGTGATAATAATTTCTCAAAATATGGTTCGTTATAATCGAACTAAACACATTGAGATTCGATATCTTTTTCTAAGGGATTGTGTTTCTAAAAACGAAAAATTGAGATGTGTTTAAATCCGTCTCAAGGATAACTCGCGGACATTTATTTTTAATCGCTAACCGCCGAGTCTTTTACCTCATTTCGAGCTTATTTAGACATAATGTATATTGAATGAGGTCTATGTTTGCATTTCGTGCATTTTTAAAACTTAGGGGTGAAAATCGGATTTTTGGTACAAAATTTACGAGGCGATGAAAAAAGGGCTCCGGGACTCGGAAGAGGGCGGGCAACCAAATCGACCACCACCGGACCGGTCGGCCTACCCTTGACCGGTCGACCTGGAGTAAAAATTGGATAAAATTGGTTTTGTCCCAGACTTAGTCTTTTTCATACGTTTTTCACTACTTTCGCACCCCTTTGCAAATATCACACACAATTCACTCAAAATAATTTATTTTTTGTAAATTATATATTTTTGAGTTTATACTATTGGTGTATCATCCATGATACCCGACATCTCCGATTACTTGGTAAGAATTCTTCTTCTTTATCTCAATTGGGTTGAACCCTTGAGAATGTGCTTCATCTTTAATATCTTGTTGGAATTCTTATATATTTGTGTTGGGCATGATGATTGATGTTGGATGATACTTGTAAAATTGCTTTTGGTGATGAAAAATTTGGCTTGGTTAATTTTACAAGGGCTATATACATCTTCTTTATTATTTGACGCCCGCCAAGTGTTCGACGAAATGTTTCTATGAAAAATTCATCACCTACATGATTCTCTTGTTTTCAAAAGTCTTATATATTTATAGAGATCATGTTTTATCAATCAAATGAGCTTTTGCAAATCAAATGATCAATTTTTTCCCTCTTATTTGGATTATAAGCTTCAATGTTCAAATAGCTCGATAAATCGGTTAAATTGCGCACTTTGATATGGATATATGATGTTTTTATCGTGCTAACATTCTTTTTGATGATTCCAAAGGGGGAGAAACATGTTATAAGCTCATTAGCTCATAAAAGCTAAAATAAGCTCGCGAAAGAAGCTATAAGTTATGGCTCCTTAAAGCCAAAAGCTGTGAAGTATACTTAGTCCATTTGTTGTATTATGGACTTATTTACATGACTAATGATGTTTTGTTGACAGGGGGAGCCTATAAGCTATTGATACTTAAGCTCAATATGTAAAAGCTAAGTTTTTAGCTTTTGGTTGATTGCTTCTATATTACTCTTGTTGTGCATGTTGATAGGGGGAGCATTTGTAAAATATGTTTAAATATCTCTACTCCCATCCTTGTGATTATTATGCGTGAAATATTGTCACTCTCAATGGATAGTTCTTTTTTAACCGGTAAAATTGTTTTGTATTCAAAATTGACCTCTTTAAATTGTTTTGGTTTGTAATCATCAAAAAGGGGGAGTTTGTTAGATAAATGTTTTTATCATGATTTCGATGATTTTGTTTTTACACCAAAATAATGTTTTTAAATGTTGTCCAAATACTCCTAAATGATTTAAAATATTTTTACTAATTTTGGGAGTATTTTTTCAAGTTTATTTTCGACAAAAATTGGACAAAACTTTTGATGATTTTGTGTTAATGTGTTTTTACACAAAAACAATGTTTCTAAATGTTGTCCAAATACTCCTGATCGATTTAAAATGTTTTTACTAATTTTTCGGAGTATTTTTTGAAGTTTATTTTCGACAAAAATTGGACAACACTTGTGTCTCGTGCTCAACCGGTCGCCCTATATGTCTGAAAGATGATTTCCAAAACAGAAACGAGACGTTTTGTAAAACCCTGGAGGTCGATCGGTCGACCAAAAGGTCGATCGGTGCCTGAAGAGAAAATAGAAACTCTGTTTCTCTAAAAAGAACCAGGGGACCGGTCCACAAGGGGGGCGACCGGTCGGACTCTATGTCGACCAGTCCAACCCCCCAGGACCGGTCCAAGTGATGTTTTTTGCTGTGTTAAAATGTTTTCTGCATTTGTGCGCGACCGGTCGCCCTATTGTTTTGACAGCAAATTCTAACCGTTGTGCAGTAGACACCTTTTCCTTAAATTGTGGGATTAATTTCTAACAACTATAATCTTGATTTTAATTGCATATTTCTGTAGATTTTCAATCCCCAAGAGGAGCCTATCCATGATCAATCATCTCCTATAAATAGAGGATGATTTGAAGCAACACAAATAGATAGCATACAACACAACACAACAAGAAATCTACAAATTTGTCTAAGTCTTTATTATTAACATTCTTGTTGTAATAGCCTAAGTATTTCACTTTCACATCTTGAGGTCTAGGCTTATTTCTTGATTACACTTGCACTCAAATATTGTATTATTCATTATCGAGTTGTAATCTTGAATTTGAGTTCGTCATTCAACACAAGATATCCTTGTGAGTGTTCTTGTGGTAAGAACACACTTGAGTGATCTAGGTGTTAGGTGCAAGAAGATTGTGGTAATCTTCTTATTGAAGAGTGTGATGCTCTTTGAGGTGTTGAAGAATTTGGTATTCTTCAAGGTTGAAGATTGTGGTAATCTTCACAAGGTGCCGTTGGAGATTGTGGTAATCTTCAAGGGAGATTGAGGTAATCTCCAAAGAGGTGTTGTAAGGTGATATTGTATTAATTGTGGTAATTAATAAAATCTTTTTTCTTTTTGAAATCCATCCCGGAGATACTGGGTGGTAGAGGATTAGGCCCTAGGTGGGTTGAACCTCTATAAATCGACGCGTGTTATTTACTTCCCGCACCTTCATTCTTGTCTTGGCTTGTTTGATTCGAAAAAGAGGGCATAACCGAAAAAATGGAGTTAATTGATTCACCCCTCCCTCTAGATTATCGTAGCCGCTTGGACTTACAATTTTGAGATATGGAAATTGAGAACGGTGAGGCGGCTACCGCCAACATTGTCAGGTAGGGGACGGGATTATGCGGGGCTGGAAGTAGTAGAGTTTTCCTTAATTGAGCTTTCATTTAAATTTGTGAAACTCGTTTACAATAATTTATTTGTTTAGGATTATCAAATACTTTAAGGTTTCATATGGACGAATAAATTTGAATTTAATAATTTTAAATCTACAATAACAAATCCATTGAATTTGTTTGGCTACATTGAATTTCAAATTATTAGGTTCATATATTAAACTATTTTTTTAAATATTATAGTGAATTTTAAATTCATATTATATTGAGTCATTTCTTTATCATGTTCTCAAATTCCTATCCTTTCATTCGAATGGAACGTGAACTTTTTTCCGTCAAATAATTTGTTCTTATGTTGTTATTCTTGCTCATGTAACTTTTATGAGAATTAGAACTAGATAAAAATTATGTTGTGCATGAAAATATAATTTATGGAAAGTTGAAGGCTAAATTGCAAAAACCCATAACTTCATATACTTCCAAACTCAAGGTATCTCTTTTCGAAGAGTGGGCGTAAAGATATATAAACGAAAACGCATCGTCTCTCTCTCTCTCTCCAGTTCTCTCCAAACTCTGTCCCCTACAAAAACCAAACTACAGTGGTGTATGCAAGAAACTCAGAGCTCCCTCCAATATATCTAAGAATTAATTAAAAAAATTCAACCTCAATTCTCTATTTGCTCTTCATTTCATTGCCCCTTTTAATTTCCCTGGAGAAAAAGATTCTAATTTTTTTTTTCTTTCACAAAATTTTGTTACATTCGATCCCCATTCTCCTATTTGCCTCAGCTGCAAACACCATTGTTCCATCTATCGCAGCACTGCGTTACAGGTAAATGTATAAATTTAGAACCCCTCAAAAACCGGGAAATGTAGTTTCTTGCGTTCTTAGTGGCCAGAATTTTGTGGGGCTGTCTTTTTGCATGCTTTAGATTAGATCTTAAATTGGCTGAATTTTATTGTGTTATAATTGTCTATTTTCTTGTTATGTGGCAGTGCGAAGTGTGGAGAACTAAAATTCTAGGGTTTTATCTTTTCAATGCTACAGTGTGATGCGCATGGGAGATGTTTTGTCAGGGTTTTGGAATATAAAATCTTGGGTTAGCGTGCTCAGAAAATTCGAAAGGTATAATTTATTTTATTGATTTTCAAGTTTCAGGACAAGTTAAATTTTAGGTTTATACTTTTCATTTATGTTTTTGCTATCTTCAAATAATCAGGTCATTAATTTGGAATGTTGAATATTCTGTATAAGGTTTCTAAGTGGTTTTGCAATAACATTTATCTTGATATAAGTATATATCCAGTTTTGGGTTACATGCTTTAATTATGCAAAGTTTGCTCTATTGATTGGTGGAGAGCTTTAATAGTATAGTTCATGCATGTGGTCAGTGAGCCACGGACAGAAAATTACTACGGGGCTTCATTGTTTTACTTTTAAACTTTTCTTCGTGGTGTTGGAGAGAGAGAATTATGAGCTACGTTTCGAGATCTTGGCAAATGATCATATTATATTTTAATATTTGTGGTCACTTAGAGGTGTAAGTGTAACCAAATTAAACTCTTGCCTCCAAAAAGAAAAGAAAGAGGGGGAGGGAGATGCTTCTGTTTTGTATCTTAAACAATCTGGATTTACTACTTTGTTTAATGATTTTATTTCCTTTTCCCTTTTATTGGGTGGGTGGGTGAATGAGGATTAGGGGAGTCTATGGGTATTTGACCACTATGGAAGAGGTTGCTAGAATTTCTTCTTCTTTCGGGAAAACCGTTTGTCTGTTAGGGACAATATTTTGGGTCATAATACTTATTACAAGAAAGTGGACAAAACTTGTCCAAGCTTGGAATGGGCCGTTTGGATATATGGCCTGCTTATGTTTTGGAATCTGTCCTCTTTGCCTAATCACGTGATAGAATGGCTTTGTCTGCTGTGCCTTTAAAACTTCCTATATAACATTAGATGCTGATTCCTGTAAGGCTTTCTTTTTCTTTTAATTTATTTCTGCATGTTATGTTATGAAGTTAAGGGCCCGTCTTCTCGTTTTAATTCAGCTTCTATTGTTTATTGCTGTTGAAATATTTCTTTTGGCTCTCACCTCTACATTTACTAGGATTATCTCTCATTAATTGACTACTGCTGATAGCTTTTGAGGTTTTCACAGGATATTCTATGAAGTTAGTAAATTACCAATTTTGGTGCATAAATGAAATTTAATAGCCTTTTTTGTGTGCCTGAGAAGGAGTGTAATGGTATTGAACTTTTCAGGTTATATGGCTCTTCGGAAGTATGTTCCCAGTGGTAATGCTACTCCTGTCAATATTAAATCTCTGAGTTTCTCCAATAAGGAGAATGGTAAAGCCAATGAGGCAGATTTGCAGAAAAGACCGACTGAAGCTGATGTGGATGTTGATCTCAGAGAGGTATATTTTCTGATTATGCATTTCCTGTCAGCTGGACCATGCCACAGGACTTACGGGCAGTTCTGGAATGAACTACTGGAGCACCAACTTTTACCTAGAAGATATCATGCATGGTATTCACGTGGAGGCATGCACAGTGGAGATGAAAATGATGATGGCATATCTTTTCCCCTTAGTTATAATAAGTTGGTCGAAAGGTAACTTCTCTTGCTGTTTTTTTCTATCAGGGTGGATAATGTCTTGACCTATATGCTACAGTTTTTTTTTTTTTTTTTTTCTGGAGTAGAATGCAGAAAGAAGTCTTAGGTTCAGTGCATGCTTCAAACATTAACACAGGGCGCAGGCTCACACATATACTCACACACACACATAGAGAGAGAGAGAGAGAGAGAGAGAGAGAGAGAGAGAGGGAGGGAGGTTATGGGTGCGATTGGATATGATTTCATTTTGAAAATTTTCTTTTCGCTGGAGAATAGTGGGAAAAAAATTCTAATGAAAGTTTTTGGAAAATTTTGAGAGTGTGAATGGATATGTAATGATGAAAGTTGATTTGATTTAAAAATAGTAAAATAATGATTGGTTGTGATTGGTAGTTAGAAATGTGAGTGAGTGAATAGTGAAATTTGTGGGAGAATGTGTAATAATGATTAGTTTTTTGTGGAAAAATGTGTAGATGTGATTGATGAAAGAAAAAATGAGAAAAAGTGAAAGTAAGAGAATAGTATATTTTCTGAAAATTTTCATAAAAAATCGCATGTTTGGTCCAAAAAAAATCTCCAGCGGAACGAAAATGAAATCTCGCTCATATCCAATCGCAGCCTATAATTTCTTCTTTGATCTGGTCTATCATGGTTTGATAAGAACTATTTTAACTTGTGTCTTAGGCATCCACATGTTGAAAAAGATCACTTGGTAAAGCTTCTGAAGCAGTTAATCCTAGGTGCAGTTGCTCCTTCACGAGGGTTGATTGGTGGAAATACACTGAATGCAGCTAATGTGCCTACTCTCCTGGGAACTGGATCTTTTTCACTTTTGGCCAGTATGTATTGCTTGACAATGTTATTTGCTTTTTTTGCAATTTGTATGCCTTTTTGTATGGTAAATTTTAGTTGATTAGATATGCTGCTTTTACAAAAAAATCTCTTGGTACATTAAGCTGAATCTTCAAAGAAATATAATAGATTTTTCCATCCTTTGTGCTACAGCGTGTAACTTAAACGAGTATAGTGAAAAGATTTCCCATGCCTGCATTTTGCTTCTTATAATCTGTTTCTTGAAAGTTTCTGATATGCTCTTTTTGCTCAAGGTGATCACAATGAGAGGGACAAGAAAGATAGACATCCCGCAAGCTACATGCGCTGGCCTCACAGACTAGCAGATCAAGTGCGTGGGTTAAGTTTAAGGGAAATTGGTGGTGGTTTTCCTAGGCATCACCGTGCGCCATCTACTCGTGCTGCTTGTTATGCAATTGCAAAACCATCCACTATGGTGCAGAAGATGCAGAATATTAAAAGTGTCAGGGGACATCGTAATGCTGTTTATTGTGGTAAGTTTCAACATTATGTGTGTGGTTCTACCCTAGGATTGAAATTTAAACATGATGTTCATAATGAGATGGTTTTTCCTGGTATTCTAACATCATGCATGTGGATCATGTTGGTAGAAAAATATTGCTGTGCTATTTTGGTCTTGCATTAGTAACTTTTGCCTCTTCCTGTTTCCTCATTTTGCTATAAGATAATGGTTTCTTGCTAGATGTATTCTTATTTGGGTCCATACAAGCAAAGTTTGTGTTCAATATCTGCATGGTAACCAAGGTACTATAGATTTAAAAGCTTCCTCTTAAAAACCCATCAACTCTTAATCTAATTAAGAGAGTTTTCTTCCGAATGTTGGATTGGGAGCATTATTATGGTTTTAGAAGCGCTCATATTTCCATAGGTTTTGAATCCCGGATTCTTTTTTCTTTTTCTTCTTAATTTCCATTTGTATATACAGACATTTAAGTTGATTTATACGTCAGGATGTAATATATATGTGAGCACTGATATTGGATATCCATCTCAAAGATTTGTTTTCCCGCAGCCATATTTGATCGGTCTGGTAGATATGTTATTACTGGTTCTGATGATCGTCTTGTAAAAATCTGGTCAATGGAAACTGCATATTGCTTGGCCAGCTGCCGAGGACATGAAGTGAGTAAAAGTAGACTATTAATAGTCTTGAGGCATGCCCATTTCCCTTCATGTCCTTGATTTTTATTTTGTTTTATCTGTCAATCTTTTGCTTCAAGGGTGACATCACTGATCTGGCTGTAAACGTCAACAACACTTTAGTGGCTTCTGCTTCAAATGACTGCATAATTCGAATCGTAAGATCCTAATATTATTTTCTTATTTTTATTTTGTGATTGACTATACGATTAATCATTTTTCTTTGTGACAGTGGCGCCTGCCTGATGGGTTACCGATTTCTGTATTACGGGGTCATACAGGAGCTGTCACTGCTATTGCATTCAGTCCTAGACCAGGCGCTTTCTATCAGCTTTTATCGTGAGTTCTATTCTTTGTTTTTTCATGTTGCTTGGCTGATCTTCTACTTGAATTCCAATACAATTTGGTGATTAGACATGTCATCATTGTTTGTGTTAGCATCGTTCTTTCTCACACTCATTAACAAACATATCATGTACTCCTGCAAAAAGTTGACATTACGTCATGCTGATAGGCGTATGTAATGAGTTACGAGAGCTTTTGTGCAACTTCTTATTCAAGATGTGAACCAAAGTACCTGTATGGATTTTTAATGTCAAAGTAAAGATTGTGCTGCTTGCTGTATGTAGTAGGGAGCTGTGCCGGCTCTTTTCCCTGCATAATCCTTAGTTCACCAGCTTCTAGTCATTATTGCCAAACTATATATGATGGTGCATGGACACTCAAATAAACTGTTTTAGGGAGGCTGCAAGTTTCTCGTACTTACATGGGGAAAATGAAATATGAGTTGATTCTTGATGTTTCTAATCCATGTTTCCACTTAATTTCTGAATTGCTTTTGAATTCTGTGGTTGATGTGCTTTTCTTTTTGTGTTATCTCATCTCTCTGCACAAAGGTAATTTTACTTGGTGTGCCTCTAATTAGACAAAGGTCTTATCTATTTAAACTGACTTCTATTGTTCGTCTACAATGAACTGTGGAGTGGCTCAAGCTTTTTGTTCATGTTTTTCATTTGGTTTAAGTAAATTTGTTATTTGGCATTTACATTCACTTGTATTATTTTGTAAATCATGGTTGCATTTCTGTGCAGGTCCTCTGATGATGGAACTTGTCGAATTTGGGATGCTAGATATTCCCAGTTCACTCCACGAATATATGTACCGAGACCTTCTGATGCTGTAGCTGGTTGGTTGCTGCTTTATTTGAATTTGTTTATTCTTTATTGATTTTTTGTTATTACATGTGGAATAATTTGGATGCTATAGGAAGAACCAATGTTATCCCATCCAGCTCTGCTCAACAGACACACCAGATTTTCTGTTGTGCGTTCAATGCTAGCGGAACTGTATTTGTCACTGGTAGCTCGGACACTCTTGCAAGGGTATAGAATCAAATTGTCGTGTGGCTTATCGTCTCATGTTTTCTCAGATAGAAACAATTTGTCCTGCAACATTGATATTACATAATTTGATATGTATCTGATCACAATAAAAATGACTATTCATATTGAGTGCTACTTTTTGTACATGGCAGTGTGATACCTTTCAGTCTTACGGTATTGGTCTTTACAGGTTTGGAATGCTTGCAAATCCAGCGCAGATGAGTCAGAGCAACCTAATCATGAGATAGACGTTTTAGCTGGTCATGAAAATGATGTAAATTATGTGCAGTTCAGGTTTGTCTGAGTTCATGCTTCTTCTGGGATTTATCTGGTTTTATGTGCTAATATATTTTCCCGTGTGGGATGCAGCGGATGTGCAGTGGCTGCCCGGTTCTTTTCCTCCGATGCCTCAAAGGAAGACACTTTGCCAAAATTCAAAAATACATGGTGTTGTTTATTATCAGCCAATCCTATACTGCATTTTCATTGAAAAGTTGTTGCATGTTTTCTTGTATTTATCCGAATAACTTGTTTATCAGTTGTTGATAAATAAGATTTCCCTTGTGTTGGTTGAAATTCAGGTTCAATCACGATAATATAGTAACCTGCTCTCGTGATGGTAGTGCAATCATTTGGATACCCAGATCACGCAGATCACATGTGAGTTTTTATCTTTTTCAAACTATAGTTCTTGGTACTGTTTTTTGTTTGCTTGTGCTTGATTATATATCCAGATATAACTTACATCTTGTTCATGGAACCCTTTTTTTAGGGAAAGACTGGGCGGTGGATACGAGCATATCACTTGAAAGTTCCACCACCTCCAATGCCACCTCAACCCCCTCGAGGAGGTCCACGCCAGAGAATTCTCCCTACCCCCCGCGGTGTAAATATGATTGCATGGAGTCTGGACAATCGTTTTGTACTTGCAGCTATCATGGGTATGTAATATGTTGCTCTTGTGCATGTCTATGTAGTCATGTACTTGATATCGAAGATTTGATTTCTTTGTTGCAAGAATAATGAAGTATATTTAATCTTTTGCTATTATGATACTTAATTGCTAATTATTTGAATGAATTAACTTTGTTGACATATTTGTTAAATTATCTTTTACCCTGCCTTATTATTTGCACTTGTGTACAAAGTAATGCTGCATTTGCACTCTACTCATCGTTCTAATGGTTTGATCTGATTTCTTTGTGCAATATGCAGTAGATTAAATTCAGAAAGGGGATTTTTTTTTTTTTTTGGTTTTGGTTTAGGTAGTTATTATGAGTTGGGATGCATCCTCAGGGAGTTTTCTTTGATGTGCTGCTTTCATGTGGATACTCAAAGGCGGATAGGGTCTTCTATGTGAATATGTTAAACTATACTTACGATTAAGTTTTCATTTATGTGCAGATTGCAGAATATGCGTATGGAATGCTGTTGATGGTAGCTTAGTTCATTCCCTGACTGGTCATACTGATTCTGTAAGTTCGATGTCATGGCATGATCCATTGAAAATGTTCTCATAACATTACGATTGGTGCTTATTTAGTTGTTATTGCTGTTTCTCTTTATCCTCCCCCCTCTCTTCCTGATGATAAGTTGCTGAATTGTACTTTGTCTCTGATGATTCCTTTTTGCCCTTTGATATTCGTACGTGTAATTTTTTATTTCAAATTGCAGTAGAAGTGAATAACTCATACTTGTAAGAATCCTGAATTATGTTATCAATAATGAATAGATTGGTTTCTCATCATAATGTTTAAATTCCTGAACTCTTGTTTAGTACGGACTAAGGAGTTACTAGAGTTCAGTACGGACTAAGGAGTTACATTAGCAATGCTACTTCTGGACATATTACTAGTTTGTATCCATGGATTTGTCGCATGACCCTTTTGTGATTGCTAACTTTTAATGTCTTCTTGATGTGTCAGCTCTTTTGAGTGAGCCATACAATAAATTCATGGAACTCTGATTGGAAGCTTAAGTTTGATGTGAACATATTACTCTTGAATTTAAACGAACAGCATTGTCAACATTGACTACTTTTATTTTAACATACAGGCTGGGGTGGGGGCTAGCCTGGGTTCTTTTAACTTGGATCATGGGACCTGGTGGTTCTTCTCTAATGATCTTATCCCGAAAATCTGCCTGGGAGCAGTATTTTGGTAGAACCTTATTGTAATATGAGTTAATTTGAACTACTTTTACCCCGTATAGCCTTTTTACAATTGAAAAGGACTTAGGTATTCAGAAACTCTCTCCTGACGTCACCTAATCAATTTCTAAGTACTTTCCGTTGGATGCTGACATTTGGTAAACATAGATCTAACATTAACTCGTATACACCTGGTGTTGAATGACAGATGCTGATATCTTGCATAATTTCACCTTCTTCAGATGTTATCTGCAAGGCATTCTAGATGAGTACATCTTTTGCTGCAATCTCTTGCTGATGCAAGGAAACCGTCATACATCGTCCTTTGGAAATTTCCTTTCTGTACTTTCATCCATTCCCATTCATTTATTAGAAATATTAATTTCTCATTTGAGTGCTCGCTAATGCTATAACATATCCTGCTTCCTTTGATGCTCTCTCTGATGTGAGACGTGCTTTTGACTCTATAAGATCTTTGCTGTTAGTATACTATTATACGGTTATACCCATCTATAGCTTTACTAATCGTGTTTCTTTTTTTCTTTCTTTTTCTTCTTGTAGACTTATGTACTGGATGTGCATCCTTTCAATCCTCGAATAGCAATGAGTGCAGGATATGATGGGAAAACAATAGTGTGGGATGTGAGTTCATAGTCTTCTTGTTTCTGTGTTGTTTACAGAGCTTTTATTGTGTTACTTCTCACAGATTCACATCCTCTGGTTGTCTCCTTATATCTCTAGATATGGGAAGGTACACCAATTCGGACATATGAAATTGGTCCATTCAAGCTGGTTGATGGGAAGTTTTCACCGTAAGTTGATCACACATTTAGAAACTTAATCTCTTTTATTTATCATGTTGCTTGTCTGTGGTCATGTGCAAACATTTTCTTAAGTCTGGGCCTTTACCATTTAAATTATGTCAGATCTTTGATAATTAGTATATGAAGACTTTACACCAACGTAGTAAGGAGACATCGCCCCACTTATGCTCATTTTTCTTAACTTCCATCATGAGTGCAGTTCTGAAGCAGAATTGACCTATTGCTTTTGTACAATATATGGTCTTATATGTGCATGTCTTGTTGATAAGCCTCATGTATTGATAATGCTCACTACGATGGGCTGGGGAAGTTTCAGTTGCATGCATATTTATTTTATGCCATCTGCTGGCTCTGCTGTGTGTCGGAACATGGTAAGTGAGAGATACTGTACAGTTAGAAATTCAAGAGTGAAAAATTTGCATTTGGAGATATGGTATATCGAGAAGGGATATCTGTAACATGAAGAATGTGATTCTGTCATTTGACAGCTCAAGTATCTATATTGAACATTACACCAATGCGAAGCCATCTGTGATTTGTCAATTGTTTACTCAATGTGGTTTTCTTGATATCCAGAGATGGGGCATCCATTATTCTTTCTGATGACGTTGGCCAGTTATATATATTGAGCACTGGGCAAGGTGAATCCCAGAGAGATGCTAAATATGATCAGGTATTCTTGTATGTGGGAGCTTTTCAGTTTGTTTCTTAATTGTTTTAATTGCTGATGTTGTTGTACACTTGTTGACAGTTCTTCTTAGGGGACTATCGCCCTCTTATTCAAGATACACATGGAAATGTCCTTGACCAGGTTGGCCATCCTTTTAATAATAAATTCTAATTTCTGATGGCTTGATGACTCATCGTTGTTGATATTCCATGAGAATGATGTTTTTGGTTCACCTGCACCATGTATTCTTGCTGTGTGCTGTTTTGCAAGGTGTTAGGGACCTCAATTTATTTTTGGGCGGTCCATTATAATGTGTAATCTTGATTTTGATATGATGCTATCCGTTGATATGGCTATCTGATTAAGCTCATTGCATTTTATGAAGGCTTCTTTAATCTGATAATAGGGATGATGCTTTATTATTAATACAGGAAACACAACTTGCACCTTATCGGAGGAATATGCAAGATCTCCTTTGTGATTCTGGTGCATTTTGACTCTCTGTTTGCTCAATCTTGTGTTGACATACTTATGTTTGTGTTGTTGATAAGTTGTTTCTCCACCATTGTTTTCTTTTCTTTTCTTTTTTTTTTTTTTTTTTTGGGTTGGCAATTGCAAGGAATGATTCCATATCCAGAACCTTATCAGAGTATGTACCAGCAACGGCGGTTGGGAGCTCTTGGAATTGAGTGGCGCCCATCATCACTGAGATTTTCCATTGGGGTAGATTTCAGTCTTGACCCGGATTATCACATGCTTCCCATAGTAGACTTGGATACATTAATTGATCCACTACCTGAGTTTGTTGATGCAATGGATTGGGAACCAGAAATTGAGATACATAGTGATGATAATGATTCAGAGTATCACATAACAGAGGATTACTCATCTGGAGGTGAGCACGTAAGCATAGGTTCCGATTCTGACGAGCCAGAATGCAGTTCTGGGAACAGTGAGGTTGAAGACTCACACAGAGATCGTCTTCGTAGATCAAAGAGAAAGAAGCAGAAGGTAGAGTGATCCCCTCTGTTCTATATATGTCAGAAGCTTTTGTGTTTATTATTTGTTCTATGTTTTCTTCTTTTCCTTTTTTCCTTCTTTTTTCTTTGGGTGTGTGTGTTGTTTTGGGGGGGTGGGTGGGTTGTGGCCCTTGTGGGGTGATTGGGGAGGGTATGCTGGAACGAACAGTGTAAGTTGAAAGTTAGGTCGGTGTGCCATTTATTTAACTGCATATTTTATTTCAACCATTAGGTGGAGATCATGACATCTTCTGGTAGGCGTGTGAAGAGGAGGAATTTGGATGAGTGTGATGACAACAGTTTAGTTAGGAAAAATCGTACAAGAAAATCACGGATCGGTAAAGGCTCGAGTAAGAAGTCCTCATCAAAGTCAAGGCCTCGGAGAGCTGCTGCCAGAAATGCACTTCATCTGTTCTCTCGAATCACAGGAACATCCATAGATAGAGATATAAATGGCTCTGATGGCGATTCATCTGAAAGTGGATCTACACTGCAAGACTCAAGCTTCGCAAGTGAAGAATCAGATGTATCTTTGCAAAAGGAATGGTATGAAAATTCTAAGGGAAAAGAAATTTCCTTGGATCATATGGAGGGCGCAGATCAGCCTCATTCATACCCTGCATCTCATTCAAATGCTGTAAGCAAGAAAAGATTAATTCTAAAATTGCCAAATCGTGATTCAAGTAAATTAGTGCCTCAGCAAAACTCTGGTTTAAAGTGTGATGAAAGCCGATCTGCTGTAGCAGGCTCATCATCTAGAACTCCTCAGAAAGTCAATGAAACAAATGAAACTTATTTAGATGAGGAGTGCCATGTTGGTGATGTTCATAGTGATAACAAGGAAAGAAGCAATATAGGGCAGACAGCTATGGTTGATCGTCATTTAGACCTTCTTGGAGGATGCAAAGATGGTTCAATTACATGGGGAGGGGTCAAGACTCGCACCTCTAAGAGGTTGAAGATGGGAGAACCCTCGTCTGCAGGTTTTCTTGCGGGATCTGATTCAATTCTTGATCTGCATCTTAAAGCAGAAGATGTTGTCAATGGCCATTCAACGTCTGCAAAGGAGCATGGAACAGAGCCCCCAAATTCAGAAATCCAAAACCAGGAAGGAATTTTAAAAGAAAATGTTTATAAGAAAGAGATATCTTGTGGGACCAGTACGCCTGGAAGAGCAAAACATGTCGAGGGGTGGTTGGGGTTGGATGAAGGCAAGGATGATGATGAATCCTCAAGTCAGCGTCATGAGGTTTGCAATGGTACAACTACCCCTTCTGTTACCCACACAAATGGAATTGAAGACCACTTTAAATTGAAGGAGAATGGTGCTCAAATCCCAATGAAGTTACGTATAAGATCTGGTACTATTTCAAGGGATCATGATATTCCCAGAAAAATTACTTTTACTTGTCCAGCAGAGATTACGGTCGAAGGTGTTGCAATATGTGAAAACCATAATGCAGAAGAAAATTTAGGTTTACAAGTTCCTGTAGATGATGGCATCGGGACACCATGCTCGGAAAACAAAGATCTTTGTGGGGCGCCGTTATCAGAGGGTCTTGTAAATGGATCTTCGTCCAGGTCTGTGTTGGAAGACTCATTGAAATTGGATTCAAATAAAAGGATGTTCACAGCTGTTTATAGAAGGTTAAAGCATTCAAGAAATAGAAGTATTCCAGAAGGTGACAGTGGTAGCATGGAAGCAAGCACTTCAAATGTTGAAAAACATAATCTTGAAACAGAAATTGAGATTCCACCAGAAGGGGTTCGTAGAGCCAGGTCTATTCGAGTAAGGTCAACTACTCGTGATCTAAACTTGTCAGTAAGCAACTTCAAATTTCAGGAACCCCATGAGCGTTCAGAAGATGCTTCAATTGATTTTGATAAGGCTTCTCCGAGCAGAGGTGAAGAGATTTCTGGTGAAGAATGGGGATCAGTCTCCAGGAATTCAGTTCGATTAAGATCCACAAGAAGCAAGAAAGGTAGTAATTATAATCGTGATAGTAGTCCCCCAAGGAAATCAAACCAAACTGGGAAAAGTTCCTGGTTGATGTTGTCAGCACATGAGGATGGATCCCGATATATACCCCAACGGGGGGATGAAGTTGTGTATTTGCGACAGGTGATTGAAACTTTGTTGTTGATCTCTCTCTCATTTTTCTTTTTCAAGTTTTCTTCTTTTACAAATGGGAAAATTACAAAAACTACCCTTGAGGTTTAGCTTAATTACAAAAAAACCCAATTACCTTTCACAATTACAAATACTCTCTTAAGGTATTAAAAACACCTCCTTGAGGTTTGTAATCACTTAACAAATACCCACCCACCCCCACCCAGGGTGTAACGTGTAAAACAGAAACAAATATCAAGGGGTACTTGTAATTTTGAAAGATAGCTAGTTTTTTTTTGTAATTAACCCCTTATAGTTTTGTCATCATCTTATTGGCTTTATACTTCCTCCAGGGCCATCAGGAGTACATAAGTCACATGAACTCAAGGAATGTTGGTCCTTGGGAAACTATTAAGCGAAACATCAGAGCTGTGGAATTTTGTAGGGTTGAAGACCTTGAGTATTCAACACATCCAGGTTCTGGGGAGAGCTGCTGTAAAATGACCCTTAAATTTGTAGATCCTTCTTCGGATGTATTGGGTAAATCATTTAAGTTAACTCTACCCGAGGTGACTGGCTTCCCAGATTTTCTTGTTGAGAAAAGTAGGTATGATGCATCTATGGCAAGAAATTGGACCTCCCGAGATAAGTGCCAAGTGTGGTGGAAGAATGAGGGTGAGGAGGACGGAGTTGGTGGGAAGGTCGAATTTTAAATGTGAAACCAAAATCTCTTGAATTTCCAGACAGCCCGTGGGAAAGGTATGTCGTGAAGTACAAAAGTGATCCCACTGAAACACATCATCACAGTCCTTGGGAACTTTATGATACGAATACTCACTGGGAGCAGCCTCATATTGATGATGATATAAGAGACAAGCTTATTCATGCTTTTGCCAAGTTGGAGCAATCTGGAAATAAAGTCCAGGTAAAAGAGACATTTCTTCTTTGTATAAGTTGCAGAATGGTTGAGTTGGATATCAAGTCTAATCATCTTTTTTCTTGCAGGATTCTTATGGGGTTAATAAATTGAAACAAGTTTCACAGAAGACAAGTTTTATCAACAGGCATGCCCATCATCACATCTTGAGAGTTTCAATTTTCTGTGAACTTTTCTTTTAGGGGTTAATTACAAAAATACCCTCAAGGTTTAGTCTAACTTGAAAAATCAGCTATCTTTTAAAATTACAAATAGCCCAAAGACCCTCTTGATATTTGTTTTTTTTTTTTTTACCAATTACACCCTCAATACGAGTGTATTTTTTAAGTAGATACAAACCTCAAGGGATTGTTTGTAATAACTAATACCTTAAAGGGGTATTTGTAATTTTGAAAGATAATTGGGTTTTTTTGTTATTAGACCACATCTTAAGGGTATTTTTTGTAATTATCCATTTCTTTTGAATGTGTTATGTATATCATGAATGTATCATTGATATATATTCATCTGATTTGTTTATTCCTTCAGTTGATTCAAACAGATTTTGAAATCGTAACACTGAATGGAAGTCTGAAATGTTAACTACATCTGATTTTACAGGTTCCCTGTTCCATTGTCTCTGGAAGTTATTCAGTCTAGGTTAGAGAATAATTACTACAGAAGTCTGGAGGCGATGAAGCACGATGTTGAAGTGATGCTTTCAAATGTCGAATCATACTTTGGAAAAAATGTGGAGCTTACTACAAAAATGAAACGCTTGTCCGACTGGTTCAGAAAGACGCTATCATCGTTGTAGTTCTACGAAACACAATTTTGTAGACAGATTAGCTGGCACCTAAACTGAAACAGGGCTCCTGTTGTCTTGTATATAATTTTTTTTTCTCTTTTCTGATTATATTTATTTTTATTTTCACCATAGAGAGTAGTTGCCCGGTTCAAGAACCTTTCAAGGATTCATTATAGCATGGAGGTACAGGGTTACCAAAATTAATTGACCACTGCTGGAAAACGCCAGCAGAAATTCTTACATGTATAGTTTTTTAACGCTTATTTAGAAAGCATCAATTGAAAATCTTCTTAAGGTGAAATTCATAGTTGAGATATTAGATCAATCTTGTGGGCAAGTTTTTGTGTTCTGCTGAAAGAGTTACATATTTTCTGCTCATTAATTTGTTAGCTTGTGAGAAAAATTTTGGGGTCTTCCTACGGGGTTGTTTGATGTTACCCAATGGTTCAATCCTTGCACGGATCTGTCTTTTTTTTCTTTTTTTAAGAAAAGGAAATTGAAAACACATTGTGATTAAATACAAAACCCTAATTACAATTATTTAACCATTGGCTACGAAGAGACTACACTTTCTTTATTAATTGGCTAATACTAACCCAGAACCTCAATTTTTGTCATCTTTGTTATAAATCCTCTCCTGTTTCCAAATAGTACATCATATCTAAAACAGGAAAGAAATGCAACATAATTTTCTTTCTAATTGATGAAAATAAGTGGGAAAGTCAATTACAAATTATTCTTGATAGTCAGCTAGCATTATACTACTGCTTAACTGCTTATACCCCCAGCAGTGGCTTCTTATTTCCATCAAAAATAATAAAACTTGATGCCTTAAGCATCCATTTTCACTTGCAATCGAACCTAAACCAAAATCATATCATATTACAAGAAAAAAAAAAAAAAAAAGGCAAATTTCAACAGCCAGCCCTGAAATTAGTGACCATCTTTTCCACTCTTCTCAGAACCAAACAACCCCCTCTCCAAAACCCAATCTTGTATCATAACTTGAGAATTCAAAGGCTGATCAGTAGGAACAAGATGGCCAGCATTCAATACCACAACATGACTTAAACTCTTCCATTTTTGCACATAGCCAGCCAAATTCCCGTCCACCCTCCAAACACTCCTCTCCCGCCTTCAAAAACTCATCGATTTCATCCCACTTCATTTTCTTCACCCACGACAGAGTCGAAAGCACACCGTCCTCAAATCACATTGCCCTTGATACAACAACACTCTACTCCTCTTAACCAAAAAATCCACCATATACCTCACACTCTTCATCACATCATCGTGCAACGCGTCCCCACCGTTCGACTACATAGCTCGAAAACCATGGACTCTTTTACCCCTAATGCCCTTTTCACCTCCACATTGTTCAAGAACTTAACCACAACTCTATTTGGATAAGGAGTTAGCCTCCTAAAATCATACAAAGTGGCTAAACCTGTCATATTTGTCAATGTATTCAAAACTACATTTCTTGCATTTCCAGCCTCATTCCATTTACCACTTGTTATAAATCCAACAGCCTCCAATTGAAGTTTCTCCAAAAGGGTCATTTGTTCTTCATTAATTAAACCCAAATTATAACCATTCACAGCATGAGTTGACACTTGAATCTCAGGATCAGTCAATCCATTTCCAATAGCAATACCACCCAAATTGATTCTTTTTCTTTGGGCAAAAGGGCATTTTTTTTCAGAATGTAATATCCAAGAGCTGGGAGATATTTTCCAGCATAGCTCTCACCAGTTAAGTATATTGGCCTGGTTTTGAATGATTTATCTAGGCCAATAAATTTGTTGATTGCTATAAAGAGGTGTTTGGCAACATCAAATTGGTTTCTTGGTATTTCTTCAGGTGAAGCAGCTATGCTAAATCCAGTGCCTATTGGATTATCAAGGAAAAGTAGGCTAAAAATCTTATTCCAAGAACCTGGGTTGGGCTTAAGTGAGAGATCTTGGTTTAATAAAAATGGGCCGAGCTCGAAAAAGTTGGCTAGCTGAGATGAGCAGCCCGGCCCACCTTGAAGCCAAATGAGGATTGGGGTTTGAGATATAGATGTGTTTTTGTTAGAAGAAGTTTGAGATTCATAGTAAGTGTAGAAAATGGATGAGCCAGTGGTGGAGTTGACTTTTAAGTAGCCTGATCTGGTGGGAAGGGCTTCTTTGGGGTATGATGACGTGGAGGCGGTGGAGTGGCGGAGGACGGCGGAGAAAAGGAGGAGGATGAGGAGGTTGAGAAACGGTGGTGGTGGTGGTGGTGAAGATTTCATTTTCATTGCTTCAAGTGGTGAGTTTGTGTGTTGAGTGTTTCTCAACTTTATAAGAAGCTAAAAAGAGCAAATTTTGACTTTTCCTTTGTCTGACTTTCATAGTTTATTTTATTTTATTTTATTTTTGTACTTTTTAAGTGTTTTGGTTAGGCGTGGAAAATTTGTACTTTGATACTTTGATGATTTCATTTGACATTTTTAATTGATTAAAAAGGAACCCTAGTCCCTACATGTATAAATCATGTGTATACTATGGTTGAACTTTGAAAATATTGTCAGTTCACATGTCATTCTTTTATTAAACTTGTGTTAATTCAAAGCAAAATCTTTGATTTGATTCGCATTAATGAACATGGAATGCAATAAACAGAGTGTCAACTCATCAAAAATAAAAAGATATAAACATAGTACAAAAATAAACAATAAGCTTATGATGTAACTGATGACACCTGCTGCACTGATACACATTTAGTTTTGGCCTTTGGGTTATCTACAAAATGTACTTTTGAGGCTTAGTCTAAACAAAAAAAAAAAAAAAAAAAACTCAACTATCTTTTAAAATTGCAAATATCTCCTTAATATTTTATTTTTATTTTACATATTGCACCATGAAGAATTGGTATTTATTAAGTAAATACAAATTTTACTATCTTTGTAATATCTTAAAAGATATTTATAATTTTGAAATATAGTTAGAATTTTTGTAATTAAGTCAAATTCCCTCCATTTTTTCTACTCATTGAAAGAAAAAAAGGACAAACCATGTATGACTTTTATACTTGCCGATCATGTAATTTGTCCTGACTCAAGCAGTCAAAACAAGAAACATAGAAGTTGGCTGCTGACCAAGTTATATGATGGGCTGTATCGACCTATTTAGTTTTGGGTTAATTACAATAAGTACCATTGAAGTTCAGTCCAATTACAAAAAAAGCTCAATTGTTTTTAAAAAAATACAAATATCCCCTTAATACTTATTTTTATTTTTACATATTGCACCCCAAATAGAGATATTTGTTAATAAATAAAAAACTTAAGGGGATATTTGTAAAATATCATAAGGGTATTTGTAAATTTGACAGATAACATTTTTTTTTTTTGGTAATTAAGTCAAACATTGCTTTATTTTTTCTACTCACTGAAAGCAAAAAAAGGACCAAACCATGTATGACTTTTATACTTGCAGATTATTTTATTGGCAAAATTGTATTTTTGGTCCGTTAAATTGGCCTAAATACACTTTTAGTCCTCTATGTTTTAAGGTTGGGATATGGCAACCATTAAGTTATAAAAAAAAGTGCACATTTGGTCCTATTTATTAATTTTGTGGATATCATGTTCCTGCAATGCGTGGCAAAATTAATGCTTATGTGGATAAAATTTGGTGGCATGGTGCCTACTCAACAACATATGTGCATAAACTTTGAAAAAGGACCTATTTTGTAAACAATAATAAAATAAAATAGTTTACTAATGTGAAGAAGTTCTTATTTTAAAAAATATATATAAGCGCCTTAAATAATAAAAAAAATGTTAAGAATTTCATAGTTAAAAAGAGAAAAGTATTTAAAATTAGTAGTGATAGTGAAAATTTTTACATAACTTATATTATTATTAGTTTAATAAATTCAAATAATACTAAAAAAATATACATATACATATTATATATAGTTCTTATCTTATCCCGACAATTTGTTGGTAAAATTTATTGTCGGCTACATGGCCCATGAATTTTACTAATTTAAATTACGGACTTTGTGGGCTTTACGTATTCTTGTTAATATACTAAAAATTAATTTTTCTCCTTTTCTATTCATAAAAGAAATAAAAATGGAAACTGGATTTCTTAATTATTGTTTGCTAGTATATATTGAAAAATAAATTGCAAATCTTTTTATTATAGATTTAATTGTAGATGATTTTTGTGATATGCAAGAGAGATATTCTAAGTTTTAGTGATGCATTTTATAAATATTTACTAATAAATATTAATGTGTTTTTTTGTTGGAAATGTAATATATTTAAACTTTATTATCTTGTATGTATATATATGTGTGATGGCTTTTTTTTTGCATTATTGGCACCCCTAATATAAGTTCTCACTCCGCCCCTGCCGCCGACCCCTATCCCTCCACCAAAAAATAGAAAAAGAAATATAAATAATTTATATGTGTGAGTATTACATATATATATATATATATATATTATATGTATTTTTTTGTATATATGTATATGTGTTGTATATATATTTTTCTGTTTTGCTCCCTTTTTTCCAAATATGTAGGTGGTATAAGTCAGTGTGTTTCCAGTTTCTTCATTTTAGTCCATTTTTCAATTTAGTCTAAATAGAATATATATATATATATATAATATCAATTTACCCTCCAATTTATTACATGTGGTAAGGTTAAAAAGGTAAATATATATCTATTTATACCAATTAAGGCACAACATTCATAATTTGCATCAAAACACTCACTTTTAATCCACATAAGCATTAATTTTGTCATGTCGGCATTTTAGGAGTAATATATCCGCAAATTTGAAAAATTGGATCAAGTGTGTGTTGTAAAAATATAAATTACATTTCTAGTACAGTTTGTATTACACAATGTAAAAAGGAATTACAAATTACGAACATCAACAAAAATTTGTAATAAACGAAATTACATAAGCACAATATAAAATTCGCCCGAATCGTGTGTTGAACACACTATCCTTAAAATGATTCGTCTCCTATTTTGGACGTTTATTTCCCAGGATAAGACGGGAAAACCGGATTACCTCAATTCCGCGAATCAAGACTATGCTTGGAAATCACCACCAAAATGCAATTGGAAGCCAAAGAATACAAGAGCAATATGCAAGAATTTTTGTTATGCAAGTGTAGGAGTTGAGTTGTGTAAATTGTGAAAACCATGGACCTCCTTTTTATAGGCTTCAAGATCAAGATCAGCACCACATTAACTCCCCACTACCCCATGACTTGGGGCATTCACTTCTCTTCTCACTCCTCCATGACTTGGGAGTTTCAAGTGTCATCAATCTCCCACTACTCCATGAGTTGGGAGTTTCAATCTCACTCCCACTACTCCATGAGTTGGGAGTTTTAGGTGTTACAAAATTAAATACTATTGGAGTTAAATATTGTCCAAGAAAATTATGCCAAAAGCACAATTTTCATTCAAGTTTTCAATAGTGTGCAATTTTTTAAAAGTTAATGGTTACCAAATGCCACCTCTGAAATATAGAGGACTAAAAATATATTTAGGCTATAATTTTGCATTATGTTATTTGTCGATACTCAAACAGCCAAAACAAGAAACATTGAAGTTGGCTGCTGACCAAGTTAGAAAATGGGTTCATTAACTGTATCGACAAAAATAAAGTAAGCAATATGAATAATTTGGGTGTTTCATGCTCTTTTAGGGGAGTGCTTCCAAAAACTTTTGCTTTTAAGAAGAAATAATTTACTGTAACAAAAGTACTTGAGAATATAGAAGTTGATTGTGATGGAGATAAGATTTAAAGATAATTTGTTATCTATTTAGATTAGTTTTAGTGGATTATGTTATTATCTTTTTAAGAGTTTTCAATAGTTAAGAGTTTTTGTCGTAGGAGTTTAATCCTATAAATACTTGTTTTATATTATTTTTAGGGAGGTTGATTATTGAATTAAAAATCGAGAAATTCTCTCAATTCTTGTCTCTCCTACGGTATTCGTATATAATCAACGTACGATGTGAGTTGTATATTTGTTCATGCTTCCGTCTACATCACCACAAATAGAGTAAGAAGTTGAGAACCAAAATTTGAGAAAGTTTGGTGAAAAAGTTCGTAAAAATATTTATTTATTTGTAAAAAAAGTCAAACCAAGAAAATTAGAAATGTAAAACACCTATCTCATTCTTTTAGATTCTGGTTAAACGGCGAGAATCGAGAATCGAAGATAAGTTGACATTTGCAAACATTTAAAAGTGATTTTTAGTCAAAAATTGAGAACCACTTATTTTTAGTGATTGCAAACACTCCCTTAATCATTGACCATTGAGAAAAAGAAAAAAAGAAAAATAATCGCATGCAAAAAGATGGAATTATAGTTGTATCTCTATTACAAAAGCAACTGCTATAATTAAGGTCATGCTTCTGAAATTGACCTGCAACAAGAATGAGCTAAATGGGCATGAAGTTTTGACTTTTGGGACCATACATTGTTTAGGAAAAAGCTTCATCCCCACTTCCACTTGCTTCATGGTGGGTGGGGATTGGGGGTGGGGTTGAGAAATTAAGTGAGCCATGAATGTGATATCTATATTAATTGTGGGAAGAAAAAGTTCTTAAATTAATATAATAAATTCTAGCTTAAATTAACCATTCATTTTTTACAAGTACAAATGCAAAGTGATTGCACGGCACTTATTATGTCGGTATTTTGCTTGCGTCCCCCACACTTAGAGTGACAAGTTATTATAAGGCGATATGAAACACGACACGAACCAAAAACGTTATAAGTGGATTAAGATTAAAGCTTGACGAGTTAGATTAGAATTTGTTGGACCTAATAACACGACTAATAAAAGGGCGAATTATGATTAACTTGAAATAACACGATTAACCTATTTGTGTTGTTATTATGTTCTTTTTGCAATATTCTTTAATTGATTGATCAATTTTAAAAAATTATCAAATCCATGTAAATATAATTTTCATAGTAAATTAACTCAGACATACATACAACTCATAAAAATAGATGAGTTATTCAGATACTTAAAATATTCAAATCATTTTGGATCGATCCGGAAATTCAATGGTAAATAAAATTGAGAAATTAGACATGAATAAGTAATATATCTGGTTATAGTTAAGAAATCTAACATGAATATTATGTCTTGATATAACACGTGAATTCGAACACCGATTGCAACCCTTGAGTATCTATGATACTTATAATAGAGTAATAAGTAAATTGATATAATAAACTCCTATAACAGTTTGGGTTAATCATTTCTCTAAAACGACCGCTAAGCAAAAAAAAAGGAAGAAATAATATCATTAGCAGAGGTTGGATCTAGCTTCTGACAACAAAAGGTTTTATCGATTATTTATGGCGGTGATTGGTAATAACAAGGAAGCAACTAGTTGATATTTGTAGAGCCGATAAAATGGGTCAAGCTGGCTGCCCACCCCGCCTCATTAAAAGTAAGAGTTTGGATTGAAAGTTTAGTAGCTTGTTAAGAGGCGGACCTAAATAGCCAGTCTCTTTGAGCCGCGGATTGAAGCGGGCAAGCCTAGGGCGGGCTTGCACAGGGGCCGCCCATTTTTATAAATGACATCGAATGTTTTGTAAAGTAAAACCATATGTCAAGAGGAATTAGAATTTTGTGAAATTAGGCAAAACATTAAGGGTAATACTTGTAGTTATTCTTAATTTTTTAATAAGTTGGGGGTAGTGGTTGGAGTGCAGAGATAAATTTCAAAAAAATTGAAAGATACATGGTTCAAACTTTGGTTAACACCCTTACAAAAGGTGATCAATATCATTTGAGCTACAAACCCAGGTATGTAGTTATTCTTAATTAGATCACGTAAATTTCTTATTTCAGTTTAAACTTTGATGCTGAATATAAGACTGGTGAAGCATAAAAACCAATAATATAACACTGCATCCTTCACAATCAATCAACTTATAGCATGCCTAAAATTTGATTTTCCATTCATCAAAGTAAAAGTGAAACAATTTCAAGGCTTTTACTGTAGGTTGTCAATAAGTACGATTCTAGGAACCATCAAACTTTAAAAATGGTCTTTAGCCAACACAGAGACTTTGTAGGAGACTTTAAGGATGATGTCTTTTGAGGCTTTTTTACTGCCTTCTCGCGCACACGGGTTTTAATTTTTTTTTTTTTTTTCAAGTATCGGCGGGTTGACCCACGGAACCAGACGGGTTGGGTTGAGGTTTTCCTAGCCTGCCCGTCCCGCTAAATAAATGGCAGATTTTGGTGGGTTGGGACCAGGACCGTCTTATCAATTTTTTTTACTCGAGTCAAACTTTTTAAAACGGGCTTTTTTTTTTACAAGATTAAAGACAATATAAATTAATATTAAAAATAAACTTTGTATAATGTACAAAAGTAGTTAGAATAATACGACAACCATATTGAATATCAATGAATTCTTCAGTGGTTTGGACACTTCTTCGATATCAAAAATTTCATTCTCTTCTAACTTATTGTCTAGCTCTTTATCTATCAAATTTTTATTTGTATTTAAACTATCCATGAATGTTCTATTTTTGGAAGTAAAATATTTATTGATATCACCGGCTTGACTTTGGGCTAAAATATTTTTTTTTGCTTAAGAATGAGGTAAAATATAGGAAAGAATCGAACCCCCTAATGAATTTATTTCAATTTGAAACTCCTATCAATTTTTTTGTAAATATTGCAAACCTCGTGATTTTTTCCATACATATATATGAATGACGCTATTTTTTTTCCCTAAATACACCACATTTTAACTTTATGACATTTAGAAGACTATAATACCCTTATTACGAAGTATGTGCCATATGATCGTGCTACATAGTCATATGCCACATGATTTTGCTACGTAAAGTTGGAAAATGATAAATTAGGAAATGCTTGGGGTTTTAAAAAGAGATTGGATGTATTTAGAGGAAAATTGGATGTTAATTTAAATTTTGTAAATTTTCAAGTTGATCTTTGTTTTTAAGGGCATATCACTTTAAAGCTAAGGTTTCTAATAAAATCCTTCTTCCCAAGGGAAAGTCTTCAAGTCTTCTTCTCCTAGGAGTGTAAGTTATTCATATGGGAACTTGCTGCACACACACACAAACGTTAGGGGTCCCCGGGATTGCATAGGGAAGCCCCTCGACGCACAAGTCATCATGGTGATCGAGAGAAAATAATACAAGAAACGAATACTATTAAATGCATAGGAGTAATTATGAGAGAATATACTTACAAATGAAGATGATGGACCTTTTTATACATGGGTATCGGGCTCTGTGGGCGTAGGAGAAATTGGCCAATGGGCGATCCGAACTCCTTTGGACCGAGTTATTCCATTAAGAGCTCATTAAAAATTAATATTAAATCCATATATAAACAGAATTATATATTTAATTACTAAATATCGTTTTTGCCCCAACACAAGTCAATGAAAAGAACATAAATACATAACACAATTACATATAAAGCATTTGGAGTTCGAAATAGGGTCTTTTTTTCTAGAAAGAAATCGATTAACTTGAAAATATATACACAAAAACTCCTATCGGACCGTCTAACTGTTCGATGATTCGTTAAACGGATCGACCCGCATCCTGTGGCATTTCCGTATATTAGCGGTGGTGTCTTATTAGTTTTCGAGGGACCACCGATATTAACAATCCTTCGAAAAGTATTAGTCGTCCTTCTAAAATGTATTAGCGATTCTTCCAAATGTATTAGTAGTTCCCTGAAGAGTATTATAGTATTTTTCTTGAATATACTCCCGAAATGTATTATCACCCCTCAAAAAAGTATTAGTAGTTTCTCGAAAAAGTATTAGTACTTTCCTTGAATATAATTAAATTCTTCTCCCGAAATGTATTAACAATCTTCCGAAAAGTATTAGCCGTCCTTCTAAAATGTATTAGCGATTCTTTCAAATGTATTAGTAGTTCCACAAGAGTATTTTAGTATTTCTCATGAATATATACTCCCAAATGTATTACCAATCCCTCAAAAAGTATTAATAGTTATTCAAAAAGTATTAGTAGTTCCCCGAATATAATTAAATTTTTCTCCCGAAATGTATTAACAATGATCTTCTTACGAAAAGTATTAGCCATCCTTCTAAAAAGTATTAGCAATCCCTCAAAAAAGTATTACTAGTTCCTCAAAAAAGTTTTAGTAATTTTCTGAATAGTATTAATTTTTCCAATAAAATGTATTAGTAGTTCTCTTTGAAAAATATTAGTTGTTACCTTAAAAGTATTAATTTGTCTCTTGAAAAGTAAGTTAAATGAAATCTTCCTTAGCCCCTGTTAAATGAAATCTTCCTTAGCCCCATCTATAAAAATTCTTCTAAGCAAATGCATGTATGCTTATTTATGTACTTATTTGTTGACTAATACACAATAATTATTGAGTTTTCTTCAAAATTCCACACAAGATAAAAAATGATTTTTCTTAAATAATGCACCTACTTGTTTTGAGGTTTTTACCTCTATTTCTAATGCCTCGTTGTTAAACTTGCGTCAAAACAATTACGCACCGCCTACCTTCAATTCGATTGAAACTCTTTATTTTTTCTCGCAGCTTTACTCAACTACACCAACCTTAATTTGTTGGAATCATATACTTGCAAATATATATATATATATATATAACAAATAGAGAAAAAAAAGGAATGAAGATTCCCGATTTAATGAAAGAAAAAGAATGATATGGGGAAGACTTTTAAGAGAGAAGGGGAGAGAAACACGCAGAAATGAGAAAAAGGAAGGAGACTTGGAGCAGATCTCATTTTTTTTTTAAAGATCCAAATTAAGGTGTTGGGATCCGTCTAACTGTTTTAGATCCGTTAGACCGACAGAGACTAGATCAAATATATATTACGAAACTCTAAAGATCACCATCGATGGCGTTGAACCCCCCGGCAATTTCAACTAAGCGATTAACAAGTCCAATTGTTTGATTAGTCAATGATTTGCACTCTACACCTCACATCCATCCACTTATTGTACACAATTCGGATTGCGTGAGAGAAAGAACATAGTGTCGAATGCAATGTGTTACAAACGAGAAAAGTCTTTACAATGGCTATTATAATTTAAATAACAAAACAGAAAAAGTCTAAACTTAAATATTACATGTTCGAAAAACTTGAAAAAAAGAGTTGCTACTTCTTGAAGCCGGAATTCAAACCGGATAGGAGCCAAGTCGAGAAAGAATCTATTTTCGCAAGACAATTACGTCTCGGCTAGTATTCACGCTTTGTCTCCAAAGATAAAACGGCTTCGTCTTCTATGTAGTAGCACCACTAACACGAAACAACTTTGAACTATAAGGAGTCAAGACTGGTTGTTGGACTAAATTATAGAATCCACAAAAATTAGTGCATGTTTTGTATGAAGTAAGAATTGTCTCAGAAATTTGCATGGTATAACCATGTATATATAGTCAACAACTCCACATGCGGGAGATAAAACAAAGTGTAGTGGACATTAATCGGATGTAATGACCCATGTGTTATATCCCACTACTCTTTGCATAATGCGGGTAGTGAACCATCTTCAAGTGACCACTACTACGAGTTACTAACTCCAATAATCACACGAATCGGACACCTACAATGTCCATATTCAATTGGGCCGCAATAATCCAACAATCACTTGAATTTGGGTCAAACCCATTTTCGTGTGACAAAACCATAGTGGACATAGACCCGCCCAAAGGTATGGGCCCATAGCCCGCTCCCGTGCCCAGGGGGCCGGGCGTCGTGCGCATATGCGTGTGGCCCACTTGTGATCATCCACTTGTGTTATAGTATATCCAACCAATAACACCTTTAAGTATTTATACTAGAATAAACTATGCTTTATATTCTATGTGGGACAAGGATAAAGCCTTTCAACTCTCTTTACATAATGCTCATTCATGTGGCTAACTTCGTGTATTAATTCTTTACTTACCGAAATTTGATTTTGAGAAATAAAAATACTATGAACATCTACACAAAATGCGATACTCGTCAAACTCGGTCGGCGAGGGCGCTCCAGGGTTCGAAGGTTTATCGTCTGTGCGGCAGACAAGGGCAAAACCGTTGATGACTCAATGAAAAATACGGGTTCGGCTATGCGGCGGATCCCCTACCGCGCAATAGTCACTTGCCCTTCTTCTAACATACACATGAGTAACACTTTTGAGGCTCTTGCTTCAGATGATATCTCCGATAAACCATCGCCGGACTTTCTTCAGGCATTATCCAAAAGGAACCGATCCCCAAGGCCTCTACATCCAACATCGCCCCATTTCCACTATTCTACCTCTTACGGTTCAAGATCCGTTGGGAAAGCTAACCAGGGCTCTTAATCGGGCTTTCCGGGATAGCTCTCTGGATTCGCTAATTCAAAATTACTCGAGAATGTTAATAAGGGTCCATCACCAGCAATTCATAACATTACCATTGACGCCCGCGGGCCGATCGAGCTAGATGTTGCGGCTTCAAAATGATGGGCTGATTATGAATATGAAGTGGCCAATTCGCATCGTCCGATTCTACAAAGACACCACACTCCTGTTTTCACCGTGAGGTCATCACGCGCCACCCCAACCTGTCTCAATGAATTGCATCTTTTGGAACATCCGGGGATTGGGAACATTGCATCTCACAATGTTCTTAAGGCTTTATGTCAAAAGCATAAGCCTTCTATTTTGGTGTTTGTGAACCTAAGGTGGACACTTCGTCGATTTTGAACTCTTATTGGAATAGTTTGGGTTTGACCTTCGTGGCCCAAAACTTTCGGGTGAATGGACGTCTTGACATTTGGGTCTTTTGTGATCTTTGTATAACTCGTCCTCAATCGGTTTGGTCTTCTACTCAGGGTATTGTTTTACAAGTTCAATTTGGTTCCATGGTTTTCATGTTGGTTTTGCTCATGGTTTGTGTGACCATATTGCTCGTCGTGAGCTTTGGTTGGATTTGAGGAATTTGGGTCTTACCGATCTGCGCTTATCGGGGATTTTAATGCGGTCTTGGGACATCATGAGCGCTCGGCGGTGGCACTTTATCCCAAGCCTCTTGCCAGGATTTCGGGGATTACTTGGAGGATACTTGGTTTATTTGCGGTCTTTACTACGGGGAATTCATTTACTTGGTGCTCCCCCGAAGGCCTCTATCCCTCATTCGAGGCCAAGTTGGACCGAGCCTTTAGCAACTTGTCAATTTTTCTCTTTTTGGCAAGTTGTCAAGGGTTTAGTTCTTCCACGCATTAGATCCGATCACCACCCCATCTTGGTCTCTTGTTCGTCCTCCATCACCAGGGGTCCAATTCGTTTCGTTTTCAGCGTATGTGGGTTTATCATAACACATTTCGCGATTTGGTTATCTTTTCTTGGGTCGCTCCCCATGCGCCACGCCCAACCCTATGTTGTGCGTCATGTGGAAGCTCAAAAGGTTGCGCGGCAGTTATTATTAAGGTCCGGAACATAGATGTTTTTGGGGACATTAACCGTAGGGTGGAGTATCGAGATGGAGCAAGTTCGTCAGATTCAGGCAGATATTGAGAATTTGGGCTATACAGCTGATCGTCGGGACATGGAGATGGACGCCCAGAAGCTGCTTTCTCAGACGTTGCTATTACAATATGAATTTCTTAAACAAAAGGCTCGACCGTCTGGGCTTTAAGGATGGGGACCATAATACGACATTTTTCCATCGTCGTAGCTAGATTCGCAGTGGTCGCACGGGGATTCAGGGGACTTATGGTGGACGACATTTACACCGATGATACTAGGGCTCTTGGGAATCACATTATTTCTTTTTATAAGGAGCTCTTCGCAGACACTGGGGGTACCGTTGCGGATTATACCATCGTTGATCAGGTTATTTCTCCCAGGGTAGGGGCGTCGGATAATGCTAGCTTGACAGCCATTCCTTCGGATCAGAGGTTAAGGAGGCGGTTTTTGATATGGACGTTGATAGCTCTCCCGCCCGCATTTTTGGTGGGATATTTTATCGCCACTTCGGGATGTCATTTCCGTCGAGATGATCGCCAGCGTCGGTTTTTCTTCATTAGCTCATCCCTACCTTTGGGTTTGAATGCTAGATTCATGGCGCTCATCCCAAAGACTAAGGATGTTAATGTTCTTGAGAACTTTCGCCCGATAGTTATGAGTAATTTTCTGCTTCAAGATTATTACTAAGATATTTGGCTCTGTGGTTGGGTGCGATTATTGCTGCTATTTATCCCCTACGCATTCGGGTTTATTCTAGGGAGGCGATTTACGATTGTATTGCCATGGTCTCATGAAGGATGCAATGTCTTACATGGTCGATCGGATGCGAATATGATCTGAAAAATTGATATTCGTAAGGCGTTTGACACATTGAAGTGGGACTTCTTACACGCTTTTGCGCCGTATTGGTTTCTGGAGGTTTTTATTCACCGTGTGGATGTTATTCTTCAATCGTCCCGAATATCGCTGCTTCTCAATGGGACGCGGTGGGGGTACTTTCCTCGCTTTTTAGATGGGTCGACAGGGTGATCCTTTATCCCCGCTTCGTTTTGCATCGCGGATGAGTACTTAGTAAATTTATTGAAGTAGCTATTGATCGAATCGAGTATACCGTTCATGGCACCAAGAAGAATTATCTTCCCATCGTCCCATCTTATACGCGGATGATATTGTTATTATGTGTGGGCGTTTCATCCAACGCCCGTGTACTTCTTCGATTCTCACCCTTTATGCGGATATTTCGGGCCAAGCATTCAATCCTCGTAAATCTAAAATTTATTTTGGCTCCCGGTGTCATCGCATATCCGTGGGAGAGTGCAAACTATCATGGGAATCCAGGCCGGAGGTTTCCCATCGTATATCTAGCGCACCAATCTTCAAGGGTGCCCCTAAGGTTGCGAATCTACACCCGTCTTTGATAAGATCATCCTCAAATTTAGAAGATGGAAAGGTTCTTCTCTTTCCCTTGCCGGGTCGAGTTTGCCTGGTTAATTCGATTACTAGTTCGTTTGTGCACACAATGATGGTTTACAAATGGCCACACGCCTTGCTCAAGCAAATGGAAAGGGCCATGCGTAACTTCATTTGGGATCGGGATGTTAATTCTAAAGGTTCGGTGGTGGTTAATCGACTTGTTGTTGCACGCCCAGAACGGTGGCTTAGGCGTGAGGTCCATTATGGCAGCCAATTCCCGCATTCCCGATGAAATTGGGTTGGAAAGTTATGAATTCGGATTCGTGATTTTTAAAACTATGAGAAAACGTTATTTGACATCGGATGGTGCGATCCGAACTCTTTCATTCCCTCTTCTATTTGGGCCGGGATTAAGCTTTACATCGTGGGATCGCTTGGATGACTCCGTTGGATCCCCGGGATAGTTCCGAGGTATTATTTTAGATTGACAATCGGCCGATACTTTGTATTCTTGACAGGATTGGCATTCCATAAGAGTATAGATATTTATTTGGGCAACGCATATCGGATTATTTCTATGATGTGCCAATCATAGTCTTGGCATTTTACCTTCTCTTTTGTGGAGACTTACATGGATCCGTTCGGGACATTGTTCGTGTCCCTATCATTCCTTCATCTCAAGACAAACGGGTTTGGTTACACTCCGATGATGGCAATGTGACATCTAAAGTGGCATATTCTCATATTCACCCCCATTACCCTAAGGGTAAATTGGGGCGCGTGGATTTGGTCATCTCATATTCCGAGCGTAGATCGATTGTGGCATGGCATGTGATCCATTGGCCGTCTTGGACCTTTTACGCCCTGAGGAGTTTCATTGGCCCTTCCGTCTATGTTACGTGGTTGCGCCTCCGCCGAATCGATTGATCATTTGTTTGTCTCTTGTGTTTTTGCAGAGCTCTCTGGCGTTGGATTTTCCACTCATTTGACGTACACCCGTTTGAGGCTTAGAGCTTTAATGAATTTCGGTTCATTTAATGAATTTTTATTTCAAAGAGCATGTTAATTTCTTATGGAGAGTGGCTGATTGTTGTCTTGATCCGCTCATCCGCATATCCGGAATGAGTTGACATTTCACAATAAGCTTTGGACGGTGGATGCGGCTATCATGCATCTTCTGATTCTTATCATTGAGTCATTTGCCCTGCATAGGGGTTGCATGCATAATAATCAACGCAACCTTTTCATTCTCCATAGACGCAGGTTCTGGTCGCCCTAGACCAGCCCCAATGATTTTGGAAGTGAATCGGCATAAACCCCTGCCCGGGCCGGATCAAGGTGAATACGGATGGGAGCGCTTGGGTGCGCGCTGGTAGCCTCACCGCTGGTGTATGTTGAAATTGCGAGACTTCTTCGGGGCTATTTTTTAGACCATTGTGGCACGCTACGCATTCGAGGCGAAGTTAGTGGCGCAATGTTGGTCGTCCATTATGCATTTGCCAAAGGGTGGACACATTTTGGCTAGAATCGGATTCGATGTACGTGGTGAATCTTCTTAACAATAGATCCGTGGAGGTCCTCAAGGCGTATTTAAGCAAGTGGAGCTATACACTTCACCTCCTCTCTCACATGGAGCTAGTGGTTTCACATATTTATCGGGAAGGCAATCGAGTGGCGGACATGATGAGCAAAAAGCAATGCGGGATCTTTGGGGACTTGGTGGGCGTCCCACCAAGTATACATCGTTCACTCATTGCGGAGGACTATGTGGGTCGATCTAGTTATAGGTTTGTTACTTAATGCGTGATGGATTCGAGTTTCTTTTCCTACTTTTCGACGCCTTATTTTTCATGGGGGGTACTCTTTTTTCCTGTCACGGGTTTTCCCCGCAAGGTGGGTTTTACCTTGGGAGATTTTAACGAGGCCCCAACCATTCAACCATACGGCGGCTTGTGACCATTTAGATTTACTTCCGCACTTGTTTTCGGCTTTTATTTGGTTACCCGATCATTCTCATGATCGGGATCACACTATTTTTCATTTTATATATATTTCAATTCATTAAAAAACACGAGAATGCGATAAACAATTTACAATTTAATTCCTTCGAATTAAATACTTAGCCACCGAAAATTTGGTCAAAGTCGAGTCGATGCTCACTTTATCAAAACCAAATTTCCAATAATTCCTCACATGAGTGGAAATTAACGCATGTATGAATGCGGACATGTAAACCATTCCTCAATAGACAATATTGCATTCGAAAAGGTAGTTTGTGGCTTTGAACTTTCTCGTAGTCAATACCAACGGGTATACCGGCAACTTAGTGAATGCAATGCCTTGAACTATTTCTCCGTAATGTATACCGAGTCAACAAAGATTAATACAATAAGTTCTCAACACCTTATGTTCTCACATTTTGTGTCTGTTTCCGCCATGGACACATCTTTGGATCCATAAGTGTTACTTTGAAGCGCCCACACTTCTCACTTACATATGTGATCTTCTATCTAAGTATCATGTCGTACTCAACCTCAACGAAGTGTAGGAATCATTAAAAGTCAAATGACACACCTCACCACAACTTTGCATGTGATTCAACACTTGGCTCGCTTTCTGGGATGGGTTGAAATATTGTTTCCAAGTGTTACAACATAGCCTTCATAGCTTAGTTTTCCCATTGAACCAAGTTCTTGGTATCTCCACTCATCATGGTTAGATTACCACTATGATGGTTATTTTACTTTGTGGACTTTAAGCCCAATTCCTCTAGCGATTTATCAATTGATCTCTATTCACCCTTTTGTCAAAGGATCCGCCAAATTGTCTTTGGACTTCACGTAGTCAATTAACATCACACCGCTTGAGATCAATTGTCTTATGGTATTGTGTCTCCGACTAATATGTCGGTACTTACCGTTATACATATTAGTCGGAGACACACTATAGAAGGCACATATTTTTTCCAACATGGAATGTCTTCCAAAAAATTTCAAGCCACTATGCTTCTTCACTAGCTTTATCCAAAGCTATAAACTTATATTTCATGGTGGACCGAGCTATACAAATGTGCTTCGTGGACTTCCATGAAACCGCACCACCTCCAGGTGGTGAATATGAATCCACTAGTAGAAAACAATCTTTCGAATCCGAAATTCAACTAAAGATCATTATACCCTTAAAGTAGAGTTGGATATCTCGAGTAGTATTACCCATAATCCAAGGTATACTTCAACTATTTTAATACCCTTGTTAACACTTTCCAATGCTCACGGCTTGGATTGCTCGTGAACCTACTCAACTTATTTACAGGATACGCCGAAGTTTGGATGTGCACATCCGTGATACACATCGACACATATTATACGTGAGTATTCCATCCGAGCCACCGGTTCTCGCTTTATTAGCAATCGGATTTACACTTAAATTAATGGGCGTCTTTGACGGTGAATCGTTAAAAGCATTGATCTTCTTGAGCACTTTCTCCACATAGTGGGATTGTGACAAGACAATTGCATTAGGAGTTCTATTGATTTTGATCCCTGGATCACATCGAGTCCCCATATCTTTCATGTCAAAGTTCCTTTTAACATCATTTTTGTATCCATGATTGAAGCAAGACTACTTCCCATGATAAGTAAATCGTACACATATAGACAAACTATGACAAATATTTACGATGTCCCTTTGACATACACGCATTTATCATACTCGTTGATTTTAAATCCATATGATAACATTATGTTATCAAATCTAAGATGCCATTGTTTAGGAGCTTGTTTCAACCGCATAATGATCTTATTAACTTGCACATCTTCTTTTCTTGACCGGGTGCAACAAATCTTTTAGGTTATTCCATGTATATTTCTCGCATCTATTTCTCCATTCGTAAACACTTGTCTTGGCATACAAGATATGAAGAGAAAACAAACATGTAGAGAAAATCGGGAAGAGAGTAACAAAGAAGATCGAGAGAGAGTAAGAGAGAGATAGAAAAATTATAAGAAAGAGAGTGATAGGGTGATAGTGTGTGAAGTTCGGTAAACTTAAATAAGATCGTAAATTCAATTCCAAGAAACCCAAGGGATATAAACTCTTGAGATACTCACCCTAGAAATTTGAATATCTTAATTGGATCCTATAAATTAGGAAATACAATCCAATAAAAAATTGAATTTAAGTCTTTGAAAAATAATGAAACACTTAACCGCAAATATAGATAAGGAAATGCAAAGATTTTTCAAATTATTCCAAGTATAGTTGTAATATCCCGATTTTTTTTTTGTATATATTATTATTATTATTAATTTTCTAATTATTACTTCAACAATTTTTCTTTTATTAATATTATTACTATTATTATTATTTTTTTTTGATGATAACCAGTAGCAATAAATATCCAGGCCCAATTTAAACTATTGATTTCGAAAATTTATTATGGGCTCAAAATATTTTCTCCAACTTTAAAAGTCCTAGTCAAATAGGATTTTTTTTTTAACAAACCCTAGTCAAACTCCAAATTAAATAAATACATATCTTTACCCCACAGATTCATCTTCTTTTTCCAGCCGTCTGTTATTGGAGTAAGGTAAAAGTTTCAAAATTTACATCCAATCTTCAAACCCAGCCCCAAAGGTTTTAAGCATAGCTAGTTTCTAATAAAAATTCCCTTCCACCTCCAACCACCGACTGCCCCGCGACACCCCAGTCGCTGGAAAATACCAATAACCAGGAATCAGTCATCCAAAATCTTTCCCAACAACAAATCAAAAAAATTTGGAGCTTTTGGGTGAGGGAGTTCACGTCTGGACTGGAGGCTTTTGAGGGGAGGGTTGTTGATTAAAGGACTTGGTGAATTTTTGAGCAGGAGAGATTTAGGGGATTTGAGAAAAAAAAAAAAAAAAAAGAGATGATGATGGAGGGGCACGAAACAGAGCAAGTTTTGAGGGAGGTTGGGGGTGACCGTGAATAGGTGTATAAATTGGTGATAGGCTTTAATAAGACCCACCACCCACCTTACAACTTTTCTTTTCTTTTTCAAACTTTATAAATTGTTTACTGCAGTTGATTTTTATCTAAAGCCAATTCAATTCCCAAGTCTTTTTCTTAACCATTTTTCTTTCTTTTATTTATTTGTCTATTTATTATTTACTTTATCTTAAAGTATTATTTTACTACATTGTTAATTATGCTTTATAATTTATTGTAGAAAACGAGGAAAACGAAGAAAGTAGGATTTCTGCATTATTGCATTTTCGACAAACATCTGCATTTATTTGAGGTGGGGATATTCTATTCACTTATTGTTTGTCACTATTAAATGCTTCGTATATGTGTAATTGTTTATGTGCAATGTGAAAATAAATTATGTTATCTTGGGGCCGTAAGAAGAAGTCCCTGATCAAAAGTATCCTCGGGTGAACCCAGCATGTTATAATTAGTCCGGGGTCGTAAGAAGGTCCGAGATCAAAAGTATCCTCGGTGAACCCGCGATTTAGTCGGGGCTATAAGAAGGTCCGGGATCGGTATCCTCGGGGTGAACCCACAACTATAAAGTAATCGGCCACCAAAGTAAAAGTTAAATTACATGTTGAATGTTTACGATTATGCCTATTGATGTATTTAATTTTGACAAACGTGTCCCCATTGAGCGAGTTGAAAGCTCACCCCATATTCATTAACACTTTTCGAGGTTGAGGAGTCCGAGCGAGGATTGGAGGCGGTGGATGCAAAGTCAATAAATTTATTTATTTTATAATTTTAGGAATATTTTATTTTATTAACGGATTTTTATTTACTATTTTATTTTTGGATGATGATGTTTGGGATTCAAATTAAAGTACTTTGTTTATTCGAATGCAAAATTTAAATCGTATGTTATCTTTTTAATTGATGCTCTTTTAATTAAGCTTATTGCAATGCTTGTTAAAATTTACGTATTGTTAGAAAATTTGGGTCGTTACAATAGCACATTGCATATAACACCACGGGACTTAAGATTCCAAGAAATCCAATAATTTTGGAATGAAAAATCAAGATTTCATATTGTCCAAAGGATTCCTAATTCATTAATCATCTAACTTCACCAAATGTGCATGTCATAATTATGCCTAAATATATGATAAAAATAAAAATTGAACACACAAGTGGGGGACTATTTTAGCAGATGTTGTACCAAGTGTTGTAACACCTTGAAAGATACTTTTACGCCAATTCAATGAATTGTGATCCGCATACCCATCATATAGGAATTTTCGAGTATTTTGATTTTTACCAAGACACATGCCAAATTTAGCCATTGGGTAGCTTTCACACAAAACTCAATAGTAGCTCTTTCTCACAAGATCATATCTCTTAAAACAATATTATATATGTAAGAATTGGTCAAAAGGATTAGCCGCACACAAATGGGTAGGTAGTTGTTTCCCTCAAAGGCCTCCAAACATGTTCAAGACATATTATTTTTCAAACTCATCGCCTGGTATATATATTAATGATTTTGTAGATTGGAAACATCAACTCACACTAGCTTATCAAGTGAACAATCTTGAGTACATTACCTAACTAATCAAATCGATTCGATCGTGCACACACAAACTTATTTAATGCATGAATGCAAGAAGTATATACAAAAGAAAAAAACATGTACAAGTATATACAAGTCTTGCAGCAAGTGTTTACTGTGAGTCTTTGCAACACTTTCAGGGACAGTGTCAAATCACACCCAAACCAAGAGACTTCCGATGAGAATCCATTCACAAAGGATCCGAACACCACCAAATTCAAGCTATCTCGAGTTCTTGAAGACAATGTAATTGAGTTCTTGAGTTCTTGTATTTGTTTATCATAGATTAGGTGTTTATTTCATTGTTTTGAGTCATTTTGATGTTTTGGAGGCCAAATAAACCTTTAAGGTCGCGTCTTAAGTTTATATTTCGAGTTTTAAATGAGCAGGGGTCAATTTCGACTTGACGGGATGAGCAGAGGTCAATTTTGGCTTGATGCACGGGCAAATGATGCATATACGCACGGCCCGTGCGTCTGTCGGGGTCAAGACTGGCGGGGTTTAGTATTGGAGACATAACTTTCTCTACAAAATTGGTATTGGGCTGATTCAAGTTGCTATGGAAAGCTAAGAGAAAGCGCTACAACTATTAAGAAGACACTAGGAACAGATCCGAAGATCCCGGATGCGTATTTTCGCTCACACGTGAATCTTGATCGCGATTGAGTTTCCTTTTTGGGTTTGGACTTCTTTTCCTTTCTAGTTTATTTAGGGTTTGCTTTGAGTCGCCTATATAAGGCAAACACTTGTTTATTTTTCATAATATATTTGATATTAAATATGGATTGAATCGAAGAGCTTCAAGATTGTTCATCTTGTTGCAAATTCCGACTTATCAAACAAACTTTTGCATTTGTTTGTGGAGTCTACGCATACCGAGGTCCCTCGCTTTTCTAAGCAACGGGTCGAGGTTTTCACCATCTTTAACCAAACTAGTGAAGATCTTGGGTTAACAACATATTATTGTTGGGTCGTATGCACGCTTGTTATTCTGCGGTTCACATTAGTTGGTAATTCGAGCCAGGTTGCAAGGTTAAATCTATCCTTGTTTCTTTAATTCTTGTTATTTTCCAGATTTTCATATAAACCCTAGTTCTTCAAGGGTACAAAAATCAAAATTTGAACAAGAGAGAGAGAGAGAGAGAGTTGATGACGTTGATGACATGAATTGTTGTTTCTTTCGTAAGAAGACTTGTTGAGTTGTGGTTTGTGTTGATTGCAATTATTATACATCATGTCCAAAGAAAACCGATAACCATTAGATTTAGGTAATAAGTTGCATATGGAAGCACTTGCAAGCCTCTTGAAGAAAGTGATGATAGAAATGTATGGGGAGTGAAGATAGTAGTGCCCGAAAATATGAGGTCGGTGTGCGAAGGCAAAGGCGTGTAGATCCGGTTGAGTTAGATGATGAATTTAATGAGTATATTAAGGAGACCGAAATTATAGCCCGGGTAGAGGAAGACAATCGCTTAGAGGAGATAGAATATGTGAAGATAGTAACTGAGTACTATCAAGATGAATATTCGATCTTTTCGGGGGAAAAGTGATCCTGGATGTGTACTTAGAATGGGAGCGTAAGATGGAGAATATATTCGATTGTCATAATTATTCGGAGTTGAAAAAAGTAAAATTAGCGTGATGAAATTCTCTGATTATGCTATTATTTGGTGGGATCAATTGATGATAACTAGGAGAAGGATGGGAGAAGGTGCCATATCTACTTGGGATGAGATGAAGCAATTGGTGCGGCGTTGTTTTGTGCCTAACCACTACTATCGAGGTGTTTTTCAAATGATTACAGAGGTTAACACAAGGGTCTCGTAATGTTGAAGATTATCACAAAGAGATGGAGATGTTGATGGCGTGAAGGCTAATATAGAGGAAGATCGGGGAGGTGACGATGGCGAGATTTATCACGGGATTGAATACTCCTATAGCAGATGCCGTCGGCTTACATCATTGTATCGATCTTGAGGAGATGGTGCACATGGCGGTGAAAGTTGAGCAAAGAACTCAAGAGAAGGGGTTTCAACCGACAGGCCCCAAGTTCTAACTCCAATGCATGGAAAGCGAACACCAAAGAAAATGAGGAGCGAGTTCAAAACCATTGGAGCAAAAGGGGAGGGTGACAGAGCCTAAACCCACGAGTAAATTCGAACCCTCTACTACCTGAGCGAGGGATACTAATTGCTTTAAGTGTCATGGTTTTGGGCATATTGCTAGTTAATGTCAAAATAAAAGGGTGTTGGTGGTGCGTGATAACGGGAATCGAGTCGGAAAGTGAGATTAAGCCGAGTTGGAGGATGTTCTTGAAGTTGTCGAGCCGGAAAAGGGGGATTTGTTATCATTGGATTCATATGATGTGTTGGGAATCGAGCTAACAAGTGGATATGGTGATTCATTAGAAATTGAAGTTGGTGGGGCATATGAGATAGAAAATTCGGTTGGTGTGCAAAACAAAAATTATGAAGCCAAAGACAATGAGAGATTGAGTGAGAAAAAATTGAGAGTCCAACCAAGGGTAGAAGTGAGATTCGAGTGATAGTCGAGAAAAAAAGTGATTAATAATTTTGAGTGGGCGAAAACATGGGGGTAATGGCCATTGAGGTAAAATTCAAGGAAAATCTATATTCATGGCAAAAGAGAAGAGAGATACTAGGAATAAGTTTTCATGTTCTAACACTTTTATCTTTATTTTGCCTAGTATTAAAAATCATAAGGGTGATAAGCCATCCGACACAAAACCAAATCAATTGTATTTCTAAGTGTTAGGTGAAAGCAAATAAGTTATACTATCAACAAATCAATCTTCGGTCAGTCATTGAGTGGTGACTTTGCCGTGTAAGCCAACCTAGTTGTCCATTAAGGACTAAATTGATTTGAGTTAATTCTGAAAATACTTGAAAATGACTAAATTGTAAAAGTTTGTAAGGTTTATTCAACCCCCTTCTAAACCTTACACATCACCCTCCCTTGGGACCTATATTCATAAACAAAGAGTTTGTGTGACAAGTTTTCAAAACTCATGCAAGGGAAGTTTGAGCATAATGGGAGAGTTGACTTTCTTTCTAGGTTTTCAAGTCAAGCAAATGAAGGATGGAACCTTCATAAGTAAAACCAAATACACCGAGATTTGATGAAGAAATTTGGTATGGAAGAGAAGTCATCGAAGATTCCCATGAACACATCAATCAAGATGGATATGGATGCGATGGCAAAGTTGTTGATCAAACCACATATAGAGCCATTATTGGATCATTTCTCTATTTGACAAAGACAAGTAGGCGGACATCATCTTTGATGTAGGTGTATGTGCTAGATTTCAATCTACACCAAAAAAGAGTCACATGACTGCAACCAAGAGAATCCTAAGGTAATTGAAGGGATGCCAAGAAGTTGGCTTATGGTATCCAAAGGATAGAGGATTCAAGCTAGTTGGTTACTTAGACTCGATCCCATGTTGGATGTAGAGTAGATAGGAAGAGTACATCGGTACCTATCAAATGCTTGAAATAGATTAGTTTCTTGGTTCAAAGAAGAAACAAAATTCAATAGCTACATCCACAAAGTGAGTACATAGGCTGCGGTAGCGGTTGTGCCCAAGTGTTATGGATGAGGCAACAACCGAGAGACTATGATATAGAAGAAAAGAGATTCCAATTATATTTGATAACACAAGTGCTATTGTAATTACTCGTAACCCAATATTGAACTCAAGAACCAAGCATATTGATGTCGATATATCATTGTATAAGAGATCGTGTTAAAAAGAAAGACATCACTTTGGAATACATATGAACCGATAAGCGGTTAGGATATATTCACTAAGCCATTACCTAATCAAGGTTTGAAGAGCTTAAAAATGAGCTAGGATTAATTGAGCTGAGTTAGGAGGCTCGGAAGACTCAATCACAGAGTCAAAAAGAGAAAATTGAAAATCAAAGAAAGCTTTATTTTTCAGCCAAGTGAAATGCAAGACGACGGCTAGTCAATCAGACGAGTTAGGTGGATAGCCGAGTGATCATTATGAGAAGAGAGAAAGCGAGTTAAGTCACTTACGAAAGGTAGCCGAGTTATTTAAGAGCTAAGTGACAAAACGCAGTCATTTTTGCGGCGAATATTTTGGGCATGACATCGCCAGTAGTTATGATGTCGAAAAAAACTTGTACCCGTTTAGCCTATGATTGGATATAAATGTTCTTTGCTGCATTTATTGTGGGGAAATTAATATGGTTTCAAGGTTTTAATCTCAACCGTTGATCGTGATCAATCTTTTTGAATTCTAAAACCATCCTCTCACATCCCTTATATACCATATTTCATTTTCTCTCTCCTAACATTATACTCATCTCTCTCAAAGCAAAGGCAAAACTTACTCGCAAACCAAGCAAAAACCCTAGTTCATACTTCATTCAAAGTTCAAGTTTTCAAGTTTCTATCTCTCGAAATGGCTCTAAGTTACGATTTTGTGAAGATGTCTCGAGAAGATCCACTTAGGTTCGATGGTTGATTTTGAAGGAATGGTGAAGCGAGGGGTTGACAAAGCCCTTGCTAAGAAAATTGGTGAGAAACTGGAGAAGTTTGGTCTTAAGGGATTTCTCACGATGGAGTTTTCGCACAACTATCTTGAAGAAGTGGCCATGTTCTATGTGAATGCTTTGAGGTTCATGATGAAGAAATCCATTCATCCGTTCACAAAGACCGACATAAAGATAATCATTGCGGATTTGGCCGATCATTGTCATCTTCCTTCGTTTGGATTGAAGGAAATCTCTGAAAAGACATCAACCTCGCAGCTACAAAGACGTGGAATGAGATTGCCACGCCGATTTAGTTGCTAAGGTTGTTTACACGATAAGAAGTCACTCATTAAGGATTATTATCATAAGTTTATGGACGTGGTGTCCAAGTGCATTAACATGAAGTTTGGCCTCAATCACCGTCAGAACTAAGTGACTATCATGGATGCTAATGGAGGAGAAGAAGGTGAATCGGGCGAGTTCATCTTCACCGATCTGCTAGAACGTAATGAACAAGACCATTAATGATGTTGGTCCGCTTTGTCAATTTGTTGGGGTATGGCCTTGTGATTGGCCATTTGATGGAGGTGAAGGGCGTTCCTCTTAGGAATGGGAAACCTTTCCATGTTAACAAGAAGATGTTCGAGGTGAACCTCTCACCGCTCGTAGGCAAGCCCATGCAAGAAGAGTGCGACACCCGAAGGTGAGTCAATTGATCCTGTCCCGAGGACACATTTACAACCGCAAAGCTCCTCTCCAAAGCTTGTGCAAAAGAAGAAGAAAATTGTTGCAAAGATAGCCTCGCCCGCCCCTGCAGTGGAAGACCCAAAGACTCTGCCCCATCACCGGATGAGAAGGATTCCCATTCCCCTTCTTCATCATCAAGAAGAAATGTTGATTGTACCTCAAAAGCTAGCTGCAACTAAAAAGATAAAGATGGCGGAGCCACCGCCATTGCGAAGAAAGAGGGCGAGATTCCTCTTGTCAAAACCAAGAGAAAGCGATTGATGAGGAAGTTGTTCGCCTATATTTTTAGCTTCACCGCAAGTGTACGATGTACGTTATCGAATAGGGTAGCAAGGTCGTATCCACGAGACTAATAAATTAATATGCTAAGTATTTAACCAAGATAGTCTTATTTTTATTTAGACGATCGAAATTTGATGATTGTTGTTTTGAGATTAAGACAATTTAAATCACTAAAACACAAGAATAAGATAACACGAATGAAAGAAGTATCAAGATGATGTAATAGATTTCCGAGTTAAGGTTTCATTAATAATCCTCTTGTTGTCCTAGGTTTAATCAAGCCACGTTATTATCAATATTCCTATAAGACGATCACAAAGCTATTTTATCCTCCCTCTCGAGATGCATATAAAACGTAGATTGAAATACTTATGCTAGCATCTCTACTCAACATAAAGCATTCAACTCCCGAAAGCAAATAAGATCAAATATCCTCACAAATATTTACAAACCTCTCGATTCATGCAAATATTTTGTGTCGAGTATTCAAGATCTAATATTGAAACTCATCTCTCGAATTACGAATCAATATATCAAACAAGTTAAATCATTGATCAAGTGATAAAACAAGAATAAGCTCAAAATACTCAAATAGGCTTCAAGATAATAACTTCAACTAAGATTAAAACATCCAACAAGAGTTCATTAATCTACTTCCAAAACCCGGAAATCTCAAGAGTTTAGCTACACATGATTAAACAACTTATACACAAAGTGTTCAAAGTCATTACAAATGGAAATGAAAGATTGAAACTAAAAGAGAAGCAAGAAAACTTAGGAACGCGACAATCTCTCGATATATCTCCGTTCTTCAAGCTCCGATGCAACCCGATTATCTCCTTGATATCCTCCTTCAAGAGTTGACTCTTGTCTTGTGTTGTAGATCCCAAAATGCCAGAATCTCCTTGTTTGCGCCCCCAAAAGCCTTTTTATACTTCCCATCATGTTTAGGGCTTAATGTCAGACATGGGATTCAGTAGCAGACACACGGGTGGTGCGCCCACGCACGGGTTACCCGTGCGCTACCCTCGCTGGAATAACCCAACTCTCTCGTAGGGCGCACGGGTGGTGCGTCGAGCACGGCCTACCCGTGCGCCACTCCTGAGATAATTCGATCCTCTGTAGGACGCACGGGTGGTGCGCCCATGCATGGGCTACCCGTGCGCCATGCTGCAGCTCCAATAATCCTTATACAGGGGTGCACGGGTGGTGTCTTGAGGCACGCCCAACCCGTGTGCCCCCTGTCTTTTCCGTAAACGCTCAACTTTCGCTCTTTTAGGCTTCACTTTTCGTATATCCACTCAATTCTCCGTGTTTCCACTTTGCTTTCCTCGTATTCGTATTCAATTGGCTTCAAATATCATGAAATTCCTACAAAATAAGCAAAGTGTAATATCTTTTCCACAAGGAGTGAATATGTACATTTAACACGAGTATATGCATGTTTACTCATCATTAAAGCTCAAAATACGCCTCAAAATACATGCAAAACTCACGCCTATCAAAATCCCCCAAACTTAAACTGTTGACCGTCCCGATCAACAATATTTAGAACACGATAAAGCACAACAGGGAGATAAAGATAACAGCGCACACAAAGAATCCACAAGAAAATCCATATTGTTCGTCATGAATGCTGAGTACAACTCAATCAAGCCTCAAATATCTAATCAAAGAACACGCCTCAAGTAAAACAAAGTGAAATGCTTTGAATTCTAACTCTCGAAGTTAAGTGTATACTCTCATCTCACGAGGATATAGGACGTGTTTACGCTCAAATCAATTCGATGTCGCAAAATTGCCATAGGCTTTGCAATTCGTCTCATATCTCCGCCACTAAAGTGTATGCAATTTGTGAATCATAAAGGACTTTCTCATTTGGTTGTAATGAAGGCTCTTTGGTTTGGGTAGGAAATTTTGGATAAAGTGACTCAAACTCGAGTATATAGACCGATGAGCATATCAATCATTTTCATTACAATCCCATATGCTCTCCAATCATCCCTCATTTTTATCAACTTCATTTATCTCCATTTCCTTTCTTTCTTTTGAGAATCGCCTCCATTCACAATCCTTCGCCCCCCAAGTTTATCAACTTCATTTTTTTTTCATTTAACCAAGTACGCCCAAGTATCTTATTTTTCAATTTCCACTCATTCAACCTCGTTCATTCCCCTTTTACTCAACGTTATACACTCGAGTTTAAAGTGATGGATATATATTAAGATCAAGGGTTAAATTTTGTGGTTATCAAAGAAATAGGCTATAGGCTCAACTTGGCTAACTAGGAGTTTTCAACATTTTTAGGTAGGCAAAAGGCTTGAAAGGCTAGCAAAGATGGCCTTTAATCACATTCACAATTCACATACACATGTGGCCTTGACAGAGATACCTAAGAAAGTTCTAGAATTCGACAACACGAATGATACCCTCAATCACAACAAGATCGCACAAGATATACGCAGATAAAGCTCAAAGCTCACAGAGCTTGTCAAAATGTAATTCAAAGCATCACACCAAGTTTTTCTTATTAACATGCTCAAAGTTATCTATTCAAGGCTCAATCAATTCATAACCAACATCCAATCCCAACAATATGAATTCTCAATCAACACACAAACAACAAGTTGCAACATGCTTGGTCAACACACTCTCTAACCACTACTAAAGCAATAGACGTGCTAAAGCTATAAACATGCTCTAATGCAAATGCAACCTAGAGTGCTCTAATGCAACTATATGAAAACACGAAATGCATGACTAAATTTGTTTTGTTTTGTATCCACACTTTTCATGTATTAAAATGCTATCTCTCCCCAAACTTAAATGAAATTATAGTGTCCTAAGGGGAAAAATAGAATTTCAATAACAAAAAGTGGGGATATACTCAATCATCACAAGGCGGCGGTGGTGGGAAGTGGCCTTGAGAAATATGCCACATTTGTAGTGTTGGAGCATTGCCACGTCTCCTCGTAACGCCGCGCTCAGTTGCTCGCGAACGCGAGAAAATCAGCCCTATGTTGCCTCAAATCCTCTCCTTGCCGCCTCAACTCTTCTTCTTGCCACCTCAAGTTCTCCCCAAATGCATAAAACATATCTTGAAAATCGGTGCAGCGCTGGGGGTCCTCCATCAGTGAGAAGGACCGGGCGATCCCCGCTTTGAGAATGTCGGGGTAATCGCCTCCGTGTGAGGACTCGTGTATATCATACCCAATTTGGGGGTGATGAGGTTCCATCCCCATTTCTCGGCCGTGAATCGCATCCTCCTCCGCCACCATATCCTCCTCATCTAAGAAACCTTCAACTTTGCGCTTCTTTCTCACCTCTATAGCCTCGGTAATTCGATCATGTGCGTCGAGTTCATTAGGAAGTTGGTGGTGTCCGTCAATGTATCGACGGTGGTGTATGGTGGGTTAGGCAACTAAAATGCACCTTTCTTTTGTAGAAGCACCAATCATTGTCTTCGTTTGCTATGAACTTCATGTGATGCAACGATGCCAAATTAACCCGAGTGCTTTGCCCGGGATAGGCTCTAAGCCACGGAAATCGACATTGAAATGCCGGGCATAGGGGGGTAATGAGGCCCCTATAGAAATCGTACCCCCTTCCCGCCTAGCTAACTGCTCGATTTGTTCGGCAAAATTGACGGTGGGTGTTGTAGGGGTGTTTGTGACCATACACCGAGGAGATAGAGTTCCTTTGTCGTCATCCCTCCAATGTTTTCTCGGCGAACACGGAAGATGCAATCACGCGTTGAATATACCGAAAACTGGATTCCGATCCATGAGGCTTTGGCGGTCCGCGCGCGCATACAACATCGGCCCCGTGTGTGGTGTTTCCACAAGCATTCTCCCGAAGTCGTATTGATCATAATGAGGCATCGGGGCGGGTACGAGCGTTTGTTGGGACCTCGAAAATGGTGTTCAATTGGGTCATAGACAGTTGTCTCACCGACATTCCCCAATTGAAACTTTATCATATACGGTTCAAAGGTCCCGCCTTGTTTGAGTACTTCCACGTACTAAGAACTCCAATGTATACTTTTTAAATGTCGGCCACCTTCGGCTCATGAAGTTCGTCCATCCTACCTTGGCGAAAAGACGCCACACGTCCTCATGTATCCCCAAAGTTTGGGTACAATCATCGTCGGCGTAGCGAGATGGAGCTATTTGGCGACCGATCAAGCGATTCCATCGCTCAAGATCATCGGCATTTGTCAAGTTAACCCCATATGCCTCTCGGGACTTTTTGGTCGACCTCCGGTGTGCCACTTCGGCGTTGTGCCGTTCCACGCGTGCACGCTCTTCCACCCTGGGGTTTCTTCGCTCGCCATGAGGGGTTTGTACCTGAAATACATTCCATTAGTATCCCAATATCATCAATGGCAACAACAAAGTAGGGGATTAAAGCTAACATGTTAGGTGATGCAAATTCACTTGCCCATGTTACTTTTGATCGATCAACTACCCCAAGCAAGAAAAATTATGGCCATTCTAGACAAGTATTAGCTTAAACAATCATTGGTCATGCCTTACTCATCAACAATTCATCCTAAATCTCCTCAATTACACAAGCCCACAAGGTGTTTGATAATTTGCCTCAAAGAATAATTCACATAATTCATAGCAAAAATATCAAAATAAACACCTACCATGCTCCCTAATACATAATTGACAATGAATTGACAAGGAGAAACGGTGTTCTTACCGGAATTCTCTAAGTTAAACTCGAAGTGGATGATTTGAACCCTAGGTGCTTGTGCTCACAATTCTTCAAGCAAATTTGAATTCGATGTAAAGTGAAGTTCAATTGTGGTGGGGGAGGGATTATGTGGACGAATTTGAGTGAAACTTGGAGAAATTTCGAAAACAATGGAGGATTAGGGCGTGCGCGCGAGTTGGAGGGTTTTGAATATGAAGAACAGGTTTAAAACTGTCCAATTTATCCCTCTTCTGCATGGCGCACGGGTGGTGCGTCGAAGCACGGGCTACCCGTGCGCACCCCCGAAACTTCCTCAACTCTCTGCAGGGCGCACGGGTGGTGTGCCGACGCACAAAGAGCTACCCGTGCGCGACTGTGATTAGATTCCGATTTTTTTTTTTTTTGGTAAAAACACAAAAATGAAACGAAAAACACACAAATCACACTCATCAATAAAAACACGCATGTCAAATCACTCAAATCACACAACTTTGAAATTCAACACACACAAAAATGAAAGTCACACGAAAAACCGTTGGGTTGCCTCCCAACAAGCGCTATATTTAACGTCTTTAACTTGACGCCTTTTAATTCCGATTATGATCTTTGCGAAATGAGGCTTGTCACCTCATCGTGCGATTTTCCATGCCAATCCCGCTCACTTGGATTTACACCTCCCTTGATCATTGCTAAAGGAGGTTTTTCATGTTTGTCATCTATCCCTGCATTCTCCTCTTCATCGTGCGAATGGTACGTGCACGCTCTTGGTTCCACATCGGCTTTTTGTGCCTTTCCTTCTTCTTCATTGATAATCCCCGCATATTATCTTTAGAATGCACACAATTATTCAAGCTATTAGCTTGAGTACGAGAATTAGCAATTGTTGTTGTTTTACAACCATTAAAACCATCATGTCTTTTCACATTCCGAAAAATGGAAAATGAAATACGCTCATCATCAACTTGTAATGTAAGCTCCTCTTTCTTCACATCTATTAGTGCTTCCGCGATTGCCAAAAATGGACGCCCGAGTATAAGAGGGGTGTCACAATCCTCATTCATATCTAGCACTAGAAAATCCACGGAAATATGAATTTATCGACTTTTATGAGCACATCTTCTAGTATCCCCATTGGATGTACGAGTGATCTATCCGCGAGTTGTAGGGTGACAAAGGGATGGTCTCACTTCTATGAGTTCAAGCTTCCGAGAATGGACAATGCATCAAATTGATACTAGATCCTAGATCACAAAGTATATTATCAAAGAAAATATCGCCTATTGTGCAAGGAATAGTGAAACTCCCTGGATCTTTCAGGCTTTTGCGGTATTTTCCTTTGTATGAGTGCGCTACATTCTTCTCAAAGTTGACCATCCCATTCTCCGCCCATTTGTTCTTGTTGGACATCGCTTCCCCTAAAAACTTCGCATAATTTGGCATATGTTTCATTGCTTCTGCAAAAGGAACGTTAATGTGCAATTTTTTAAACATGCCCACAAATTTAGCAAATTGATTATTCAGATTAGTCTTGTGAAACAACCGGGGAAAGGGAAGAGGAATATTATATTTCAACAAATTAGAGTTAGGATACGATTCACGTTTCTTGGCTCTTTTTTGTTTATCAATTTGTTGCTCGGTTCCTCCTTTAACTTTCATATTGCCTTGGCGTCGTTTCTCATTTCCCTGAATTTGAACGGTAGGTTCGGAACACACACGACCTGGTCGTGCATTGATACACGAGTCGTGCGTGATTCGACATCACACCAATATCGCATTTTCGGACTCTTCATTCTCTTTTCCACCCCACACATGGATAGCATTGCAATGTTCCCTCGGGTTGACCTCCGTGTTGCTTGAAATTGACCCTTTGATGTTGACTCCCCACAATTGCGCCAATTGACCCATTTGAGTTTCAGTTTCTTTATTGAGCTTGTCACTTGTTGTTCTAACTTATCCATCCTAAGGTCTTGCTTAGCGGCGTGGCTCCTCGTTTCATTCATGAATGCATTAGATTGATTTATGAATGATGTGAGTGTATCTTCCAACGACGATTTGCCTTCCCCATTACCGCCTCCACTTGAAGCATTAAATCCCGTGGAGGTTGTAACACATTCTTTGTATTTGCATAGGAAAAATTTTCATGATTTCTCAACCCTGGATGGTAGTGCGTTGGGTTTGAATTATTCCTAAATTGCTGAAATTCCGTTATTCACATAATTTACCTCTTCCATCGGATATAGAAGAGCTTCACTACCCGTGCTCGTGTACGCTTCCGCCCTTTCGTAAATACACTCAATTGAGTTGTCAAAGCCGCTACTTGTGCCGTCAATATTTTAATTGGAGTGCAATCCGAGATTTCGCTACTCGTTGTACATTGGATCTTTCGGATGGCCACTGTAATCGCTCATGGCCATTTTCTCAAGAAGATTTAAGGCATCTTGTGGAAACCTTGCCAACAATGCTCCTCCCGCTGCGGCATCTACAAAGGCCCTCGTTTGTCCCATTAAACCATTGTAGAAGAAGCATAACTGTTGATCCTCTGGAAACCCATGTTGTGGACATCTTCGTAATGATCCCTAACCTTTCCCAAGCCTCATACAAAGGCTCGAGTCGAACTGTCGGAATTGAGTAATCTCGCTTTTGAGCTACAAAGTTTTGCTCGGTGGAAAGAATTTAAACAAGAACTTTTGGCTCGATTCGTCCCATGTGCTTACACTGCTTGCCTTGCGTCAAAGTACCCAACAATTTCTCGCCTTATCCCTTAAAGAGAATGGGAATAGGCGCAGTCTTATGGCGTCATCTGAGACTCCGTTCATTTTGATCGTATTGCATATTTGGATAAAATGCGCAAGGTGAGAGTTAGGATCTTCAGTTGCAAACCCCCAAATTGATTCTGTTGCACCATATTGATTAGTGCGGTTTGAGCTCGAAGTTGTTGGCATTGATAGGAATATGGGCAATATCACCGTAATTACGATTCGTTTGTGGTCGAAAGTAATCATGAATGGCTTCTTTGTTGAACCCCAGATCGGAAACTCGTTTCCACCATTGTTTGGCGGTATTGGTAACTCATTCAAATCCCCCATTATCGGATTGTGTTGTCTTTCACCCCCGTCTAGTGGTAAAGACGATTCTCCTCGCGAAAGCCTCAACTTCCTCCGGTATGAGCGGTATTAAGTCCCCCGCCTTAGAGCGCGTGTTCATGCACTACCTGGACCAAACTAAAAGAAACAAGTCAAATAATGTGGAATTAAAGTCACACCAAAACAAAATAAATAATAAAAAAAAATGTCTAAATTAAGAATAATTCTATCTATCGCAATATTAGCACCATAAATTGTATTAGTCCCCAAAGAACGCGCGCCAAAAACTTGTTCGCCTATATTTTTAGCTTCACCGCAAGTGTACGGTGTACGTTATCGAATAGGGTAGCAAGGTCGTATCCACGGAGACTAATAAATTAATATGCTAAGTATTTAACCAAGATAGTCTTATTTTTATTTAGACGATCGAAATTTGATGATTGTTGTTTTGAGATTAAGACAATTTAAATCACTAAAACACAAGAATAAGATAACACGAATGAAAGAAGTATCAAGATGATGTAATGGATTTCGAGTTAAGGTTTCGATTAATAATCCTCTTGTTGTCCTGGTTTAATCAAGCCACGTTATTATTAATATTCCTATAAGACGATCACAAAGCTATTTTATCCTCCCTCTCGAGATGCATATAAAACGTAGATTGAAATACTTATGCTAGCATCTCTACTCAACATAAAGCATTCAACTCCCGAAAGCAAATAAGATCAAATATTCTCACAAATATTTACAAACCTCTCGATTCATGCAAATATTTGTGTCGAGTATTCAAGATCTAATATTGAAACTCATCTCTCGAATTATGAATCAATATATCAAACAAGTTAAATCATTGATCAAGTGATAAAACAAGAATAAGCTCAAAATACTCAAATAGGCTTCAAGATAATAACTTCAACTAAGATTAAAACATCCAACAAGAGTTCATTAATCTATTTCCAAAACCCGGAAATCTCAAGAGTTTAGCTACACATGATTAAACAACTTATACACAAAGTGTTCAAAGTCATTACAAATGGAAATGAAAGATTGAAACTAAAAGAGAAGCAAGAAAACTTAGGAACGTCGACAATCTCTCGATATATCTCCGTTCTTCAAGCTCCAATGCAACCCGATTATCTCCTTGATATCCTCCTTCAAGAGTTGACTCTTGTCTTGTGTTGTAGATCCCAAAAATGCCGAGAATCTCCTTGTTTGCGCCCCCAAAAGCCTTTTTATACTTCCCATCATGTTTAGGGCTTAATGTCTGCAGTTATGGGATTCCAGTAGAGACACACGGGTGGTGCGCCCACGCACGGGTTACCCGTGCGCCACCCCGCCGGAATAACCCAACTCTCTCGTAGGGCGCACGGGTGGTGCGTCGAGCACGCCTACCCGTGCGCCACTCCGGTGAGATAATTCGATCCTCCGTAGGACGCACGGTGGTGCGCCCATGCATGGGCTACCCGTGCGCCATGTCAGCTCAATAATCCTTATACGAGGGTGCACGGGTGGTGTCTTGAGGCACGCCCAACCCGTGTGCCCCCTGTCTTTTCCCGTAAACGCTCAACTTTCGCTCTTTTAGGCTTCACTTTTCGTATATCCACTCAATTCTCCGTGTTTCCACTTCGCTTTCCTCGTATTCGTATTCAATTGGCTTCAAATATCATGAAATTCCTACAAAATAAGCAAAGTGTAATATCTTTTCCACAAGGAGTGAATATGTACATTTAACACGAGTATATGCATGTTTACTCATCATTAAAGCTCAAAATACATGCAAAACTCAAAACTCACGCCATCGAAGTCCACCTTGGAAAAGCCACCAGTCCGCACTTGAAGTGAGAAGGAGAGATCATAAGTAGAGGAGCAACGGTCTAAGCGAGTTGAAGGTGGTGAGGAGACCATCTGCCAAGTCGTTGAGTCTCGCTGGTAGAGATCATCGATCGTGGAAGAGACAACTATTCGTGAGATAGCCGAATAAAAAGAAGTAGGCACAATCGACTAATGGAGGAGTTAGTTGTTAACTCCCCGAAAAGTCGATGCAAGAATCGTTGAGGAGAAAAGGGCTCCCCTTAAGCTTATACAGGAGGAGGACGATGACCTTATGATGGTGTCCCCTACCTACCCCGATATACAAGAGAGGCTAAGGATCCGGAGGCACCGGAAGTTGCGCTATGCCAGGCATCGCTTTGAGAGTCCTGAATTTGTAGAAGAGGAAGAAGAGCTTCTAAGATTTCTGGGAACATTTTTGTCGGCTCGGACTCGACCAGTTGTTGTTCAACTATTCCTTATGAGAAGAGAGGGACGAGGAGAAAGCTAAGGAAAAGGCCAAGGAAAAGGCTATTAAGGAATCTCTAAAACCTCACACCTATTCCTTACAGAATTCCCGAACATGCCCAACAATGAGCCAACAAAGGATAGTGATGTTGAAGAAATAGACTCTGGCGATGTAGTGGAGAAGGGTGAAGTGTGGCAAGCTTTGAAAGAATCCAAAGAGTTGCACGAGCGATTGCAAAAGGGCCAAGGAAAATCTTCTTCTATAATGATTACTCCTAGCCTAGATATCATGGAGATGGTGAGGACGATTGATGCCACCACCTCCCCATGCACTCGAGGGAGAAAATACCAGGAAGAATGGCAAGGAAGCTAAAGATTTTGTAGAAGAGGGCACCTTAGCCAAGCCAATCCTCAAGAATGTGTTGAGACACACCGCCCTATCGGTGATCACTCGCTCAAGACTCGGCTCGTGCGCCAACCGAGGGGGAAAAACTCAAACCACCACGGTCGGGTCGAGAGAGGTCATGGGAGATATTATCAACGAGAAGTTAGCGGCGAAAGTGACACCATAGATGTACATCGAGTGGGGTTGAAGAGGCTCGAGGCATTCTTTTCGATTGTCTCAAATTTGAAATCTCCACCGCCATGCAGCCAATGAAGCGATGCAACCAAGGCAATGGTTGGAAATGAGGTTATGGAAGTTGAGACTCTTGGCCTTGAAAGTGCAATCCAAGGAGATGAGACTCGACGGATGCCATCAAGACCCCAAAGCGGCTCGATCTGCTGAAGGGATATCTATTGAAGACCCTACTACGCTTGATATCGCAAAAGGATGGCCCAAGGCCCATCGGTTGAGACTGTGAGGATCTGAAGGTCCGGAAGAGGTTGAGACTTCCCTAAGTAAGAAAGTCGAAGAAGCAGGTGTTATCCCCTCAAGAAGAATTCATGAAAGAAGAAGAAGAGATCGAGTGCTCTTCATGATTCTCAAAAAAATGTTGACGTTGAATTCTTGGGAACTGACGACGAAGAGTCCAATCCTATTGAAAAATCATCGAGGACAAAGTCTGCGAGGAGGCTCTAGCAAAGAGGAGGCAAGCTAGCGACAAAGTCGCTCCTATAAACTTCACATTGGTTGATGGCCCACCTCCCATGGTGCCATCACCTTCCCATGACGCCGATAAGTCGGGCGAGAAACTGTCTACTCAAGAGGAAGACTCTATTGATGCCAATGAAGTTGTTAAGAAAATTGAGGGTCGATTAGCTCCGCATGCTAACACAATTGTACCAAATGCCGATGACGCCGAGACACCGATGCATAAAGAGTCAAGATTTATGAAGGAAAAGGGAAAGGCTCCACAGGCGGAGGATGTGGATATTCCTATTTTTCCGAAGATTTATTTGTGACGACTTTCCTTTCGAGGCTCATGTACCCTTGGAAGCAGAGTCATCCTGTTGAAAGTGCGAAATACCATGTCCAAGTCCCACCAAGATCTTGGAACTCATCTTTGAAACTACAATGGTGCCGATTGGATTTGACTTTAGTGATGTGTGGCGGAAGAGCGAACACGATGCGATCGACTTCCACAAAGCCTTCAAGGCCATATGTAATGAAATTTAAAACATGGAAAGAGGATTCACAACACTCAACCAACGGCTTGACAACGAGATGCAAATATCATAGGATACATTCGAGGCACGATTGTAAGGATAAGGGAATGGATTGGGCATACAAAAGCACTAGGCGTGAGCAGTCACATACTTCAAATCTCTTTTTGCCAAAATGGTGCTTTGGAGCTCGAAAATGCAAAATTTCAAAGAATGGCGGCAGAGGACCATATCTTCGAGGATCGATCAATCGCATAAAAGTGGCATGGAGTTGCTAAAGGCACAACACAAGGCAAAACTTCGTATAACGAGGTCAACATGCATACGGAGGTTATGATGCTCCAAAACTTAAGTAAATACAACAAATTAAATAAATACAAGACTTATGAAGATCGAAAAGAAGACCCATTTGTGTGTCATTTGTGTGAAGTGAAGTGAAGACTCGATCAAGTGACGTAAGGCGACTCGGTCGGTGATCGATAGCTAAGTCATTCCAATATGATTGGAATTGATCAAAAACGGGTATCAAAGACAAGACTTGAAGCAAGTGAAAGAGATCCGTTGTCAAGAGAAGTCAAGGTTTTCTTTGAAATTGGCATGTGTCAGCCGCCAAAATAAAGTTGTGAAGTCGAAAGAGTGCAAAAAGCAAGGAACCAATGAGGTGTACTGAAAACTTGCAGAGATTAAGGAAAGGCCGCATAGCAATTAATTAATGGTATGATCTACATCAATGCCAAGACAAGACAAGCCAACAACCTACGAGTGTGATTTGAAAATTGTGTCTATGTCTTCAACGGACATAATTTCAAATGTGCACTATAAAAGGTTGAGGAAGCAAGTGAGAAAAGGTTACCCAATCTACTAACAATCGACAAGCAATCAAGCAATAACCTACAAATATCTCTCAAGCTTTACCAAGCCTAACTTCAAGGAATTCAATCCAACACACTCGGTGAAGGAAAGATTACTTCATATGTTGAAGAGGGAAATCGTTTTCAAGAACAAAGGGGTCTACTCTCTAAGGTTGAAGGAGAAGTAGTGAGGTCCCGGGCCAACCTGTGCTTTGAACTGTTGGAGGGCTAAGTGATCAAGTTCAAGGGTTTGAAGGAGGTCAAAATGTAACAGACGTTGTCTTGTGAAGAAGTTGAGTCCCGGGAGCGATGGGTTGTGTGATCAAAGCCGACTCGGATGATAACTACTTTGTAACCAAGCTTAAGTTACTTAGTAGATCCTTCAGAGTTGGAGAAGAGTGGACTAGAGGAATTACTCCATCCGCGAACCACTATAAAATCCTTTTGTATTCATTTATTTTTCAACACACTCCATTACTTGCTTTACTTTATAATCGTTGATATAATTAATCTTGCTAAAGTCTCGATAATAACTATTGCTAAAACAAGTGTTGAAAAATATGCTTAAAAATCATATGGGTGAAAAGTCTTCCCACTGACAAAACCAAATCAACTCGATTTTCTAAGTGTTAGTGGAAATAGCTAAGTTATACTATGAACAACTCGATCAAGTCTATTGAGTGGGTAACTTTGTTGTGTAAGCCAACCTAGTTGTCCCTCAAGGACTTAGCCGATTTGAGTTAACTCGAAATATTTTAAAAGGATCAAATCGAAAAGTTTATACGATTTATTCAACCCCTCCCCTCTAAACCTTACACATCACCCTTGGGACCTACAACATTTAAGAGTAATTTTTTTGTTAATAAACTATTGTCATTTGAGATTCTTTTATCATTTGTGTGTTATTGAAGTTCCCGTATTGATACAAAGTCAAATTGAAATTACATTTAATATAAGAATTCTTGTATTACTAGCTACATGCCCAACATACTCATTTGAATTAAAAGTATCATTTTTAATGCTTTGAGAAGTACCAAATATTGCGTAAAAAAAGTATCATCTTACAAAATGAATGTTGCTTTGTGAAGTGATTCTTTGTTGACAACCGAGCATTAGGAGTCTTGGACTCAAATTCCTTGGCTTGAGAACAGTCAAACACATCAATAGTATTCTCCTTGCTCTTTCTAAAACTTCTCTTTTAATGATTTCTATATCATTTGTATGTGTGTTGAAGTTCTTGATCGATGTTCGAATGTAGTATTCATTTGGATTAAAAGTATCACTTTTAATGCTTTGAGAAGTATCGATAATAACGTAAAAAGTATCACTTTTTATGTTACAAGATGTTAATGCATTTTTTTGGAATATGTAAAATATGAAGGTATTATTGTTCATTTTAAAAGTATCATATTTAATACTAAAAAGTATCACTATTTGGTGAAAAATTATCACTTTTGATGTTTACAATATTTAATATGTAAAAGTATCACAAAACATCCTAAAAGTATCATATTATTGCTCAAAAGTATCACTAGCGAGATTTGTGGCTTTGTTGGATGAAATCAGAGGATAAGAGGAGAGAGATAAAAAGATGTATTGGAGGGACCACATGATAAGAGGAGAGAGAAACAAATATCGAGTTCAAAAGATCTCATAGATGGCGCATTATATGGGAATTTGTTTTTATGATTGAGTCCTGGTAGCGATTCGGGTTGTAGGATCCGTCTTACGGATTAGGATCCTAAGACGGTCCTACAAGAGACATTCTCCAAATTTTTACTCAAAAATAAAATTTTGGGAAAAATTCTCACAACCAATGACAACCTCAATTCTTTCTTCTTCTCTTAACAACCCCTACATTTCATCTTAGGCAAAATTACTACCTCGAAGATTTAGTCATCACTTATTCTAATTTTGTTTAGTCTTTCAAATAAGTTTTTTTCAACTTTTTTAGTTCTCGATCTGCTACAAAGTAAAAAAGTCACTGCTAGGCTTATATGAAATTTAAAAAACAAAGAAAAATTAGTTTTCCATTCATTTTTTGATGGCTATATAACTTAAATTATTTTCAAAAAGATAAATTATTAATAGAATAGATTTGGTAATATTTTTAAATCATAACCAAATTAATCTTTTTTTTTTTTTGAAAAGAAAAATTATGCTTTTTTTTCCAAAAATAAAGTGAGATGAGGGTTGCTTGAAAATATATTTTTTCCAATTTTTTATTTATGTGATTAAATTATTTTTATTTTATTAAATTTTTTATTGGTTAAATTTTGAATATAATATTTAATTGAAGTTATTTAGATTGATTATAAAAAAATGCAGTTTTCTAAAATTAAATATATTTAAGAATATATTCTTATGATAAATAGTAGTTTTCTATATATAATTTATTATTTTTGAACTTATTTAAGTTACATTTTAGTCAAATATAATTTTTAACATTACTTTTTCCGAATGTTATAAATAAACAAGTTTTTACAAATTATCAAATTATTAAATTGTAAACAATTTATTTTTATTTATATATTAAATATTGTTTTCTATTTAAACTTTTAAATATTTATATTTTCCTTCATTTTCACCCACTTACAACTAAGATGCCACACATGATGTCTAGTCGGCCAAAAATGAATGAAAAAATAAATTCTTTTATTTTTAATTCCACATAAACCCAAAGAACCTCTTGGAAAAAACTCATGAAATAATGAGAACTAAATCTCCAAAGTGGTTCATTTAGAAGACTAAAAAGATAATTTTGCCTTCCATTTTAATGGTAGAATATTTTATTTTATTTTGCAAATTAATGGTAGAACATTGAATGCGGATAAATTATATAATCCGTAGAACCGTAGAAGTTTCTAATGGGAACGGAATTAAACATTAAAATAATGACTCATATAGGGTTCATGGACACTACGATGGTTTAAAAATAGGGAAAATGACAAAAATGCCCACCTATTTAGTACAAAATCCCGCAAAATACTTACTTTTAATAAACATTGCCTAACAATACGCTACTCGATCTCATATTCCACCAAATACGCTCCAAGTTCTATCATTCCCACACAATAGGCGCACATAAAAATGTACCACCAAAAAAGAGCACCAATTAGAAATCGGCCAAAACAAGTGCACAAACATTGTGCGAGGAGAAGAACAAGGAGAATACATCTTTTCGAGCACAAAGGAAGAAGAATCGGATCGGATCGGAAAAAGAAAACATACAAGAACAAAAAAAGCAACAAATAGAAGAAGAAAGCGGGACAAAAAATAAGTTACCAAGCAACCCAATCAAAAAAGCAATGCTTATTTTATTATGAAAAAAATTGTTTACATCATTGCACATCGATTTCCGGATGCAAAATCATAATTGTGTGTGTATATATATATATATATATATATATATGACTCTAAAAAAAATATATATGCAATCTTTTAGATAATTGTTTCAAAGTTGTTTCATTTTTGTTTCAAAGTTGTTTCATTTTTGTTTCAAAGTTGTGTCATTTTTGTTGAAAAAGGGTTCTTATTCTATATGCTTCCCAAATACAAAGACACATTTTCCCAGTGTCAGAATATCTTGTTTAATATTTGTTTCAATTATGTTTCTTTCATGTTTCAAATAGAACAAAGAAACAATAAAGAAACAAAAAAGAAACAACAACAAACAAAAAATAAACAATACATCTTGTACGTAAAAATTTGAAAACTAATAAAAACAACGGATCCACAAAGATAGGAACACAAATGAAACAACACGAAAAATGAGAAAACAAATTCCATATAAAAACTAAATAACAAAATAAATCCAGGAATATAATGGAAAAAACACCATACCTCGGCAACATTAACACCTCTAAATCCAACAACTTTCTTTTTGAATGATTTTCCCTTAACTTGTTTTTCATCAACATCCACAAGTTTCATCTTTCTTTTTCGAAGATGAAGAAACTAGGGCTTGATTTTGAACAAGAAATACCGAAATCAAAGAGAAAACAAACCAATAATGACGGGCATGCAAAGGAAGAAACTCAAACGTCGAGAGGAAAGAGAGAGAGGAAGTGACAGATTGGGCATAAAAGAGTCTGCAGCGTAAATGGGGAAAAAATTAGAAAAAGAGCGTCGAGAAAGTAAACAAAAAGGTAGGAATGTGAGATTTTAGTAAAAACCGAGATTTGCGCAAAAAGGAAGGTATTTTGTGTAATTTCCCTTAAAAATAAACACGGAAATAGCAAATCCCCATAATTTCCTGAAGAGAAGCATATTTTTAGACCCAACCATGAACCCATTGGTGGTCTCACATATTGGCCCAAGAACTATGGGCCTAAGAGTCGATATCCGATTGGCGAATTAATGGATCTAAACGTACACCAGCAACTCTTCACTTCAGATGTTTGCACCCATATCATAAATATAAATTATTAAACTCCAAAGCTTTTTGGAAACATATCAATCCATATCAAACATGAAGCTATACTTCATAATAAAAGAATTCACAAATAATAAATCACATGTTAAGAAGAGTTGATCATAAGTACAAACATCTCCAACTCGATGTCCGGTTAGCTAGTCTTGACCCTTTTTTTTACCTTACGCAACTACAAGAAATGATTTAAATCTTAAATCTAGAACCTAGTGTGTTTGATTCAATTCGAAACTTGTGGAAAATTTTCAAGCACACAAGGAAAAACTTGACATCCCAAACTTCACATGTACAAACTCCGAGTAAGTATTGCTTCTGAATGCATACCCAAAATTGAAGCAAAAAACATTGGATACATAATTTAGAATATTCCTGTAAGAAGATTAGCAGCAGTAGAAATGGCAGCTCCAGTTATAACACATTGCACCATCTGCTCATGGGAGTGATTGTCTGTGGTCAGCGCCACCGCAGCTCCGGTGATTGCTCCAGCCAAAGCACTATTTTTCTGCACCAACCAAGTGTAATCAGTCTCTCTAATTTGGCAGCAGCTCACAAATATAAATTACAAATACCCCCAAGGTACCACACATACCTAACTTTATTAAATACCCCCTTTTGAGGGTGCAGTTTGCAAAAAGAAACAAATATCAAGGTTTATTTGTAATTTCGATATTTTTGTAATTAGACTACTATTACCCGAAGGGTTTTTTTTTTTTTTTTTTTTTTTTTTGGTCATCAACATGTTTAACCTAAATTTCTACGTATTACCTGAAATCAGGGAATAAAAGGAGTCACTGCCAAAATTAGGGATGGCAATGTCATTTTTTGAGCAATTTAACAAAGTGTATTTTTTTATTTTTTTGAAATTTAAATATATTTTTATATTTTTATAATATTCTATAATGTATTATTGTAAATGTATTTTTGTGAAAGCAAAAATGTATTTTTTTTATTATTATAATATCATTAATAATATTAATGTATTACCTGAAATCAGGGGAATAAAAGGAGTCACTGCCAAAATGCAAACAAGGAGGAAATCCCTAGGCAAATAAATAATAAATAAGTAGAGGCTACACGGGAAATTTACCCAATCATGAACACCCCTAGCTTCTTTCAACCCATAGGTAAGACCGGAATACATTCCTGCTGCCATACCTGCATCAAATCATTATTACCGGTGGAGACGCTCATTATTCAACTCTACTCATATTTATCGGATTGATATTTCCTATTCCAATGTATTCATCCACCACTACAGTAGAACTGGAAATGGAATAAAAAAGTGCAACAGAATATCGGGAGTCATATTTATCATAATGACAAAATCAAAAGAGATAAGAAGGATTCAATCAGATACTTAGTGTGCAAAAATGCCGCAATGTGGATGGACTAATTTGCAAAGACAATATTTTCTGAGCTGATAAGAGTCAAAAGAGATGAACTACATATATATACATGTGTGTGTGTGTGTGTGGCGCTTGCTTACCCCATTGCAGAGACTCTTTCCCAGTGCTCTTCACCTAAACAACCGCAGAAATCCAAGCATCACCAATCACATAATTGTTCGACAAGAAAATAGGAGTGATCTACAACTACATTGTAACACAATGATTTTGGACAGATGTGAACTGCTAGCATATGTGATTAGATAGTCTATTCACTTCCGTTACTCGGTTCTATAGAATGCTGAAAATAACTTACGATCTCCGAGAGTATAGAAACCTAGACTAGGAAAAGTTTGCTGCCCTACATATTTGAACTTACCAAGGCCTCAACAGACTTCCGGTTATTTTCCCCTGCAAGCAAGAAAAATGAGACAATGGATAAGAGAGTCCAAATCCATATTTAAAAGAAATTAATGTTACAAAAACTTGGACTGTAATTCATGCCACACAAAATCCAAAGCTATAAATCCTAAAACTAAACTGCCCATGCATAAATTCTCTAAACTGCCCACACGCATAAATCCAATGAGAATTTATATCTCGCTATAAATTCTCATTGCATCCCTAATACTCCATAATTCTCTAACAACAACACAAACTAAGATCTAAAGATTTGAAATTCATTGTAACGACCCAGATTTTTATGCCTTTATAGAATTTTATTAATCATGTTATTTGTCTATTTTATGCAATAATAATGGAGAATGTAATGACGATTTTACTAGATAGTTAATTTATTAAATTTCGATAATAAAAGTGTCTTTTTAATTGGATTGGTTAATTATTTAATTTGGGCCTTATAATGAATAATTGGACTTTTAATTAGTTTAGAGTTTAGAGTATTAAATCGGACCCACATTGTTAGTAAGTTAGTAATAAGCCCATGTACTCTAAACCTAGCCCAATTAGCGAGAGGTTAAAATACGAGATATAAGACACGCAAAAACACACACGGAGAACACAAAAACACGGTAGACGAGGCGCGAGAAAGAGTGGAGAGACCGGCCGGGAGAGAGAAAGAAAAGAGAAGAAAGAAAAGTGATTTGTCCAACGCGTTGATTCGATAGAGGCCTAAGAAGAATTGATTATCCATAAACTAGTCGTGCAAGTAATCTCTTTAATTTCATGTTGATTTAGAATTAAGTTATGATTATGTTAATTGTTAGGCTTGTCGTCGAAATTATAGGAATGACTCTGTTCTGTGGGATTGATCAAATTATCACTCGACAAGGTTTGGTTATTTTGCAATTTTAGTTTCGAAAGAATTTTAGGCGTACATCCCTACGTGAAATTCAAATATATTTTATGATTCATTCTTACCACGATCGTGAATTCTTATTGAACCCACCAAATCCCCATGAATACTCATCACGATATACATATTCATCGAACACGTGAACAGTACACATGCATAATCAAGTTTTAGCTTTGTAAATAATTGTTGAGTGACGTTTCATTTCGAGGCAGATGTGATGATATATGGACTCATGGATTAGGCTTATATATTTAATGTGTTTGTGCCTTGACTGCCTTCTATACATCTCAAGCTAATGTGGAAATATATGTTTTCTGTAGTTGCATTTTTATAATATATAATATAGGCTTCTCATCCTAAGGTTACTGTAGTACGGTTATGGTTGCCCGAACAAGACGTTAATCGCACACTTCTATTAAGTAACTATAGGGTTTTCCCTAACTAATTGAATATAGGGTTTTCACCTAGCTAATTGAATATAAGATTTTCCCTAACAAATTGAATGCGGGTTCTTCCCTAACTAATTGAATATAGGGTTTTCCCTAACTATTTGGATATAAAGTTTTCCTAACTAACTGAGTGTAGGGTTGTCCCTAATTAATTGAACGTAAGATTTTCCCGATTAGTTGAGCATATGGTCTATCCTTGATTAATTGAATATAGGATTTTCAATGATTAGTTGAATATAGGGATTAACTAAATTTACTTTTTCCTAACTAATTGGATATATGATTTTCTCTTAATTTTTGAATGTAGGGTTTTCCCTAAATAGGTTTGAGTAATTAAATTTAGGGTTTTTCCTTGACTAATTGGATGTAGGGTTTACCCTTCACTAATTGAATGTAGAAGTTTTCATTGACTAAATGAATATAGGATTTTCCTTGACTAATTGAATGTAGGGCTTTCCCTTAACTAGTTGAAAATAAGGTTTTTCCCTAACTAGTGAATGTAAGGTTTTTCCTAATTAATGTAAAGTATTTGAAGGTATGATTTTCCTCATTTACATGTTTGATGTCCTATTTACTTTTAATATGTTTGTTAATCAATGTGATTTAATTATTATGATATGCTCTTATGTTTATTCTCGTTTTAATGAAAAGTTGCACCACTTAGGTTCATGCATCATGTTAATGTATGTTCACATCATTTCACGAGCATGATAAGATGAAGTCAAGTCAAGTCAAGTCTTAAGGTTTATATTAATAATGTTTTTCAAAAAGAAATGGGTGCACATTGTTCTATGATCTTTGGAGTGAGTGGGAAATGGGCACGGGGACCTGGCGTTAAACAATGTGCGCTTGCGGCTAATGTTAATGTTCAAGGAAAAGGGCCTTCGGGCAAAACGAATGGAAATAGGCCTTGGGCAAAACGAATGAAAATGTGCCTTCGGGCAAAATGTTAATCGGGTTCCAAATAACAAGGCCCACTGCGACCCTGATTAGAACAATGTGTTACCAAGTGAGCTCGCGTCCTAAGAACGTTTTACGAAAAGAAAGACAATGTTTTAAGTATGAATGTGAAATGTTTTTAAGTAAAGAAAATGTAAAGTCTTTCAAGGTATAAATGTAAGATATTGAATTAGGCATGCATTCATGCATGAGATTACTTGTTGAGCTTCTTTAGCTCATTCCACGAATGTTGAATATTTTCGAGATGAGAACCCAAATGAGGAAGGAGATGGCACAACGCAGCGATGACTTAAACCCACGTCTCTCATGATTTCATGTCTTTTTCTTCTTATTTATAAAGTTTGATTTTTTAGTTTATCAAATGTCGAATGTCGTTTTATTTTCGAAATGGATGTTTTTGGCAAAGTAACTATTTCATTATAAGCATTTAATTCATTTGCAAAAGTTTTCAAAAGAAGTAAGATTTTTATTTTTCCGTATTTTAAAGTATTCTGTTAAATTTCCTTCATTTTAATTGATATTTTCACATTAAAATCAAGTAAGCTTGAAAGGGTGCTACATTCATTGTAGAACGATCTTATCTAAACAAGCTCAATGGAATTTTTTTCATAACGGATTCATAATTTCACACCCATCAATCCAAATGAAGACTAAATGCAGCACAAATACGTGTTAAAATTCCATTACTCATCAATTAGTACCTCTAAGGTCTGGAAACCCAGGATGCTTTGGGGCGCCAATTTCCCGAGGAAGACCGCTCGTTGTATCTCCACTCACACCTGATTATTCAATTAAGTGATATTTATCTAAAATTTCTCATTTCGTATGAAACCAAATAAATGTACCACAAATTAATATATAAGTTTTCTTGGAGGAAAAAGAAAATAAAAAAATTGGAAATTTCTGAATGCCAGCTCACTTTCCACAGCAGTAAAATAAGCCTCCCGCGAAACCGCATGAACAGCCCCAACCTGATATAAGGAAAGGCCCATTTTCAATCACAGAATAGGTATGTATGTGTATGTGTGTGTGTGTGTGTGCATTGAACTTATATTGTACGTATATATAAAGTTGTAAGGAAGAAAATAGACGATGAAAATTACCCCAGCAGCTCTGACAAAACTTTCAGCAACACGGTTAAGTAGAGGATGGCCAAGATCAAAGAAAAAACCCTTCTCAAAGTTCCTCACTTCATCAAGCAATGACCGTGTCTCCAAATTACTCCCACTCATTTTATTTTTCTTTGTTTCCTTTTTTTTTTTTTTTTTGTCTGAATCGATCCTGATTAAACCGAAAAACTGAATTTACTGCAGAGAAAAAAGAAAAGCCAAGAAATGGAAAAGTTGATTTTTTTTTTTTTTTTGATAGAGGAAAAGTTGATTTGATCTGTAGAAACAAGGCCGAAACTAGGTGGGAGGACGACGAGTGTATCACACGCGTCAGTTGGACGCGATCTTCGTGGCGTGGCGGTCTGATACATTTGTAGACGTGGCATTAATCTAAACAACCATGCAGTTAGGTTCTACTTTTTCATTAGATAATTTTTTTTTTTTTTGAGGGAAATAGATAATTTAATGTGTACTTGGTAATACTTTGGAATTTTGGACATTACGATTATTATGTTCTCAATTTTTTTCTATGGGACATAATTCTAAATATAAACATTTATTTTATTAGTATTTCATAAGAATTTTCCATGGATCCCAAAATGCGTCAAGCGAAGGACCCAATCTTTTTTTATAATACATTGCTTAGAGCATCTCACAAGACTTTTTAAATGAAAATTTCTCTTTATTTTGAAGAGTCATCTAATTAAAAATTATCTCCAAAAAAATTCTTTATTTTAACATTTAAATTTGGAGAATGAAAAATTTGAAGAACCAAAATAGCTCTCTATAATTAATTGCATTAGGTTTCTCGCGCTTTAAACTACAATTTAAGTAATTGCATTAGGTTTCTTCTCTACAAATGTTGTAGAGGATTCTATAATAATAGACATTTTGTTAGCTATTTTAGTGGATGTACTGTAGTTCCTAGTCCATTGGTTAGAAAAATAGATATAATGTCTTAACTAAATTGATTACATCTCTCCTTAATATCATTTAGACTTTCAAATATGAATATTTAATTAATATTGAATATATTCTCAAATAAGAATAAGGATTAATTTTGTATTCGAATATTTTTTAATTTTTTTGAATAAGAGATATTCGATTCAATTCCTTTATTATTGGCCCTTTCAAAAGAAATTAGACGCTACTTCTCTAGGTCCTAGGTTCAAATCCTAACTCGTAACGACCCAATTTTATGAAATTAAAGTACTCTAGAAATATTATTAAGAAAAACACGGATTTATAAATTAAAGTGATCTCAATAATTATAAAATAAAATTCCTTTAGTATTTTTTTAATTCTTAAGTAAAAATAAATAAAATGATGATAATAATAATTATTATTATCATAATAATAATAATATTACATCTTCTAAATTAAATATCCAATAATTGTTCGAGCATAAATGAAAATTAAAGACATAAATCTAAAATTTAGTTCGATCTTAATTATTTAAAATATAAATATAGCATGATTCCACCATCCACAACATCATATCTTCAGCCGGATTCCTCAACCTGAAAGTCATGATAATAATAGGGCTGAGCTTCATCTCGCTCAGTAGGGATATATCTGTCAATATTTAATATAACATGAAAAGCATTCACATAATTACAATAGTAAATTCATTAATTTTCTCTTTTTCTCTCGATTGTCGATTCTTCGTATATAGCATTGCGGGTTCACCCCAAATATACGTTTGATCCCGGACCCTTTTCATGGCCCCTAACTTATATGAATTTAGTTCCTCTTGACATATATTGCAATCAATGAAGTACAATCTGGAAACATTAAATAAAGACAAATAATATAGAAATCTCTACCTTAATAATCACATATATTTGATGTAGAAAAATGAACAATAAAAGTTCAAGTCCTCGACCCCTTCGTTTTCTACATTAAATAAATATATATAATTAATATGTAATTTTAATAAATTGAACTAATTAATAAAATAATTTGTAAAAATAAAATATTGAAAGAAGGCTTGAATTGGGAATTTTATATAAATATATATATATATATATATAAAAACTTGAAGTAGAAAAAATATTTATACCTTATAATTATTAGATATATGGTGTAAAATTGTGTATGAAATTACACATATTTATAGTAGTTAATTCCAACCTCTAAACCTAAATTAGCCCCTAATAACTAACCTCTAAGTCCCCTAAAAATAACTCCTAATCTAACCCCTAATATAAATCCTAAATTAACCATTATAATTTTTTAAAAACAATTGGGATATTACACTAACTATCAAAAAAAAAAAAAAAATAGGACATTATTTCTCTAGGTCCTGGTTCAAATCTTAACTATCGTGGAATGTGAGGTTGGAGTTGTCCCCTCCCCCTGAGATTATGACCATATGTAGGGTTGTGCCTTAGTGGAGGCAGTTGAGTCCATTGACTCAGGCCCAAAAAAAGGGCTAAATTTTAGGGCCCATAAAAATTGATCACTCTTATATAATATATATATATATATGGATTGGATCAAATGAGACCGATAATTAGAGTGAGGCAGTGTGGACTAATCCTCGCCACAAATCTGTAATTTTAGATGGTTGTAATTTATCCAAATTAATAATTATTTTTGATTTATTTTAAACCTGAAAAGGGCACAATTGTAATTACACAATTACACGCCTTTTGGTAGGCAACACAGCAAATCCTGGCCTCAGAACTGCGCTGAATTTGTTTTCACTTTCATGGGAGCTTCGATGGTTGGGCGGTTACCACCACCGCAAATCCTTTCTGCACAACCAAAGAAATTTTCAAGCAATTCAATGCCTCCAAGTCAAAATTAATCGTCACGCAATCGCAGTACGTCGATAAGCTCCGCGAAACAGGGTATAATTCTGTGGTGTTCGGCGAAGATTTCTCCATCGTCACTATTGATAATCCGCCGGATGGATGCTTGCATTACTCGGTGCTTTCGGAAGCGAACGAGAAGGAGGCGCCGGTGGTTGAGATCGATCCGGACGATGCCGTCGCGCTGCCGGATAGATAACAATAGATTAGAAAAGGGGCTTGTATATTCTCTAAGTTGTGCTCTGAAATTTTTAATTAATCCATGCAAGTTTGGCTGCAAAGAAGCGTTAAGAAGTTGCCACGTTGCATCCCAATTTTTTTATTTCGTAGATTTAATAATCTAAAATTTTGATTTAATATCTTTAATATTCTGGCTAAACAAGAGACTATATGGGCAGCTCAAATACGATTTATTGAAAATTTTAATATATTTACTACTGAAGTAATTATCCGTTGTCGGGGGCGACGCTCCTAGGGAAGGAACTCGAAGCGGCGCTACTCAGCCGTGTGCTGGCGATGTTTGGACTAATCCTGGGTTTTTTGATGTGTACTTAGTTGTGTTTTACTATGTAATTAGTTAATATTTCATGTATGTATTTATATGTATTTCGATGCTTATTTAGGAGATTTCGTTGTATACTTATATGTTTTTCGATGTATACTTAGATGTGTTTTGTTATATAAGTAGTTAATTTTTGATGTATGCATAAATATGTTGGTGTATACTTATATTTTTTGTTGTATACTTATATGTGGTTTGTTGTATACTTATATGTGTTGTTGTATACTTATAATTTTGTTTGACAATTGTAATATGCAGTAAAATTATGTTAAACATACATCAAAATAGTGTTAAGTATATATCAAATATATGTTAAATATACAGCACAATAATGAGCGTGATTTTCTCTCTCTCTCTAATTGATTTACTTAATCCACGGTCCCCACATGTTAATGAGCATGATTCTCTCTATATAAATGATTCCTTAATTAATGGTCCCCACACATTTTAATATATAGTAAAATTATGTTAAACATACAGCAAAAGAGTGTTAAGTATACATCAAATCATTGATAAGTGTACAACATACTGCATGTCAGAGCACATGCGTGATTTTCTCTCTCCAGCGCGATTTTCTCGCGATTTTCTCTCTCCCCACGTGATTTTCTCTCCCCTAATAACTGATTCCATATTTGAATGGTCCCCCACATGTTTGTTTTGACAATTATACCCTTATTTTGCCTTAATTAAATGTTTAATGTAATTTTAACACCTATTTATCTTAGTCATTGATATAGATAAGGGAGGGTTGAGACGAGTCCACAATGTCTCACTATAATATGTGGTCTCATTGGAGGGGATCTGTGAGACCACCCTCCTACGTAAGTCCATAAGACCAAATCCACACCATCAAAAACATAAATCAATGGCCATGATCTAAATGAATATGTACAACTTTATATAAGAAACTATACATAGAGGGGGGTAAAATAGGAATCAGTGGAAATATATTTGGTAACCTAATGCTAAAAAACAGGGACGTGATCTTGAATTGATCACGTCCCATAATCAGTGGAAATCCCCCCGCATTAACCCATCTTCTTCACCACGACATCCTCTACAGCCATTAACAAATCAAACTCTTCAACCTGTAAAAATTATACAACATACAATTGACAAACGGAAAAAAAGCCATATATTTCGTTAGTTGTCGAATATTTGTCATCCATTAGAGCAAAGGAATTGTACAATGGCAGAAGATCTTCCTTCCAACACGATTGACGAATGTTTCCAAGGTAATTTTTTACGAGATACTTGTTAAAAAAATTAGGAGAAAACGTTGAAACAACAATGGACGTCTAATCGAACCAATTGTATGTTTTTGTTGGTAATTTGTATGTATAGTATACATAACGTGTATATTCAGTGTACAAATATTGTATACATAGTTTACATTTTTCCATATTTGGAATTGTCTATATATTGTATATTTCTTGTTAGTTTGTATATGTAGTGAAATATGTTAGTATATTTAGTATATAGGTCTTGTATTTGTAGATTTATTTCTGAAATATTTACAACTAAACTGGAGATTGCATAGTTGTTCGCAACTATTTTGCGTGTTTATTTATCATATTTAACTTGTATACAATAGTCGTAAGTGTTGTATATTTATAATATAAACTTGCATGTATTTTTATATTAGTTACTGCATATGTAGTGAAAAATGTTAGTATATATAGTATATAGGTCTTGTATTTGTAGATTTATTTCTTAAAAATTTACAACTAATCTGAGATTGCAAAGTGGTTCTCAAATCTGTTTTTGCGTGTTTATTTATCATATTTAACTTGTATACAATAGTCATAAGTGTTGTGTATTTATAATATAAACTTGCATGTATTTTTATATTAGTTTCCCTAATTCCAGGTTGTTAGATTGAATATAAATTCGTCATTATTTAATTGTATGGTGGTGTATATGAACGCGTCTTACTAATAATAATAATGTGTATGAATATGGTTGCATATTGTATATAAAATACATCCATTTGGTTTTTATAATGCTCTGTCTTGTTTGATGTCAAACATTACAGAACCAACGAACAATTTCAATGGACATCAACGGCTCGAAATCTCACTAGGCTCAACTAAATATTGGATACCGTAGGTAGAACAAGAGAAGATTCCACGAGTAGGCATGCATTTCGCTACCTTGGAAACGGGTATAAAATTTTACAAAGAGTATGGAGCAATTAGCGGATTTGACATCAGAAGGAGCACGACAAAGCGGTTCAAGAACGAAGTAATTCGTATGCATTATGTTCTTTGCAATAGAGAAGGCTTCAAAAACACAAAAAACAACATACCTATAGAGCCTACAGATGAAGCCGAAAATAGCCCTCCCCATGGGTCACGAAAGAGGACTTCAAACCGTGTTGGGTGCAATGCACGCTGTATATTTGAGTACACCAGCGTAGGCGCATATAAAATACGAAGTTTTGAAGAACGCCACACTCACCCAATGGCAATCGATACATTCAGGCAATTTCTAAAGGTTAACGAAATCTGAACTTCGGTCACCAGCAATTTATTATGAATTGCACGAAGGCTAATATAGGGAGTTCAAAACAACACGAATTATTCAGGGAGATGGTTGGCGGATTTTCACACGTCGGTGCACTCAAGATTGATTTTAAAAACTTCAAACGCGACTTGAAAGCCTACATCTACGGTGCGGCAAGCGCGCACGATTGGTGATTGACAAATTATTTAAACAAAAAGAACTAAATCAAGGGATGGCTTTCGAATACGCAGTGGACGAGGATGAACAACTGACGCGTCTATTTTGGGCAGACCAAAAATCCATAAGGAACTACGCCACATTTGGAGATGTGGTTTCGTTTGATGCTACATACAATACTAACAAAAAGCATTGTGGTTTCTTCTTTTTATGCAGTAACATGTATACTTAAATGAAATGATAAGTATACTAATCTGATTAGAAATGTACACTTGTGGTAATTTGCTAGAATTGTACACTTGTGGAAATTTGCAAAATAACATGTATACTTAGTTGAACATATAAGTATACTAGGCTGATTTTAAGTGCAAACGTTGAAAAAATTTACAAAAATATAATGTTTACTTAGTTGATGTGATTTGTATAATTTTTTGTTCCGATATGTACACGTTGGGATGTTTTACTGTATATTTAATACAATGGGATATATATTTTTTCCTTTTAGTATTGTATACTTATTTTAGTTGATTCATATAATTAAGTGTCATTGTATGCCAAATTGAATTTATCAAAATGCGATTAATGTGTATTATTAAAAAATGAAACAGCTTTTATTTTTACAAAACAATCATGTTTACTTAGTTGATGGGATCTGTATACATATTGGATTGGAATTGTACACTTAGTTATGTTTTACTGTATATTTAATGCAATGTGATCATATAGATTATTCACTTGCAATTGTATAGTTAGTTTAGTTGAACTGATTATATAATAGATAGAACTTACAAAAAGTATAGTGACATTCTTGTGTATTAAGAAATTAAGAAAATATCATTACTTGTGTATTATCAAAACATTACAAAGAACTATTAGATGCGGACAATATATAAAAATACGAACTTGTGTAAAGGGTATTACTATTTCGTATACTTGTGTTTACAAACATATGCGGTACAAAATGGTTTTGCTCCATTTACTCGAGTAGATAACCATCGCCGATGTGTCACATTTGGAGTTGGTCTTATATTAAAGGAGGACGAAGAATCATATACTTGGTTGTTCAAAAGTTCTTAGAAGTTGTTGATCGCGAACCTTACTATATAATGACATACCAAGATCCTAAGAATGAAGAATGCCATTCAATCTGTGTTCAAAACAATTCACGGTTGTGTATATGGCATATAATGGAAAAGGTTAGTGTTAAGGTCGATCACACTCTGTTCAAGGATAACAATTTTAGAAATCGCATGAATTCAATAGTTGGGACACCAACATTTCACCAACACAATTTGAGACTCAATGGAATGATATTATGTCGAATTGATCTAACATCGCATACATGGTTCATACATATGTATGAGCTAATAAAGAGTTGGATACCATATTTTTTAAAGATGTGCCAATGAGTGGTTTGCTCAAAACTACATTACGATCAGAGATCACCAACAGCTGGTTTGGAAATTTTACAAATTCTGGTTCGAATTTGGTTGAGTTTTTCATGCACTTTGAAAGCGCGATGTAGTCCCAACGCCACACAACCGATAAATTAGACCACACGTGCCAAACGGCTTTTCGAGTGCATGCAAGACACGACTAGCCATAGAGAAGCATGCATCTTCTGGTGGTGTACACGCACACAGTATTTTCGGATGTTAGCACAGAAATTGAAGCATCATGCCATGATTGCACAATTACAGAGATAAGTGATGATGCCACCAAGTGTTCTTACAAGATTAAGGACAAAACAGATAGCATATTTGATGTCGTAATATATAAGACGGAGACATTGATAAAATGCGGTAAAGCATTTGAACAAATGGGCCTACTTTGTGTTGTCATGCTTTTGTGATCCTAAAGGACCTGGCCCGAGATTCCTATGGAGTTTTTGGCTCGGCGATGGATAAAGTTTGCATCAATCACACCACACACAAAAATCTCGGCCGATTTATCGGTTCGGCGGAGGAGACGGCGCGCGTAACACTAAACAACCTTAGTCCGATTTCTCACACCGCATTGCACAAGGAAATATTGATAAATTGTCAAATTTATCACATCTTGTATCAGAAGAAAAGGTAAAATTGTTAAAAGATCAGCAGCATACACCATCTATGGGAAGCAAACAGTCAGTAATGGAAGCATATTGTGGCTCAACCTCACATCTTGATATTTCTGTATTACCACCGAAACAAGCAAAAAATAAGGGAGCGGTAGTAATGTGAGGGTATAATTCAAAGCCAAATAGAGAAAGCCATCAAAGCAAGCACAAAACTCAAAAGAAGATGTGGAACATGTGCTGAGATCGGAACACATACAGCAGAACGTGTCCAAAACGCAACACCACGCCATAGTATAATGTTTTTTTATTGAAAAAAGTGTTGGGTGAACAATATGTCAGTGGGGGTTTATCCTTTATGTCAAAACAATATGTTACATGATGATTTATCTTTTAGATTGGTTTTCTCTTCTCATATACGGTTTGCATAAAAATTATCTCGAACAACTATTTAACTAAGTATACAATTTCAATTACCAAATATACAATTCTACTTGTCTACTTAAACAAACGTCTATTATACAATATACAGTTCCATTGTATAAAATATACAGTTCCAACGGCCAAAAAAAACAACTGAACGTAACTAACTAAAAGATATTTAACTAAGTATACAATTTCAATTACCAAAGATACAACTATATTTGTCTACTTAAACAAATAATAAACAAATGTCTAGTGAATACGGATGAACCGATCCATTTACGCAGTCCATAGTATAAAATATACAATTCCAATGGCCATTAAAACAACTAAATGTATCTAATTAAAAAGCTCCGCTCTTAAAAATTACATATATATCTACAAGTACATTTCAACTGGTTTAATTAAACGGTTATAGTGTTTTAAAAATACAATTCTACATACCTACTTATACATGTCACCTACAATCGTCAAAAACATACATGCAACTCCATTCAAATTATACATGTATCGGTCTAATATGAAAACAAGCACTGGACTTAAAAACAAAACCATCAAAAACCGCATAAAACTAAGTATACAATTCCGCTTACCTAATAAGAAATACCACTTAACAACCTAGAAAAGTAATCTAAATTGCATACACTACTAACATTACGAATCAATAGATGCAATTATACAAACCCGATCCATTGGCTATTCAATTAAATATAAATGAAAGTGATACAAAGTTACCCCATGCTAAAACAATATTCCACTATGAAAAACACGAGTTCAAAATACCTTGAAAAATGTACTAACACTTTCAAAACACCAAAACATTGCCAAAACAAAAAAAAGCATGAACAAAAGGTATGTCAGTACCATCACTATTATTTCCCATAGACTAAAATAAAAATACCCAAACTATTACATCATTGAAAAACGACAAAAACTTCTACATTGGCTTCTTGCCAGTCCAATGCTTCTTGCATTCAACCAAATTCTTGTCCCTTAACTCATTCATGTCATCTGAGAAAATAGCACAAGTGTACTTGGAGCGAAAAGTACACATAAGATTAGCATTGCCCTTCTGTAAACCAGGTGACCAACCTCTCAGACCTCCCCCCATGTACGTTTTCATATGCCGCATTGCAAAAATTCCACAATCAACCTTGTTTCGTGCATCTCTCCACGGCATAGCTATTCTTGATGGACTAAGCTGCAAAATCTCATGTCCCATCTCCTCACAACCTCTTGCTCATCAAGTAATCTTGGGAGAAGAAACGTGCAAACATAAGAAAACAGGATAGTTAATGCATTTAAACAATAAAAAAACTGGATAACGAAGCATTTAAACATTCCTAATTACACAAATCCACTTGAACTACACACAAAAATCCATCGAACTAACTAAACATTTAAACATTGGTAATTATTCGGATCTCTTGAACAAAAAAACAATTGAATTCGAGGTAACTATACAATTAATCATTACTAAAAATACAAATCTCACCAACTTTGCGGGCACATCTTCGTACTTGTCACACTTGGTTCCCCAACCGAGAAATTATCCAATATCTGCGCATATTCTTCCTCTTCATGTCAAACACGATAACAAAAATGTGTTCGCTCTTACATATCGGAAAGAAAAACTGGATAAAAACAAAAATACCATTCTTAAATCTAAGATACTATCATAAAAAAAAAAGTTAAAAAAAAATTGAAACGTTGTTACATATTTTAAATGAAAAAAATTGATACCATCTCAAACCCTTGCGCAACTTCGTTGGAATGGCATCACCAATCTTAGCATCAAGATTTTGACAAAATAAGGCAAAGGATCTACTATCAACATTTGCATCCGTACATGTAATAATGGAATACAATTTGCATGAAATGTGGCAAAAACATACACATCCATCAATTACGTCATACAAAACTAGTTAACTAACTATACATTTCAATATGAGTAACTATACAAATCCACTAAACTACATAAACAAACACACTGAACTAACTATGATTTTGGCCATTCATATGAATACAAAACAATTGAGCTATTTAAACAGATTCACAGTACTAACAAAACAATTAAACACACCTAAAAAAACATGCACACCATCAATTAAATCAAACAAAAATAGATAATTAACTATACATTTCAATATTAAAAACAATACAAATCCACTAGACTAAATAAACAAATCTATTGACCTAACTATACATTTGGCCATTCCTAAATATACAAAACACCTGAGTGAATAAACGACTTCACTCTTAACAATACATTTAACCACGACTAAAAACATACCCATCTAAATAAAAAAACACTGAACTAAGTAAAAAATACGTTTGAATTAAGTAAACAAATCGACATATCAAATTAAATAATTTTAACTGAATAAACAAACAATCAAACATAAAAAAAAAGTTGGAGAAAACCTACCAAAGAAAAAAACAATCATGCGGCGTGCAAACTATTTTTACATTGCGTGCATTGAAATTTAATAAAAGTTGAAAATCGTGTACCCGTTGAATATGTGGTAGCAAAAAAAATCGATAAGGTGAACTCTTGCTCCTTAACGACTCTTTTGCGTTCAAAATCTTTGTCCACGCATCAATTACGGATCGTTCAAAATTGCCTCACCCCCGCAAAATAATGTCAACAAAAAAAATAAATCAGTAATTATAAAGAAAAAAAATAATATATTTTAGCATGAAATAGAAAAATTACTTTTCAGCTTCTGGGTTCTCAAACAACCACTTCACAATCATATTTTGCTGCTCGTTTAACTTAGACATCACATCAACCCGTCTCTCAACAAATGGGGCGTCAATATCTCGATTTTCTTTTTCTTTCGAGGTTCATTTCGCGATAAACCGATCTTCTCGCTCTTCTTTTTTGGTAGCTCATTCCTACCCAAACCTACGTCCAAAGCATCATCAACATTCAGATTACTCTGTTCCTACAAAAACAGAATAAACTAAAATAAGAAACATATACAAACAAAAAATCAAAAATAAACATGCAGAGAAAATGAACAAAAATATTACCCCAACATCGTCTACATCCAAATCATCACCTCTTCCCCGCCTTGACTGCTCGTCCAATGTACCCGCATCCACACCTTTTTCATAAAATCGAAAGTCTCAACAACCGTGTCCCGATTATCGATGTTGTGTTCTTGGGTTACATCAAGACTAAAACTTGGCTTATCAGGCTTGTCGGCTTATCACCTCTCCATTTCTCAAACTCGTCCCGCTTACATGAGTGATAGAGTTGCTTCCATCTTCTCAAGCGAGCAATATTTTCGAGGATTGCTCCGGGGAGAATGCTTCCGCCGCGACTCTCACTTCCAACTATGTCATCTCCACCACGTGTGCCCTCAACTTGAACCATATTATAACATATCAAATTTTTGGAAACCACGCCAATTTCGAGAAAATCGGGCACCACCGCCACCTCGGGCGGAGCATCCCGAATCAAAGAAATAATTTCCACAACATCTAAAGCAAGACAAGCAATCCTCGACTTAATCTTCGCAATGTATTCTCGCCATACACAAGTATAATTAATCAAAATTGATGAACAAATATTACTATTTTATATAGAAAATGTAAAAATAAAAGAAATGATAAAAAAATATAAATATTGTATACATAAAGCCAAGTATACAGAATCAGAAACTAAACATACAACAAATGTGAACTAATTAAACAAAAAAGCAAGTTGTGGATAATGAATATGCTACGCATACAACTAAATATGCAATATGTCTAATCTTTGTATACAAGATATTAAACAGACCCCATGCAAAATAATTACACATTCCTTACCCCAAACAAACTATGAAAATCTATATCTAGTTCAACTAACTATACAACAAATTTACACAAAGGTGTACATTACACATAAACTATATTAAATACTACAAAATAAACTAGACATATAACATATGTAACATACTTATGCAAAACAAATAAACTATGTATACATAACAACAAGTATACAACATCTCAAAACTAAGTATACAAATGTGTTACCTAAATATACGGACTCTGGGCTATGAGCTACAAAATGTTGCACATAGAAATACATATACAACATATGCAATCTATGTATACAAAAAAACTGAACATCCATACAACATCCAAATATTCAAATCAACATACAGTTAAACTAATTACTATATAGTTATACTATACAACATATATAACCTATGTATACAAACATACTGAGCTATCCACACAAACATCTGTAAAAATTCAAATGAAAATATAGATACACTAATTATACAACAAATGTACACTAAGTGTACATACAAAATGAAATATATATACAGAATTTGCCCAAAAAGCAAAACACTGAACTCAATAATGTCATTTTATATACACAGCCACCACCGCTCACGACGAAGTCCCTGGAAGAGATTATTGTTTCCCTTGCCCAACGACCAATCCCTCCAACCGAGGTTGCCTTTGAACCCCACCAACATATGGTCCCTCCACGTATCCCCGCCCAAATCCACCATGTTGGAACTCTCTATAGATTCTTTTCTTAACCTTTTCCATTGTCCATGAAGCAAAGGCGGTAATATCCTCGCACATCTCTCGCTAATACACTAACTCTGTCCAAGTAAAACACCGCAAACTCGAACAACATTGTGTAAGTGACGACACAATAATACCTTACAAAAGCACATTACTAAATTATAAAAAGGCAATACTAGATAAAATTACCATTAACAACAACAACGGGTCGCTAAACTCAACCTTTCTTCTCATCCCATTTAACTCTTTTGGATATAAGGGTGTTCAAAGTATAATCCCACCAATTAAACTCATTTATTTTTGAAACATCGTCAAGGAAATTGAGAATAAGTGGATTGATGTATCCACTCTGTAGATTCCCAATAAGTACGATGTCGACAAGCATCACAAAATGCCTACGAAACCAGTCCCCACCATCTACACACTCCATCATCCTAACAGCCAAATCACCCGCAGTCACTCTATGGAAATTCGGAAATATTGTCTTCTACTCGTCGTACAGAGCACATTTCCCAGATTTTTTCTTTTTCTCAATAACAACATCACCATCAGGAAACCCCAGAACCCTACCAACGTCTTCCCTTTCAATGTGAATACGCTTACCATCCTCAAATACTAGTTCACTACTTAATGCATTGAAATTTTCAACTAGCCAATATGTAAGCTTCTTATTAAAATCATTGATTTTCAAAGCAAATAAACTGCCAAAGCCCATCTCAATGACTGCAGACCTCTGTGCCGGTTTTAGAGCATGAAGAGCATCTACAATAACCTTGGGTTTCTCCCGTATTTGCGTTCCGGGGTAATCTTGATCAATCCTTTGCCTCTTTCTAGGCTGCTCATCTCCCAAACTCTCCTCCTCACTACTACCAACCTCTCTTTTCTCTTCTTCGCTTGACATTTTTTATAAACCAGAACTCCTGCGTAAAAAAAAAAAAAAAAAAAAAACAACAATTCAGCTGTCAGATACTTTATGCATCAACCTGTTTACATCCCACTTAACATTGTATATTTAACTTAGCATATGTGTATACTTAGTATTTTGTACGATCCCCATGTAAAAAAGACCAAATCCATATATAATCTGTACACTTGGTATTCCACTAAAATGTGGTATTTTTAACACAACTTATATGTATACTTGGAATACACCAAAAACCCCACATAAAAAAGTACAAGATTCATATATGAAGACTTTATACATCTTTCTGTTTACATTACACTTAATCTTATATGTTAAATATAACAAATATGTATAAATAATATACACCACAAACCCCTCATAAAAAAAGAATCATATCTCTAAATTTTATACAATTTCTTGTTTAGATTCCACTCAATGATGTATGTTTAATCGACATATGTGTTTACTTAGTATGCATCATCTCGTATACTGACTTTGTTTCAAATTTCACTTAACCTTGTATAATTAATGTAACAAATCAGTATAGATAAAATACACCACAAAACCACATAAAAAACACACTATGCACATATCTTAAATTTATACAATTTTATGTCCACATTACACTAAAAAAATGTATATTTAACATGACATATATGTACACTTAGTATATATGAACAAACAAATTTTATTTTTTGAGTGAAAAATTCAAAATCCTACAAAAATCAACCAATGAACAAATTCACAATAATCGGGGTAAAAATTGAAAAAAATTTAACACCTAGAAAAAAAAAAACGCGAAAAAAAAAAAAAAAAAAAAGGTTACCTTCAAGCCACAAAAACAAATGATGTCGGAACTCAACCCTAAATCTTCTCCACAAAAACGAGCAACTTCAACCGCCGTAAATACTTGGTTGCAACAGAAAAAAATCGTGAATGTGGATAAAATCAAAAAATAACGAGAAGAAAAAATTAGTACAAAAAAAATGATCAATTCCCTATCCTACTCTCTTTCTCAAAAATCGAACTCCAACAATACCTCAAAACTTGGGAGAGACGAGCACCGAAAAAATATTTGCGAGAACTCGCACTTGATGGAGAAGATGGGAAAATTTTGGAAGTTATGAGATATAGGGTTTCATGAGTTCGATTTTGAAAAGAAACCAAAGAGAAGCGATTCGATTTTGAAAAAGACACGAAGTGGGTTTTGGCTCCTAAAAATCGGGTAAGTGATAAAAGGAAAGATTATGTTTTCCTAAAAACAAGGAATTAACGTTTGTATTCTTAAACCGATTATATGTAAAAATATTATACTACCCTTATATTTCAAAAATAACAAAAATTAATCCGCACCATTAAATCATTTAAATCAGGGCCTATAGTTCTTGGACTAACCAAAGGGATTGGTCTCATTTGAACCAATCCCTATATATATATATATATATATATATATATATATATATATATATATAAGGAGGTTAAAATGAGACCACATATTATAATGACAACGTGGACTCATCTCAACCCTCCTTTAGTTATATCAATGGCTAAGATAAATAGGGGTTATAACTACATTAAATATTTAATTAAATCAAAATAAGGGTATAATAGTCAAATTACCCAAGTGGGGGACCATCTAAATATGGAATCGGTTATTAGGAGAGAGAAAATCACGTGGAGAGAGAAAAATTGCGAGAAAACCGCTACCGGAGAGATAAAATCACGCATGTGATCTCCACGCAAGATGTTGTACACTTATCATATATTTGATGTATATTTAACACTATTTTCTTTTGTATGTTTAGCATAATTTTACTGCATATTAAAATGGTCAAACAAAAATATGTGGGGACCGCGAATCGAGAATCGAGTTATATATAGAGAAAGAATCACGCTCATTAACATGTGGGCCGTGGATTAAGTAAATCAATTATAGAGAGAGAGAGAGAAAAAAAAAAATTAAGCTATTATTGTCTTTGTATATTTTAGTATATATTTGATGTACACTTAACACTATTTTGTTGTATGTTTAACATAATTTTACTACATATTAAAATGGTCAAACAAAAATATGTGGGGACCGTGGATTAAGTAAATCAATTATAGAGAGAGAGAGAGAGAGAAAAAATCACGCACATTAGTGATGTATATTTAGCATATATTTGATGTATACTTAACACTTATTTTGATGTATGTTTAACATAATTTCTTGCATATTACAATTGTCAAACAAAAATATAAGTATACAACAAAACATTTATAAGTATACAACAAACCACATATAAATATACAACAAAAAATCATAAATATACAGAAACATAAATATATACATCAAAAATTAACTATTTATACAACAAAACACATCTAAGTATACATCGAAAAACATCTAAGTCGTAAACTACCCCAAACCCTGTGTTGGTAATTCTCCATGACATGTGCTAATGACTTAAATCCGCTGATCTCGCCTCATCGCCCCGTGGTGTCCTGGACCGATTAATTAGAAATTGACTGATTGATAAACCTGTCGAGAGCGAGTGGCGACGAAGGAGAAGAGGAAGAGGGCGAGTGTCACGTATTTCAAGCCCCATGATTCGCCGTGGCGCGACGTGACAGCGTCGTTAAGGGCTTCTTCCACGATGTACGTCTTCTAAGCGATGACTGGCGAGGCCGGAGCAGAGGAGGATGGATGTGGTGGCCATGAGTGTGGACCCCATTATCGTGTTGCGGAGTGTTTGGACGGCGGCGAGGATGTTTTTCTTTTCATTGTCTGCATTGTATCGAGATCAAATTTGTCGGAGTTGGTTGTTTTATTTCATTTGTATAATTAATAATTTTAAATCTTCATTTTTACCAACATAATTACAATAATGCCCTTTTCATTTAAATTAAATAAAAAATATTTATTAAATTGGGTAAATCTCAACCATCTAAAATTCTGATTTGTGGACAAGATTAGTACCCACACTTGTCTCACTCTAATTATGTGATCTCCATTTGATCCAATCCCTATATATATATATATATATATATATATATATATATATTTGTTTATTGCATAACAGGATAAAACAGTGGTCAATTACTCAATGTGAATGACCCAGCCCACAAATTGCTCTCACATACCCATAAACACACGGATCTATAATCTATTAGTCTACCTATAGGCTACGCATGCATCTTTCCCTATATATATATATATATATATATATATATATATATATATATATATATTAGAACCTAAAATAACTAAGGTAAATTATTATACCTTTTAGGCTGAGAGTATTGTAGACTTAGAGAGGAGGAACATAATTGGGCCCTCCCCACTCCACATTTTAAAAAAATAAAAATTACAAGGTAAATTTTTTTAAAAAATAGTTATATTTTATATGATTTTTCTATTAATTTTTTATCCTGTCCACCCCAATTCGTGTATCGCCCACCACGTAAATTTTTCCTCGCCACTAGACACCGGAGAAGACAAAAAACACTGAGAATGCAAAATCTTTAATTTATGATTGCCACATTATAAAGTTTATTTTTCATATTATTTTATGTTGTCTTTAAATTCGTAAAAAAAAAGCCCATTTTAAAGTTTGACTCATCTTAAAATATTCTTAAGCATGGCCTGACCATACGCCTCATAAATCCAGAATAGAGATACAAGTATGTGCCCCTAATGAGGATACCACACTATCTAGTAACAACTCCCTAACCCCTGGGTTGCATTTGTAATCTCAGGTCTTGAGTTGAAATCCCAACCATCACGCAGTGGGTCGCCCCTCCTCCCTTGTTGGTTCAAATCTAACTATCGCCAAAAAAAAAAAAAAATGTAACAACCTCCCATTAATTCTAACTAAAACTCAACATAAGTTTTGCCTCAAATATTATAATTTACATTTCCTTGTAAAAACAACAACTTCCAATAATTCTAACTAAACTCAACGTAAGTTTTCCTCGAAATATTATAATGTACATTTCCTTGCAGTTTGATGCAAAAGGCATCAAAACACAAAATTTGGTCCCTAACTTATCTTTTCCATGTTACACGGACATACAACTTCCTATCGAATCACATACAACTCAGGCTATCGATATAAGACATAAAAGGCAAGCAGAAAAAAAAAAAAAAAGAAGCTAAAAGGCTTGTAGTCGATGGGAGGTCTTACAATGACGACAATTACTCCGCTGAAATTGTGAGGTAACCTAAATAAGGAAAACGACTACAGGCAAGTCTTCTGCATCCTTGCATTACAGTACTGTACAGTATCCTCTCCCAGTATTGAGGGGTTTTCATTTGTTTGTCATCCCCATTCTGTTCGGTTGAGTTTTCTCCAAAAAAAGGAAAAAGATGGCGGGAGCTTTACTCCTAATAACCACATGTGGAAGCCAAGTGTCTCGGATTGCAGAATTACCGTTTAAATAACTCAAGATCCATTCACAACCATTTCTGGTGACGATTCTCGTGAAATAAAGAACATTCATCCCCCCATGCATCATATTATCAGCAGAATCGTCTAACCCATCAGTAAAGCTTCTAGGAAGCTTCTTCCTTGTCATTGTCATCTTCTATTTCTGCATTTTTGGGATGAGCCTCACGGACCCCTTTTCTTCAACATTCGGCCGATAGAGTTTTGGTTACGTCGACGGGTTATTATTGAGAGCTGTAGTTGCTACTTTCTTGCTGGGTAGTACCGTCTCGCTTAAGGTAGAGCACAAGGCAGCAAAAACACCTCTTGGTTTTAACCCTTTTGGAGACAGTCGAACTTTTTTGGCTCTGTCACCTCTTTTGAAACTACTTTTTACGTTTCAACCGAACTCTGTCAGTCCCTCATCTTCATCAGATACATCTGTCGTCTTTTTAGGAGGGGGGTTTTGTAATCCTCATCATCCTCATCATCATCATAGTCAACAAGTCCACCAGACCTTCAATTATAGATTTAATATTAACATGTTTACTCAATGATAAAAAAAAAATTGGCAACTCGGTCTCAGCAGCACGTACCTGGTTAATGGGTGGTTCGATGAAGACCCATTAACTAATACAGGAGGCTGAGACTGCCCTTTAGTGCTGGCCGCTTGTGCAGATGCTGAATCTTCTTCATCACTGGTCGAACCAATGATTTGATGGAAATTAGTTAATGATAAAACAAAAAGGAGATTCATTAACAAGGATCCAGACCATTCAGCAGTTATAGTTCTTTCCAATTCCAACATAAACGGTGTGCGATTTATAACATTAAATTGTATCACAGCAGTGAATAAACACCCACCTGTCCCTTGCATTAAAATAGTCCTCCTCTCTCTTCTTTCTCCAAAGCACGCTCATCAAGTCGTTCCTTTGGTCTAACAAACTACCAGTGTTTGTCGTATCCATGCTTTCTAGAGACTGAATGCATAATATGTTACTAGTGCAGAATAACCAAAAATAAGGTGGCTATAACATTAAAAATGGATAATACCTGTTCATATTTAACTTTAGCGCGTGAATAGAAGATATACTTTCAAATTTGGCCAACTGATCCCCCAGAAAGTATCAAACAGATAATCGGAGTAATACTTTCTTGTTCTCCTGCAGAAGACATGTTTCAGAAATCCCTCCCGCAAAAGGCATGCACCTATTATGCAATGCAAGGAAGGCCCGAAAATATGAAAGAAATAAATACCTGCCGGATATATTCGACGAGGTCAAGAACCGCAGAATTCAGAAGATTGTAACGATGCCCATTAGCAACAAATGCATCTATAATTGGTTGGAAAAGGTTGTTCTTTACTAAATGATTCATCAGGTGCTCATCCTGCAAAAT